>VYXH01003095.1:0-96966 GCA_013397275.1 Burhinus bistriatus
ACCAAGGCCAATCAACTTTGTTATTTGCCTCATTGTAGGGTTAGAACCAGAACAGCATAGAGGGGTCACACTTGCGGGGAGGAGCGGTCAGGACAGGTGACCCAAACCTGACCAACAGGTTATTCCATCCCATCTGCCTCACGCTCAGTATAAAAGCTGAGGGATCAAAGTGTCAGCCGTCTTTCTTCAATGGCCGGTGTCTGAGGAGGACTCTGTCTGTTTTGTTGCCTTTGATCCCAATCCGTGCATTCCTGAATCCAAATCCAGAATCCAGTTCCCAGTTGTCACTGAGTACAGTCTGGGACTTCCACAGTGCCTGTCAGTGATGTGATCATCATCCTGGGAGCTTGATACCTTTTTGTATATATTTCATTATTTTCTTTTTATTTTATTATTAATATTTTCATTAAAATAGTTTATTTCCTTCTAAACTCATGAGTCTCTTTCTCTCTCTCCCTCCTCTCCTTGAATAGAGAGGTAGGGGAGAACATCTGTTGTTCACTTCAGTGGCCACTCTGGCCTAAACCATGACAGTTGCCCAGAGAATTTGTGCAGTCCTGGAGGTTTTTGAGACCGCCACTGGACAAAGCCTTGAGCAACCTAGTCTGACCTCAGAGCTAATTTTGCTTTGAGCAGTAGGTTGGACTGAAGATCTCCTGAGGTCCATTCTAGCGTGACTTGTTGTGTGATACCATGTTTTGCAGTTCTTGTGAATCCAAGATGGAAAGAGCTGCAAACAAATCTGTTGTCACCCTAGTCTTTGGATGACAACTGTTACCAATCCACCAGATGATGGATCACATAGTTTCAGCTGACACTAAAATACTATTTTTAATTTTCTCCTTTAAGCTTATAATCAATAGTTTTGAAGACAATCTTATCCTAAAATCATCAGCTATGAAAAGGTAATCACTGCAAGGACATTCACTTTTATCATAAGAAAACAGAGATGATTGAGCTTCATCTCTGCCTTTTGACTTTAATAAAAAGTTGTGAAGTTGTGTCAGTTAAAAGTGTGATACTAATAGACATAGCTGATACTAACAGAGTTGATCACAGATGTCTAATATTCTATGCAAGTAACATTAAAAAAAAAAAACCAAACAAACATAAAACCCATCACAGCTATAAAAGTACAAGATATTTTAAATACAGTAACATGCCTTAGCAGATGAGCATCTTTCTGGTCACATCTCTAACCTCATATTACTTGCATTACAAAGAAATGAAAATGCTGACATGATATGGTATGATATGATGTGATATGATAAAATAAATACTAGTAAAGGAAAATCCAAAACAGGTGTTAGTTATGTAAGATATTTTATAAAGGTAAGCTATATGCTTGAATTGCAATTTGCTGTTCCTGAACCATCACAGAAATACAGAAAAAATCATATCAGTACATTTATAAGCAGACATAAAGTACAGAATGTCTCCCTCAGTCTCTCCTAAGAGAAATTACCTATTGTAACTGTACCCCAAATAAGAATGTTACTGTTTCTCACTGCTCAACTTGTAACATCAAGTACACACATTTACTGATTGGTTGGGTTTGGATTTTTTTTTTTGCCTTCTCTTACACAGCTTTTAGAGTCTCAGTGGAAGTGGGAGCCTTCTGGATTACTACTTAATTATTGGCGTAACAAGCCGTAAAATAAAGGAAATACCCATCGCTAAGAGTGTCTGAATAATTTATCACATCATTTTTAGCAGTACAATAAGGTTTAAAAGTGAACAGACATTTAGAGGAATAAAAAATAAGAAATAAAGCTCTTCCTTCAGTTTTATCTTCCCTAAGAAGGGAGTCAATATTCAGCAAGACAAAGAAATTATTTGTCTCACAGCTTTTTTTGCTTTGACCTTCATCAGGACTCTGTAGCCACCAAAGCTTACTTAACCTCTTGTGTTCCTCCCAGTCTTCATTTTTGCTCCCTAGTCTTGTCAGACTTGTCTTTTCCCCCTGTTTCTTTTAAAAATGAAAATATATTTCTTTCTGTTTCTGTACCCTACAGAAATTCAAAGTCACTGATCTCTAATCACCCAGGTCTGAGATGCAGACAGGGCTGTTCTGTCTTGCACAACCCTTGTTTTAGGGACAGATTTTGACATTATGAAATAGTAATTCTTTTGGGGAATGCTCCCCAAGTAATCAAGCTAAGCAATGCACATACCTTATTTTTAACCAGCAGCTTACTTTGTGCATTTTGATGATCACAACTTGATTTAGTTACTGTTGCTTTATTTTTCATCTCCACACGCCCCTGAATTTCTTTTACCTGCAATTCCAATTTTATGTTCTCTTCTTCCAAACTTTGCTTTTCTGCTTCAAGTCTCTCTCTCTTTCCCCATTCAGAGGTATTCTCAAACTGCAGTCTTTCCAGCTGGGAAGGGTTGAGGTGGGAGGAAGAATAACCGAAAGGGAGAAAAAGAAAGAGGAATAATATGATTAAAAACCCCGTTCTTTACTGGGTGAAGCTAATGGCCTCACCTGAGAATAAGATTGGCATCTTAGAAATCAGTCCAAGATATAAGTTCTCCATGTTTCATAAAGTTAAGTACTTGAATTTGAAAAGAAAAAAACCCAAGAAACGGAGTTTTTCATTAATTGTACCTTTCCAAAAGTAAAGCATAGGTAATGTTTTACTATAGTAACTAGTAACCAAATCTCATTTCTTTCCCTGCTATTTATGGAACAATAGTATTAAAAAAAAAAAAAAAAAATTGTTTTAAATGACATTGAGATTGATTTTGGTCTGACAGTGTCAAAGTTCACTTTTTATTCCCCAAAAGATGAAAAATCAGCACATTTTGAGTTATACTCTGTTTGCACCTCAGAAGGACTATAATGAATATTCATTAAACTGAAGAAGTTCTAAAGTATGTCTTCAGTACTAGAAACTGCTATCCTAATAACCAGAGGAATTATTTTTAAGTTTTCACACTCTCTGTTTCTTGAGGTTCTAATTAATAGTTTAAGGGAAATATTATCTTTTACAGCCAATACTGCAACCTTAATTTAGGATAACCAAGCTTTCTGAATTCATTTATCTAATCCACATATAGGATGAATTAAATATATCAACAAAAAGCCATGTTACTAAGTCATATAAAATAATTACCTAACAACTGATTTTATTTACTCTTCAGAGAGAACTAGACGAGGTTTTGTCAAGAATGTATGAAATAGTCCTCAGATTTCAAAAGAAAAATTGGTGAAATGAATTGATTTTTATAGCACAAAACAGGTACTAACAGATATTTATCAGAAGATTATTATTGACAAGTACTTACTATTAACAAGTTATTATCATCTGGTATTTATGAGAAGATTAAAAGAGATTAAGGTAGATTAAAAACTGTGAAAATGAAAGATTCTAGTTCTTTCAAATGAGATGGAGAAAAAGAAGAGAAATGCTAATATGTAAAAGTCAAAACTTCAAGAACTTTACAATTTTCAGTTCTGTGAGAACTAAAAGCGATTATTTGACAAAAATAGAGACTGACAACAGTGCAAGGCACTTCTTCATTGAAGAAACAGGATATCTGTGCCAACCAGGCTCTAGAAAGAGCTAGAGAGGTGTACTTTTTCAGATATTGGTTACTTTTATTTTAAAATCAATTTCTGCCAAATAACAAAAAGCTGCTTAATATGAAGCAAAGAGAATGAGGTGGTACAGAATCAGAGGAACATAATTCAGGCCCTATGAAGTATAACAATGTGATTATCTAGCTAAATCAAACAGTAAAGTTGTCTGTTCCCACCTTATTTCTGAGCAAATAAAAACAATTAGAAACTCTATAAAGTTAAAGTGGCTTTTTCAGATTTTCAGAGGAAAGTAGAAATTCTTTTTGAGTCTCTCAAGTAAGGACAACAATAATATTCAATGGAAAATAACAAGTGATTGTTTACTAACAATGATAAAAGTTTTGCAGATATTTCTCTAGCTAGTACTTTATATATGTTAAACTAGAGTATTCCCAAAAAGACTGAGTAAAGTAGGGGGAAGGAAAAAAAAGGGAAAAAAAAAAAAAAAGACAAGATGCTTTTTTTGCTCCACAAGCCTCATTTTCTTATGATGAAGAACAATAAAAGACAAACAACAGTGCTGATGTTTCAAACAGTTTCCACATATAAATCAGACCCTGACCATAAGCTTATCTATTCAGAAATCAGGTCCATAATGTCTAAAGGCTTACATTATTTAGGTATGGGCAATTTAGGAACTAAAGTTGCATCTAAATACTAAAGTACAATCTTTGGAATAAATAGGAAAACAAAGACAAAAGAACTAAGACATTACAAGAAAATACTTCATTAGCAAAGTAATTGAAGTCATCTCCAAATTGCGTTTCTAAGCCAATTCACATACCATGTGGCAATCACCAACAGTATGAAATTTTACAAGAACAAGTGCCAGATTCTCCTCCTGGGATGGGGTAATCCTGATTATACATATAAATTGGGGGATGAGAGGCTGGAGAGCCACCCATAGAAACAGATCTGAGGGTTTGGGTTGATGGCAAGTTGAATATGAGTCAAAAATGTGTCCTGGCAGCCGAAAGCGCTAACCATGTACTGGGGTGCATCAAGCACAGCATAGCCCGTCAGTTGAAGGAGGTCATTGCGCCACTCTACACCACACTGGTGCGGCCCCACCTCGAGTACTGTGTGCACCTCAATATCAGAAGGACATAAGACTATTAGAGTGTGTCCAGAGGAGGACAACCAAGATGGTGGAAGGTCTGAAGAGCAAGACTGACAAGGAGTGGCTGAGGTCACCTGGTTTGTTCAGCTTGGAGAACAGAAGGCTGACGGGTGACCTCATTGCAGTCTATGACTTCCTCAGGGGAGCAGTGGAGCGGGAGGTGCTGATCTCCTCTCTCTGGTGACCAGCGACAGGACACAAGGAAATTGCATGAAGCGATATCAAGGCAAATTCAGATTGGACATTAGGAAAATGTTCTTCACTGAGAGGGTGGTCAGTTACTGGAACATGCTCCCCAGGGAAGTGGTCAGGGCACCAAGCCTGTCAGAGTTCAAGGAGTGTCCGGACAACGGTCTTAGTCATATGGTTTAGCTTTAGGTAGTCCTGCGAGGAGCAGGGAGTGGGACTTGATGATCCTTATGAGTCCCTTCCAACTTGAGATATTGTACGATTCTAAGATTCTAAATACAGAAGATGAGTACCAATGACTTCACTTAGAAAAGTCAGTCGTCAAAGGGTTAAAAACTGAATGGATTATGTTTAAAGGCATTTTATTCTACCAACAAAAGGCAATTCCTCAGGCTGTTCCTTATCTTGTATTATTTGCCTTTCTTAACAAAGAAACAAGAACAGCCAATGAACAACCCTCCCCACACACACTCCAACAGAATCCTTAAGACTTTGGCCAGTCTTAACATCATGATACACTGTTGAAGGGTACTATTTGGAGATAACTCTGAAACAGTTCTTAAAACTAAAGTGGGCCTTTGATCTAAGATTAGGCAAACCAGCAAGTAAGACAGAAAGGAATATATTCCTTTCATACTCTGTATCATATTGGCAGACTAACTATTGCGCTTGCAGCCCAGAAAGCCAACTGTGTCCTGGGCTGCATCAAAAGAAGCGTGGCCAGCAGGGCGAGGGAGGTGATTCTGCCCCTCTACTGTGCCCTGGTGAAACTCCACCTGGAATACTGCATCCAGCTCTGCAGCCCACAACATAAGAAGGACATGGACATGTTGGAGAAGGTCCAGAGGAGGCCATGAAGATGATCAGAGGGTTAGAGCACCTCTGCTATTAGGACAGGCTGAGAGAGGTGGGGTTGTTCAGCCTGGAGAAGAGAAGGTCCAGGGAGACCTTATAGCACCCTTCCAGTATCTGAAAGGGGGACTACAAGAAAGCTAGAGAGAGACTTTTTACAAGGGCTTGTAGTGATAGGAAGAGGAGTAATGGCTTCAAACGAGAAGAGGGTAGATTTAGAATAGATATTAGTAAGACATTTTTCACTGTGAGAGTGATGAGGCACTGGAACAGGTTGCCCAGGGAAGCTGTGGATTCCCCATCCCTGGATGTGTTCAAGACCAGGCTAGGTGGGGCTTTGAGCACCTGGGTCTACTGTGAGGTGTCCTTGCCTATGGCAGGGAGGTTGGACCTAGATGATCTTTAAGGTCCCTTCCAACCTAAACCATTCTATGATTCTGTAACTGGGAACTAATTTTAACGTTTTAAACAATTATGCTAGTCAGCAGTTGTCTTTATATTATGCACTTGTATGAAAAGACTCTAAACAGACACAAAACTATGAGTTTTGGGCAGTGGTCCATCTGGGTATCATGCAACAGAGTGAAAGGTCTATGTATTCTATATTCATGCTACCTCATATTCTTTAGAGGTTATTTACCAAGCTAAATTCCTTAGAATGTGATAAACATCTGTCCTGAGATCAAACAGGGAATCAGGGAAGAATAATTCTGTACCCTTTTTTGGGGGGTTGGGTTTTTTTTGTCATGGTCTACCCACTGGTGACAGAGTACAAGGTGTTAACTCCAATGCAGAAGACAATGTTAGATGCTTATATGTTCTTAATGAGGTCTTTAAACTCTATCCACTGAATTTCTATACAAGAACTGGAAATGAAGGGATTGCATACCTCTGTTTAGCACCAAATCTTTTTTCTCCGCCCCCTCCTGCCAAATTGGACAGATTTATTGTTGTTCAAATATCATCTATCAGACTACAGTCACAAATCCCATATTTTTTCTAAATAAATATGCAGGAATGATGTCTTACAAGTACCGTGAAAGATATGGAACACTAGAATGTTCTTGCAAAGCATCTGCCGAAAGACACAACTCAGATTCTGAGCCTGAAAGTTCACTTTTTCACAGTGATGACACTAATCAATACCAATTCATTTTTGGTAGACTTCAAGTAGAGAGAAATTACAAAGCCATCTAAGGTTGAGTTTCAGTCAGGCACTTAAGCACAAGATGACTACCAAACCAAGATCTGATGTCAAAGATAAATTTACTTATCTCTGTGTCTTTACAATTTCAATTCGTTGCACCCAAGATGCCTGCAAGCTCCAATAATGATAAATTTAAATATTTAACATACCATATACATAAAGAACTCCATAATAAAGTCAGAAAGAAAGACTAACTTGTACAAAATCATGATTAGACAATTTTTTGTATAATTGCTTTTATTATAAACCACTGTCCAGTGAAGTACTAGAGCTCGTCTTTTCTGAAATACTAATTTTCAGAGTGTTGGTAATTAGGGTTGGTTTGTTGTTCATTAGAATTCACCTAAACTATACCTTATGCTTATTCCAAATAACACTTTTTATATAATGCTGTCATAGGAAGTATTTGCTCTCTTTTTCTTCTTTGGTAAAAACATGCAAAACGTGAGGTGACAGATCCCAACTTTCAGATTTCAAGTCAGAACACCAACTTCACAGAGTCATGATCTGTAATTTTGTCACTTCTAGCTAAAAAGGTCAACCCTCTCTTGAGCACACAGAATTTGTCTCCCACACCTGTGTAATGCATTCCCAGTCGCACTCACACCCCAAAACCCCTGTCAGGGCCCTTCCAGCTCCAGAAGTTCAGCTGGCAGCACTCAAGTCCAGCTAGCTGATGTGAGCTGTTGTAAAGAGCTGGAAGAAGACTCAGCAAAGGGAGATCTCTCTTTACCTCAGGGCTGCTTTTAATCTGAGTATTTCAGACCCCATTCTTGATGGAGCTATGTTGCAAATATCTACATATTTGCATTTAAACAGACAAGAGAGGTTCATATGGGTGTAATTTAGATTGCAGAAAACAGCTTTCATACCCCTATTTTTTTATGAGGAACACAGGTACTCCTGAACTGACTAGTCTCATCTTTCTATATGAACTTTTCAATATATTTTACCTTGACTCAAATAAACAAATTATGTCTGAAATTTTCACTCATTTAGTGGAAAACTGAGATATTGCTATTAAAATGGCCATGAAGGAGAATTTATTTTCTTTTAAGTATGAAAATAACTGAAAATTACTGACCAAGTATCTGTTGGTAACATCTTTACTAAGTAATCTTCCTAAAGTAAAGAAGTATGCACATATTTATTTTAATTGAGATCTAAATAATATTATTTTATATTATTTTTTCTGACTTTTTTATATCCTATATTAATAGATAATCTAATCAAGTCATTACAATCTTTAAGCAGGATACTTATGGCATGCAGTATAGTATGTATAAAGTTACATGTTCATAGTTGCAGAACAAGAATTCAAACAAAGGAAAAATATTTCCTGCTTACAATATTTTTTCCAGTGACATACATAAATCTAATTTTACTTATCAATTGTTACTCAGTCATATTTTCAAAACAATTTAAGAAACTCTTAACACTTTAAGCAGTAAGTGTACTGCATGTATCTGGTGTGAGAAATATTTTCTATGCAAGTTCAGCTACTTTTTCCATTAATTACCTTCACTCTCTTAATTTAATTAGGAACTAAAACATATTAATGGCTTAACGGTTGCTTATGATAGAAGCAACAGTATTTTCACTACAAAGGCCTTAGGAAACCTGTGAATGTACAGTATTATTACAGCTTTTAGAGGTGCATTTGAATCCATATAAAAAGAAAGTTCAGTTAATTATGCTTTTTTTTTTTTTTTTAGTGATGATCTCCCCTTGGGTAGGAACACCTCTCAAGGTTACTTCTGAAGATTCAGAGGTTCCTTGCCACAACAGATCCTCAGTAAGTGACTGATAGAATGCTAAACTTTGAAGTCTTACCTAAATAATATAAAGGATTGATTGTACATATATAATCCTTTAGATATAAACTGTTGACCCAGTCTGGGACTAGGATTGGATTCAGCCGCACCTAGACTCCTCTCTGAGAAGGAGTTTAGAAAGTTGCTTCTCTCTGTGAATGAAGTGTATCACTCCATCTGCGACAGAATCACACTGTTTTTCAAATTGAAATTCTTCTAAGAGTTGTATTTTTACATAAGACATGATGGTATATTCATATAAAACATATGAACTTAAACACTTTGGAAAGTTGCTTCTTTATCATTCATGTCATACTTCCAAAATGAGAAGGGAGGCTAAAGCAAAGCTAAAACTCAGGTCTGGAATTAAGTTAGGAGGAGCAAGCAACATTAAGTATTTAATGATCTTTTTAATGTAATTTTGTGCAAAAAATCTTGCAGGGTTATGGTCTTTCAGAACGCACCCAAGTCTGCTCAGGTCTCTTTGAGATGTTGTAAGAAGGGTCTTTTTATAATTCGGTGCTTTAGATGCCAGAAAATATTAAATTCAATGACTAACAGCAATGCTAGGTGTTAACTCAGATTTTTGAGAACGTATTCCTCTCATTAAAACAAAGCAAAACAAAAGAAAACAAACAAACAAAAAGCTTCAGGGATCTCTTTCCCTCTAGAAACAAGATTTGTAATGCTGTTTGTTTTTCAATTGAAAAAATTCACCAACCTTATTTGCCAGTTAAGAGCTCCCTGTCTTTAGAGAAAGTAACGTTTCCATGAAAAAAAAAAAAAAAGAAAAAAGAAAAAAAAAAAGAGTAATTACATATGGTGATGGGCTCTGTAGGCTATTTCATAACTGTACAACTAGAGCTGTTCTGTGAGGGACGTATCCCATTCACAGAGCTTGAATGCACCCCAGGATCTTTCGATCTACCCCATGCTACTCAGCTTCAAAAGGCTGAAAATCACCTCACCCATTCTGCAAGTAACTTGTACAGACCTGTTTTCCTTTCTGCTGCTCAGCCAGAGAAAACAAATGTGTCACCTAATACAGCAAGATGAGGAAAGCAGCTAGAGGAACTTTTCTTAGTAAGGAAGTTGAGCCAGATGCTATTGAAAATACAACACAAGGCAATAATTCAAAAAGTGTTAGCTGTTTTGAACTGACCTCATGAAATTTTTGTGGGTATATATATGTATATAAAATACATACTTGTATGTATATATGTATACATATAGACACGTTCCTGTAGTTTTTTAAAGGCAATCTGGCATTTTTAATTTTTTTCCCTGCCTTTTATTACATGAAAAAAATACATCCTTTAAATTCATCTATTGCTTCCTTAAAGTCTACTGTCTCCTTTCACTTTCCACACAAAAACTTTTCACAGCAACAGTAATACTCATTTTTCATTTTGAAATTTATTACTGAAACTTCAATTAAAAGATGCAAATTGTTTGAATATCAGTGATACTTATCTCACATCTACAGTGAAAAGAATTTCAGGGTTTTTTTTCCACATAAAATACACATTACCATATATGTATGGAAAATAATTATTTTAGATGCTCTGGGGTGGAATTACAGATTCTGATTTATAAAGCAATTGAAAGCCTAAGAAAAAAATTGCAACATGTGAAAAAAACTCAGTATGTTTCATTTTCCCTTCAAAAGTGAATATTTTCTCTCCAGAAAATGTCTCCACAAACTTGCACTGAATTTTGCTTTTCAATAGGAAGACCAGAATAATGGTGGAAGCATTGAGTGAGGTCAAGGTACTGTCAGTGAAGTGGTTAATTGCTAAGGTGAATGACGGAGATGAAGTATGGTGTACTGACCTTTTGAAACCTGATAATTACATCTTAGAGCTAACCTACACCATTTTATGACTAACATGAAAGACAGAGCCCTGAGAAAAACAGACAAAGAAAAAGGAACGCCTCCTGGTATAGTTCATTGGCAGGAAAATCTTAAATGCTCTAGTTCAGTTTAAGGCAACATAACAGTGGTTGAGGCTCAAGAAGTTTTATCTGAAACATGATTTTTCTCCTTCCCTTTAGTCAAGGGAAGATGGAGTAGGATGGAGGACAACAGTTAAGCTGCCTAGCCATCTTTAATGGGAGTAATGACAGCAAAAAGAAGGATGACGAAGAAGAAACGTAACAGTCAATATGATTTCAGATGGAAAATGTAAAATTTTCCACGCATTACTCAGGAACCAGGGAGATTAAGAAAACAGTAATTTTTGTTTGGTTTTAGCACAAAGTTTGTTACATTCCTATAAAATGTGAGAAAAGGTAGGAGGGTATACTTAGAGAGTTATGATCTTCAGCTTTCCAAAGGAATCATTTAAAATAGACATGGACAGAACACAAGCATTATGGTTAAAACTGTGTTTCTGATTTGATCTGACTGACAATATCAGAAACTGATATGACTGACAATGATATCAGAAACAAAAAATGCCAATTCAACTAGAAATTCTCTCTGTAAAAGGTTTTTCTTTTACAAAATTGGCACTTTTTAAAAACAACATTTTCTGAGAAAAATTCTCCAAACATCTTAAATAAAAGTTGTCCATACAAGGTACTTTACATTACATGCAAGGCATTTTCCACAGCAGAACTGACGGAAAATTCTGTTGTGGGACCTGGACAGGCCTGAGAGGTGGGCCCGTGCCAACCTCATGAAATTCAGTCAGGCCAAGTGCAAGGTCCTGCACGTGTGTCAGGCCAATCCCATGCACAAATACAGGCTGGGCAGAGAATGGATTGAGAGCAGCCCTGAGGAGAGGGACTTGGAGATATTGGTTGATGAGAAGCTCAACATGAGCCAGCAATGTGAACTCACAGCCCAGGAGGCCAACTGCATCCTGGGCTGCATCAAAAGAAGTGTGGCCAGCAGGTCGAGGGAGGTGATTCTGCCCCTCTACTCTGCCTTGGTGAGACTCCACCTGGAATACTGCATCCAGCTCTGGAGACCCCAACATAAGAAGGACATGGAGATGTTGGAGCAGGTCCAGAGGAGGCCCACAAAGATGATCAGAGGGTTAGAGCACCTCTGCTATGAGGACAGGCTGAGAGAGTTGGGGTTGTTCAGCCTGGAGAACAGAAGGCTTCAGGGAGACCTTATAGCACCCTTCCAGTATCTGAAGGGGGCCTACAAGAAAGCTGGAGAGGGACTTTTTACAAGGGCTTGTAGTGATAGGAAGAGGAGTAATGGCTTCAAACGAGAAGAGGGTAGATTTAGAATAGATATTAGGAAGACATTTTTCACTGTGAGAGTGATGAGGCACTGGAACGGGTTGCCCAGGGAAACTGTGGAGGCCCCATCCGTGGACGTGTTCAAGGCCATGTTGGATGAGGCTTTGAGCAATCTGGTCTAGTGTGAGGTGTCCTTGCCCATGGCAAGGGGCTTGGAGCTAGATGATCTTTAAGGTCCCTTCCAACCTAAACCATTCTATGATTCTATGAAAACAGAAGAATTTAATTTATTTATTTACAATGTGAACCTTACTCAACACATCAAAACATTACATTCTAATGTTATATGTCTTCATACTCATAATCTACAGGCAAGCCCAACATGGCCTACAGACTTGTGATCCAGAGAGGCAAGAATTCCTCTTTAAACTAATAGAAAGAAAACTCTGAGAACCTCATTCAAATACCTGTAAAACATCTGTGTCAGCGTTCACAGATTAAAAATGAAAATTTAAAATCAACATGCTTTTTTGTGCTGCACAGGGCTTTTTTGTATTTTAAAGCAGGATGAATGAATACACATTTTCAAGATTCTTGATATCCTCATTATATTGTACATGGAGGTCACTTCCACTACTATTATGCTACAAATTATTCTACAAACATAAAACAAGAGACACATCAAACAGAAAGTTTAATAAGCCACAGGTTGATTATGAATTAAGGCTCATATCACTCTCCTAAATAAGAAAACTTATTGAAATAACTATAAATCTTTGTAAAGATATTATTGAATTTGACTTTTACGGGCCTTTTCCCTGCAGTTACTTACAAAACTCAGCACAAGAAAGCTCTTAGTTTCTGAAGAAAGTGTTCCTTTTCTGTAACTCAGACAGGAATACTATCCCTCAAAAAAATCACATCCAATGACTTTTTCAAAGTCAGAGCCAAGAACTCAACAGTTGTGCAGTTTCACCAACTATCTTCCAAGTTATTGCTCACTGACAGGAAATGTGAGAACAGAGAATCTGCCATTTCACAGTGGTAGTTTTGTTTATTTATGAGATGTCATCAACTTCTTAAATATTGAATATGTTGCAGCTACTAGAAGGAATGGCAAAAGTGCAATTTCCTTAAATATGGCACCTAGGTAGATTGGATCAAATGAATTAAAAACAAGCTCCACCTGAGGAGTGTACCATCAAGCGGAAACATCGCATTTCTTCATTAACAGTGCATTGTGAAACATCGTTACAATTCGTAACATAGTTATAACACTGGGTCTGAAGTTCTTTTATCAATGTTCTAAAAGGAACGGTATCAAACTGTTAATGATACTCTCTCAGCATAACTGGGAGAAAAAAATGTTGGTACTGGAACATTAGGAAAAACCTGATACAGCCAGAAGCATCTTCAAAGAGACGTTATATACAAGCAGAAGAGATCAGTTTGATCGCTGAATCTGATTCTCTGATATCCCTTTTGGTTTTAGGTCAGAAGTGTCTACAGAATTTCTTAGATAACACTGTTTCTATCCCACTGCATACCTCCTTTTTGGAAAGGTGTAAGAGGAAAACAGACTTCACATAAGCAAGTTGCCCATGTCCAAGTGGATGGGAAATACTTTCAAGAATCTTCATTACCTGCAATACACCCTTTATTTTGTTTTGGGTTTTGTTGGTGTTTTTTTTGTTGTTGTTGTTGTGTTTGTGTTTTTGTTTTTATTTTGGTTTGAGATTTCTACTCTTAGAAGTCTGTAAGAGCTTGGCAACAACTGCAAAAGATCCTAGGTCTGAAAGGAAACCCATCAGCTTGCCTGCTTCCAAGCCCAGCACTGCTGTGCACAGGTGTGATGTTTGCTGGCAAGTAAAACTATTACTCACCATGTGTGACACTAGGCAGTTTTGCAATGATTATTTACAGTGGATGTGACTGTTTCTAGAATTCTTTTCCTTTTTCATCTAAAAGAAGTAATCAAAGACTACCTGAATCCATAGCACTCCTTCCACAAGAAAGAGAAGACAAATGTTGGCTACCTCATTATTTGACAAGTACTTCAATATTCAATATAGGAAAAAATATATTTACTCTGCTTTCTTTCTTATTGTGAGCAAGTCTGCCAAGAACACCATTTAGTCCATCAGAAACTACACTGAAAGCATGATAAATGTATTGTGCCTGACAATATCTTGAGACGCCAAGCCCTGCAACAAATTGAACTTTTTAATGAATGCTTATATTCATAATAATGCATGTATCTGAGCACCAGCACATTTAGTAATCAAATATTTCTTCCTTCTAGTACTACTCAAATGTTTAAGTCTGCTGCAAGCTGATATCATTGCACTATGTTGACATTAAAAGAGAAGTTGCTGATTTACTGGCATTTATTTTCCTCTTCCCCATCTGCACACAGAGAAAACTCCTTTGTATGTATGAGTAATTTACCACAAGTGATTTTGTGCAGGAATATAAGTTGTCCATAGATATGTAAAAAACTTAAAGACTGAAAATTTACAACAATCATGAATAATATATGTAGAGAGGCATAAATAAGTTCAAGAAAAGGAAAATGTTGAGAGAGAGGTGGGGAAAGTTACCCTTAATCTCACAGATCTTCCTTTCCATGTTGATTCTGGTGCTGCTTTTATCAGTTTCTTTTAAGTTCAAGTTGATATGGACTATGTATTACATTAAACTAAATAAACATTAACATCTTAATTGAAAAACTACGAACGGTGTCCATCTTAAGTAATCCTTAGTGCAGTTTTAGCAGTCCACATTAACATGCATATCAGGACACAGTAGTCCTGATATTTCAGGTGTTGTTTGCTGCATTCATGTCTGAAATGTAGCATCTGCCTGGATTATAATGTGTCTGATGCAGCCCCACTTAAAACAGTTAATTCACATGAAGAATTGTTTAACATCATCCATCTGCTGTTCAGGAGAATCAACTAGCCATTCAAGGAAAAAAGTTTTTCTGTCAACAAGTATCAAATAGAATTATCCATAATGTCTGTCCAAAATTCTACTTTCATCAATTATCTGAAAATAATTTAAAAAATTCAGAGTAACTACTTTTACCTATCTAAACTGTTGAGATCAGTAAAGACAGTACCACCACATCAGACACTTATTTTTACTGTAAAATTATGAAGTGTTTTTATGTTTTATCTTTTTTTAAAACAAAAGAGATACTTATATTTTTCAGGTGGAAAAAAATAAGGAAGATGACTAAATAAATACTGAAAGATTCTTGCTGTATGCTAGCCTTCTTCACTGTAATCACAATTCAAAAAAAGATTGAGAATAAAGGAATATCCAAACTGTCAGTATCTATCAAGCTGTGCAGTACTGCTTACTTATTTCACGTTTTCATACATGAATAACAAGCTATTGCAAAAAATATCTAGGAAACCAGTTAGAACTAGAGAGGACTGTTAGAATAAAGATATACAATCACATGCTATAAATAAAATCTTTGATAGCCATAAGATGTAAGGACAATTCTGTCAAGCAGACATTCTTGTAGGCTTGCCAGAAAAGCATGAATATTTGAATCAATATTTAAAAACAAATAAGAGTATGATTATTTTTTTGATACAACGTGATATTTTAGCTGTCTCTTCTCCCACATAATGTCTATTTTCATCTTTACATAATTATATAATTACATAGAATCAATGGTTAGAGTTGGAAGGCATTTTAAAGATCACCTATTTCCAACTCCCCTGCCATGGGCAGGGACACCTCCCACTAGACCAGGTTGCTCCAACCTGGCCTTGAACACTTCCAGGGATGGGGAATCCACAACTTCTCCAGGCAACCTGTTCCAGTGTCTCACCACCCTCAGAGTAAAAAATTTCTTCCTAATATCTATTCTAAATCTATCTTTTTCCAGTTTAAAACTGTTACCTCTCGTCCTATTACTCCAATCCTTGATAAAAGGTCCCTACCCATCTTTCCTGTAGTCTCCCTTTAGGTACTGAAAGACCGCAATAAGGTCTCCCTGGAGCCTTCTCTTCTCCAGGCTGAACAACCTCAACTCTCTCAGCCTGTTGTCATAGGAGAGCTGCTCCAGCCCTCTGATCATCTTTGTGACCCTCCTCTGGACTCACTTTAACAGGTCCATGTCCTTACATGATGCCCCTGAGAGCCCTACTATCTCAGATTCTCCCTGATTTAGTATAACATTGAGTAAATAAACAATCCTGCATCTCCACTGGTCCCCAAAACAGATTTTACTGTTGATCGAGAAAACCAGTAAATGTGTCAGGTGAACTATGGCCTAGCTGATAATTAGAGTTAGGATTTAAAATTGAAGGGAAGTATTTGGTTTCCTTCTGAAATGTATGTGCACAAAATGAAATGAAAAGACAGAAAATCTGTCTTAGTTACACCTGCAGGAGAAAGAAGTCTGCACTTATACTATCTTCAGGCTGAAAAAAAGTCTACAATAACAACACTTGCAGTGCCCAAAACTTGGTGGTAACCAGATTGACTGATAGGCTTCATATCAGAAACTGAAAATATGTCTTACATAGGCAATACACTATGGTGTTTAAATAATTACAGTTGATCATTAAGAGGCTTGCTGCACATATATTTCATTTTGCAGATAAACCCAATGAGCCTTAACAAAACTAGATCCACTGAAAAGCATCTACAACCTCTTCGAGACACAGTAGCCCCATAAAGCTGTGGTCCTTAATTCTACAGCCCGACTTACAAGAGTCTGAAACATAGCATCCTGAAATATATTACTCCTTTTTTGAAATAAACAAACAAACAAAGAAACAAATAAATAAATTCTGCCACAAGGATTCAGGGTCCTTGTGTTTCTCATTGTATCTCTTTAGTTTTTCTCTAATAGCTGGTGATCAGTTTAGACAGGCAATATATTCATTTTTATATCAAATACATCAAAAATACATCAAAACAGTGTGTTATCAACACAAGGCATTCTCAAATGAAACAGTAACATGCCTTTTTATGAAATAAATAAGCTTTATGAAGTACTGATGCTAATTCATTAGTGCACATAATCAGAAGCTACAGACTAACACAGAATTTATACAAAATACCTGGGTACTTACCCCTAAACTAATACAAAAATCACCTTTTTAGGAGACCAAGTGGTATTAAAAGGAGAGATATCAATCATAAATTAAATGAAAACAAAACAAAACAAACAAACAAAAGACCACCAAACAACAAAGGTTCCCGATTGATATTTTTGTTTTGTTTGCTTTCTCATATATATATATATATATATAAAGTAATCTAAGACATATATTCCTGAAATACTGAAATTAACATTCACACTCACACTATGTGGAAAAATCACACATGTCATGTTCTTTATTTTAGAGAATGTATCCAGGGGAAAAGAGATGATGACACACATTTTAATAGCTACATAACATTAAAGAATTTTTCCAGACAAGAATACTGAAGAAAGAAGTCTTCTTACGTAAGAAAGCAGTCCTATTGAGATATAGGCCAAATGGTAAGCTCTCTTGGAAACTGAGAGGCTTTCACCCATGGGTTAAAGAGAACAAATACATAATACATATTCATTTTTATAGCCAGGCAATATATCAACATGTCCACATGTCCTGATCAACTAAGTTACTAATACACATGAAAAATGAACCATGTACTTTATTATCTTTCAGAACAGAACTCAGCAATCTGTAGTTCAAGATGCAAACCTCATACATTGCCATTCCACACAAACACCTGTCATTTTTCTTGTCAGTAAAGTATGTTTCAGCTGAGAAGTCAGAGACAAAACTGATTCCTTCATCACATACATATATAAAGTACACTTGTTTGTTATGAGCACTAATGTATCTTCTATATGCAAATTTAATTAGTGAAAATAATGCAAATAATAAAAACTAAACATGACCATCTTCATCCACCTTGCAAAACAGAATACCAGCCTCATCTCAGTTGTCATTCTCAGTGCAGCTTTGTCTCATATTTGCTAATATAATTCAATATTTTATTACCATTCCTGGTTGGGGAGCTCTCTTATTGTATTCCTGTTTGCAGTCAAAAAGGTAGCACACCATATGTTTGCTTACCTCAAAATAAAATACTTGTGTAAGAACCATTCCTGAATTTTATCATCAATATTGATTGTCTGGCCCAAACCACGACATGACTGAATTTCTAAGCAGCCTAGATGAAATAGTCACTGTGAGTATATTCTCCAGGTAAAAGTTGAAAGTATTCTGTTTTCAGCCTCTCCTTGAGTTTCTGGGCACTTTGTCAGGGATTATTGGGGGCCTCATGGAACCTTCTGAGGAACTTGTGTACACCTGCTGCCCTATGAGGAGCCACTGAAGGAACTGTTCCTTTACAATCAGACTCTTGGACCCTGACAGAGCTTCAGGGGGATGCAACTCTGAATGTGTCAGGTTGCAGGGAGTCCCTTGAGTCTCTTGCTGGCCACATGGTCGCCAAGCCTGCAGGACATGTACAGTTGTCAAGGGGCTACGCTTCCCTGTAAAAGAACCGTACGAAGAGGCCACCAGACCGCACAGAATCAGAAAACATGAGAAACATTGACTAGATCTTCTCTTAGACCTTGCAGCTTCAAGAGCCTGAACTTTCAACTGTAGTGGAGGGGCAGGAAGAGCTTATGCCTATATGAGGCTGGAAAGTGGAAATTCCCATGATGATGAAGGCTAGAAGCCGGTGAATTCTCACTCTACAAAGAAAGTTCATCCCCACCTGATACCTTGCACTTTCAGAACAGGTTCACTGCTCTTGTGGTTGATGAGAAGCCCCTCTGGTGCATGAGCCTGAGCCACTCAGGATCAAAAGAAGAAAGTGGTGAACAACAGCAATAGGAGACTCCCTGCTGCAGGAAATGGGGACACCCATCTGCTGATGTGATTTGTCAGAAGAAGGTTTGCTGCTTGCTATTTCCTGCATCTTATATAAAATTAATGCCCCCACAAGAAAAATGAACACTCTAGATTTCTAAGTGAGAAAAAAGATAAGAATCGATACAGGATGTCCGAGTTCTGTTCCTCCTACATTTTGACAAATTTGCCATAATATTTTACTTTTTTAAAAATGGTTTAATAATATCTCTCAGTTACAAATAACCTATCTATCAAGATACTGGGAAACATCCTGAAATTTTCCTCCACTCCCTCATAAGATGAACAGGATAAGTGAGACCTATTTACTTATGGAAAAAATTTCATTTTAATAATTAAATTACCAATAATAAATAGTCTATCAAGTAATTTTTTCCTTTAAAACTTATACTGTTGTTTTTAGAAGAAAATACTCATATTGTCACATTTCATATATACACAATCCATATATACATATATCATTTTATGCAGACACATCAATCTGCCATACAGATATATTACATTATGGGCAACAGTAGATGTACTGAAAGGTTTTATTACTTGACGAAAAAGTAGACAATATCTTACCAGTGGCAATTCCCCATCTCCTTTTAATCCTGCAAACAGCATCCTGGAATCACAGAATGGTTGAGGTTGGAAGGGACCTCCAGAAGTCATCTGGTCCAAATCCCCTGGCTCAAGCAGCACCACCCAGAGCCAGTTGCCCAGGCCATGTCCAGATGGCTTTTGAGTATCTCCAAGGTAGAATACTCAGCAACTTCTCTGGGCAACCTGTGCCAGTGCTTGGTCACCCTCACAGTTTAGAAGTGTTTCTTGATGTTCAGAGGGAACCTCCTGTGTTTCAGGTTGTGCCCATTGCCTCTGGGCCCCACTGAAAAAAGACTGGTTCCATCTTCTATATGTCTTCCCTTCAGATATTTACAAATATTTATAAGATCCCCTTGAGCCTTCTCTTCTCCAGGCTGAACAGTCCCAACTCTCTTAGTCTTCCCTCATATGACCGGGACTTCAGCCCCCTCATCATCTTAGTGGCCCTTTGCTGGACTGTGTCCAGTATGTTCATGTCTCTCTTGTATTGGGGAGCCCAGAAGTGGACCCAGCACTCCAGGTGCGGCCTCACCAGAACTGAGTAGAGAAGAAGAATCACTTCCCTCAACCTGCTGACAACAATCCTCTTAATGCAGCCCAGGATACCATTACAATTCTTTGCAGCAAGGGCATATTGCTGGCTCATATTCAAATTTTATTTCATATTTATTTTTTCTTCACCCCACCCACAAATACATTACTAGGCTTTCTCTTTTGCTCAACCCTATCTTATTTTCCAGCTCTGACTGGGACTAAGACCCCCACCTCTGGCCCACACCCCAAAGGCCCTCACAGTACATATATCTTGCCTGTCATTACCCTCCTTGGGCCGCCCAATTCCAGCCCCACTCCAGCAGCGCCTCTAAACTTTCTCTTTTGCTCAACCCTAACCAGAGGTTCTGACTCAGACTGGGACAAAGAACCTTACCTCCAGAACTGACAGAGTATCACTCACAACCTCAGCTGCTCTGTGTTTCTCTGTTTAGACATTGTTCAGACATATTGCTTCCTACTTCTATGGCTTTGCTGTATTTTAAAAGTAATTCTCATGCTGTAAAATATGCTAACAGCTATATCACAGGTCATACTTGCCTTACTCGGCTATGTCAAAAGGATGCTGCAATAGCTTATTTCAATAACTTGACTCTGCAAATTTACTACATGACTTAAGAACATCCCCTTTTGCTCTGGTCTTTCAGGCTATATTAACTTTCTACTTGTGATACTTTCTAGCCTACTTTTTCTTCATACTAGCCACTTCCCAGTTCCTTGAAATTCTGTATAAGTCAAACACTTTTAATTCCATCTTGTACAAATCTGAAGAGAGTGACCCTCAGAATAATTCCGAACTGCAGAAACCAAAGTTGAAGCCTTGGTTCTCATGACAGAAAAGAGTGCTCATTCAAGACAATATTTACATGTCTACCTGAATAGAAAACACTTCCAACAGAATTCAGTAACTATGACTTATAACTTTAATATTAGGCATCTATTAAGTATCCTTTGACTTGAACGTTATTTTTTGAATAATGACAAAAAAACTTCAGATTCAAGTGCTTCCCATAATTAGAAACAGAGGCTGAATCTAAACTCCTTTGGATGTACTGGGTATCTTTTTGTAACATCTTTTTTAATGCAAGCTCTTCAAATTATCAGATTTTTTTATATGTGTAGCAAAATACTGATGCCTAGGTAAGCATAATAATTGTGACCTTATGTAAAAATGGCATGTACAACATGCTCATGTGCTATGTTCCTACATGCAAATGATACTTGAGATGGGATTAATATGACTTAATTCTCAAACTGCATTGCCTAAAGCTGAACATAACTATTATAGTTCCAACCAAGACTAATCTAAATGAACATTATACAGTGGTTTAGGTGAATTTAAAATGTTCACTAATCTCAGTTAAGAAAATAATTCACATTTCAGTTAGTCCCTTGGAGAATATTGCTTGAAATTTATAAAGGATACGTGTCAACCAAAATTTGATGAGTGATCACTCATCTAGAGAGTCAAAACTCCAATGTGCTAACAAGTGCGTAGTTGCTTCTGCTACTTTGCATGGAGAGGTTGATTTTTTAATCCAGTGAATAAAAAAGTAAAAATCCCCATATTAACCTTATTATCCCCCTTAATCAAGTGATCTAGGAAATGTATCTGAAATTAATTTATTTAAAAAGCAATAAAAATCACACCTTAATCTTCATGTTTCACTACTGAGCATGGGAGAACTGGAGCTCTTGACATTCACACCAAAAGGGTTGGTTGGTTTGTTTGTTTTACAAACAGTAGCATGCTTTTCTTGTAGTTGATTGGATTATGACAGAATACAGCAGGGGTGACAGTGGTAATAGATTAAACAAACTGTGTTAAAAAACCTAAGTAAACAGCAAAGGAATTATGGCAATTATTTCTCCTAATTTAATTTTAAATCTCAAAGGGCTGCTGGTTTGGAGCATTCTTAACCAAAAAGATCTGAAGCAAAGCATGGGCTTTCATCCCTTAATTTGCCTCAGTGACATCTAAGCTTTATGTAAAAAAAAAAAGAGAGAGACAAAGAAAAAAAGACTGTTCACTAGCTCGCCATTGTGCTTAAAGACGCAATACTAGACATTTTGGTTTATATTTCAAAAGAAGGCATAATAGGCCTCTGCTGAGAATCTTTTTTTTTTTTAATGACACTTGAAACCTTTTACTAAACTCTCCTTATTTCCCTTTTCATCTGAATATTGTTGCAATGGCAAACAAGTTGCTCAGTTTAAGAGTTTTTATAATCTGAAGTTAGTTTACTTCTGTTGCTAATGATGTTATCAGGGGGAGGGGAATGGGTGCGTGTATGGCTTTTTGGATTTTTTCCTCCCCAAACCTAATACAACAAACTTCTTTCCCAAATACAGAACACAGACTTCCCCTTTAGAGAGCTCAGACTAACTAGTGCAAATCTTGTCCAACATCAAGATAAAGAACAGATTTGTTAATTTGTACGCCTATGACTAGAAATACATATACAGACTGTATTGGAAGCAAAAATAAGCTTCTATTCTATGCAAAAGGATGACTGCTTAAATTGTTAGTCTTAAATCTCAGAACAATGATAATTTATCTATAATTTACCAAAGATAATTTAAAAATTAGGGATTTTTACAGATACACTGCATACATATTTAATTGTAGTCCAGACTATAACAGCCTGTCTCACCTTGCTTCAAGTAGTTATCTATTGCTGTGTGTTTAGTAATGCTATTAGTTATTATCAGTAACTCATTCAGGGACTAAAATAAGCCATGAACCATTCTAACAAGAACTCTAAAAGGAAGATGATAACCCTTACTCAAAAAATACAGGGATTTGTTAGAAGATGAGTGTAGGCATGCAGAAAATCACCTGAAAGCAAAAGTAAACAGAGCAATAGGTAATCTCTCTCTCATTTTTATTTTATTTTTGAAGTTTTATTTGCCATACAGGTCAACACCTCTGTTTCCAACAAATTTCTAAGCTGACCTTCCATCCTGACTTTATATTGCTTTATTGAATGAAATGTATAGATAAATAAGGAACTGTAAGAAAACAGTATATCAATAGTGGTCAGCATGACTGGAAGCACTCAAAACAAGTTTGAGTTGTCATCGGTCTCTAGAATTTCTTAGACTGTATCAGTACGATGTGCTGCAGATCAGAACACTGTTCAACCCAGTTTACTAGAAATTATTAAATTAATAATGTTAAAGATGTAACAATAATACTAATTGATAAACAGGAAAAGAAAATACTAAGTAAAATTATCTCTGTTTACAGAACTTTTTTTGATGTAACTGCTAATGATTCATACCAACAATACATCAAAACTGACAGCAACAGTCAACTGGCAGCAACTGACAGCTGGAGTACTTTGTCCAGCCCTGGGGCCTCCAACATAAGAAGGACATGGACCTGTCTGAGCGAGCCCAGAGGAGGGCCACGAAGATGATCAGAGGGCTGGAGCACCTCTCCTGTGAAGACAGACAGAGAGAGTTGAGGTTGTTCAGCCTGGAGAAGAGAAGGCTCCAGGGAGACCTTATTGTGGCCTTCTAGCAGTTAAAGGGGGCCTAAAGGAAAGATGGGGAGGGAATTTTTATCAGGGAGTGTAGTGATAGGATGAGGGGTAATAGTTTCAAATTGAAAGAAGGTAGATTTAGATTAGAAATTAGAAAGAAACTCTTTACTGTGAGGGTGGTGAGACACTGGAACAGTTTGCTCAGAGAAGTTGTGGATGCTCCATCCCTGGAGGTGTTCAAGGCCAGCATAGATAAGGCTTTGAGCAACCTGGTCTAGTGGGAGGCATCCCTGCCCATGGCAGGGGAGTTGGAACTAGATGACCTTTAAGATCCCTTACAACTCTAACCATTCTATGTTTCTGTGATTCTAAAGCATTCTACATTTAGGTCAGGAACTATGCAAGATCACCTATCTTACACGTGAAGAATGTTGATTTTTCAGATTAATAGTTAAGTGGTGCTGGGAATAGGATGTTTGCTGTAATAGTAGATCTTTAAAAATAAATACATCTTAGATTACTAGAATACTAAATAGTGTGAAACCACAGTAGACTTTGTAATTATTACTTTCCTGTAGGCAAAAAAAATCCATATCAATATATTTAATAAAAATTTGCAAGTCTGGACATAATATTAAATTTTCAGGAAAATCAAGACTGCATCAAAGATGCTTTATGAATACCAGACTATTATACCAATGTTACTTAGAGTGCAGGCAACTTGTACTATACACCAGATTCCAAAGTTTGCCATGTTCTGGTGCAGTAAGCGTTCTCCTTAAACAACAGCCTATGCTAAAAGGGACAGATTAAAGCAGTATTTAAGCTATTTTGTCTTCTGAAATGAAAGTTCAACAGGATTCAAGAAATGCAGGAGCTGACTTCGTTCAAGGAAATTTTAGTGTTGTGTTGCTTAGACTTCAGATAAATATGGTAGAGAACATTGCCTCCACACAGCTCTCTTTTCAGAGTATGAAACTGAAATATACAGCTTTAGCCACTTGATCTAGATAAGCAATTACGTAACATAATTTTCATAGCTCAATAGTCTTGTGGCAAGTGCCTGTAGAAATAGTTCTACTGTTTGCAGTACAGTTTACATGACACCTCTTCTGTTTTATCTGAACCATACCTACAATAACATATTATCTTGGTAATTTGAAGTTACGAAGGTCCCTGAAGAATCTTCTGGCACAGTTTTTAATCGCCTGTTACTACCCAGTTTAAATGAGGAACTGATCCAAATTTCACTCATCAGAAGATTTTTCATTGACTTCAGGTTATCACTCATGTTGCTGCTCAAAGAAATATGCAGTACTCCACTGATGTAAACAAAGAGAGTTTTTGACTGTATCCAAACAAAACATTATTTTTTTCTCAGATTGAATCCTTTCTTTGAAAGTGAAAATGTAATACTTCAGTGCAGAGGCACTTAATTCTGTGAAGACCAAGGAGGAAAATTCCTATTACACATTACACAGAAAAAAGAAAGGAGAAAAAAAAAAGGGGGGGAGGAAAGCATGGTTGGTTCTTTTCCTTTCCTACCTCCCATGAAAGTACTACTTCTTTGTTCCGGAAGCAATACAGCTCTCTTGTATATGCTATAGCTGAGTCAAAAATTCCATTTCAGCAGCCACAATGAAACAGTAAATCTGACTTTTTATTCCACACACATAAGTTAGGAAGCAAAATTACCTAGCCATCCTGAAAGCTGTATAAATATAACTGTATCCAAGGTGGCAGGCACGAAGCTACATTTGTGGGAGCAAAGTGCCTCCCACTGTAAGAGAAGATCGTGATCATCTGAGGAACCTGAACATACAGAAGTCTATCGAACCTGACAAGATGCATCCCAGAGTCCTGAGGGAATTGGCTGATGTAGTTGCCAAGCCACTCCCTGTGATATTTGAAAAGTCATGGCAATCAGGTGACATCTGTGGCAACTGGAGAAAGGGAAATATTGCACCCATTTTAAAAAAGAGTAGAAAGGAGGACCCTGGGAACCACCAACCTGTCAGCCTCACCTCTGTGCCTGGGAAGATCCTGGAACAGATCCTCCTTGAAGCTATGCTAAAGCACATGGAGGACAGAGAAGTGATTTGAGACAGCCAGCATGACTTCACCAAGGGCAAGTCCTGCCTGACCAACCTCGTGGCCTTCTGTAATGGAGTGGCTGTATCAGTGGACACGGGAAGAGCTACAGATGTTGTCTATCTGGACTTCTGTAAGGCTTTTGACATGGTCCCCACAACATCCTTCTCTCTAAATTGGAGAGGTATGGATTTGATGGGTGGACAGTTTAGTGGATGAGGAATTGGATGGATGTTCACATCCAGAAGATAGTGGTCAATGGCTCAACGTCCAGATGGACATTGGTGACAAGTGGAGTCCTTCAGGAGTCCGTATTGGGACCAGTACTGTTTAATATCTTCATATATGACACCAGTGGGATCGAGTGCACCTTCACCAAGTTTGCAGGTAACACCAAACTGAGTGGTGCAGTTGACACACCTGAGGGACAGGACGCCAGCCAGANCTTAAAGGAGGCTTAAAAGAAAGATGGGGACAAACTGTTTCGCAGGGCCTGTTGTGATAGGACAAGGGGTAATGTTTTTAAACCAAAATAGGGAAGATTTAGACTAGATATAAGGAAGAAATTTTTTGCGATGAGGGTTGCGAAACACTGCAACATGTTGCCCAGAGAGGTGGTAGATGCCCCATCCCTGGAAACATTTAAGGTCAGGTTGGATGGGGCTGTGAGTAACCTGATGTAGTTGAAGATGTCCCTGTTCATTGCAGGGGGGTTGGGCTAGATAACCTTCAAAGGTCCCTTCCAACCCAAACTAATCTATGATTCTACAATTAATTCCAACACTAAATGTTTAGGCACTTTCTTTATTTCATAGAATATGATCCTTTAAAAATGTGAAACTTCATTCCAGTTCCTCACATTTTCCCTTCAAAGGCATGCAAAAAATTACTTAATCCATTTCCCATATAGTAAATCTGAAGCTCTAGATTACTACACAGCAATGGATTTCACAAACCTTCATGACTTGTGACTCAACATAGGCAATGATTCCTAACAGTCCTGCTGAGTCCACAAAGGAAACTGTTCATAAGCATAAAGGTGTTAAATCTTGGATAAATAGGGTACCACCTATACATTTCTTATTAACATTACAAGAGCAAGGTGACAGGATTATTTTCCATGGAAAAAAAAAAAAAATCCGAGAGACAGGAAGTTGTTGGTTTTTTTCCAAGAAAATAAAGCCTTTTTTTTTTTCTTAAGTAGGAAAAGCAAATATTTGTCATGCATAGAAAAGTGCATTTTATTTTCAAAAACTAAGACAGAGAATGATCTAAGGCTATTTTTCCAATCAAACCTTCCCCCAAATTAGATTTTTATTTTTTAAGTGACACATTGCGACCCTTGTCTGGAGCAGGGTAGACAAAAAGAAACTACATCATTAAGTACAAAATATTTATGTCTTTAATTCAATGTCTTTAACATGTCAGATATTAAATTCAATTTTGTGCATTCTACCAGTTGTCACATTTAATTCATTAGTGGTTTGAGGGTTTTTGTTTGTTTATTTGTTTGTTTGTTTTTTAAAAGAAACTGCTTATTTTAGCCCAGGCTGTTTTAATGTGAATGATCAACAAGTAAGCCTACTAGCAGAAATAATTACTTAAGTAAGAAACTAAGTGAATACCAAAATATAATCCTGAAATGTAAATTCAGGATATTTAAACATATTTAATAAAACTTTTTGGGAGTGTTTTTTTTAAAAACTATACGCTACAAAAAAATTATTTCTGACATGAGACCATATGGTGAACTGACTACACTAATACATTATTAAGAAGCAAACTGGTCATCATTTTGGACTTCTCAGCCTAAGCTACGAAAAACTGTTTTTGTTAAAAATGCAATGCTAACCTCTAGGACAAAGATTGCTTCCTGTATATAAACACACGTGTATACAAGTGGGTGTGTGTGCATATTCCTCCTCTGTCTCAAAACATTTCCTCACCAGGTTATACTTGATGGCAGACCAACAGGTAAACCAAACCTCTACAAATGATGCAGCTTTGGCATTGCATTCCTTTCATAGAAAATCAGTATGCATAGATATGTTTCAGGATGCACACATATGTTTCTTCTAAATATATTTCCTCACAGAAATAACAATGAGTTTTCATCTTTCAGTTATAACAGAATGCTTTTATGTAGAAAAAATCCTGGTCTTGGTCTGGTCTTGCCAAACACATAATGAAGACCCAGGAAATATAGTCAAGTACAACTCAATATAGTTTAAATTTCTTGTTAGAAGCCAGTATGGGGCAAAAAAAGTCCATGTAACAGTACATTTTTCCAGCACTTTCCAAATTACATTTTTAGGAAAATATGCAATCAAATGGAACCTTGATGTTATGCACCATCACAAATTATGTTGGACAGGAAAAACATTCACATTAAGTACATAATTTCTAGAGGTAACACTAAAGAAAAACTGGTATCTGATTTATGAAAACAGTGGAAAGAATAGTTAAGGCTCTACAAGAATTCTTGCTTAAGTCGTGCTCCCGAACTGTTTCCTTACTCTCAAACTACCTGTAAAATATTGTAATTTAGGCAGGACAAAGAAACATGGTGTATATCTAAAGTAATTATTTAAGTACTTTTATCAAACCACCAGTCAGTTGTGTAGTAAAATCAACATCCCATTTCACTCAGTTTGAAAATGACACCAGTCTCCCAAACAAATGAAGGATTGAGACCAACAAGGAACACTCCAAATTCTAGATCTAGTTTAAAAATAATGAAATTTTACCACAGGAAAATTAACTGCACTGAGTTTCCACTCTACAAAGTCATTCGAGTTCACAAATAATTCAGATGTTGTTTTCAGAAAATTCCCTAAAGATGTTTTAAAATTCAGCCTTGAGGATTCTGATATCAAATTTTATAAAGATTCCTTTAGCTCACTGAAACAAACTACTGGCTATTCTGTAGTATGTAAAATAACCACAAATTTAATTTTTAGACCATCATTATATTCCTATGATAGCTATGCATAGTTTGCAATATTTCTGTCCATCTTAACAGAACAATTCAAAATAGCTAGCATAGCCATTAAGGCTACTGTTTTATATCTGATATATATTATGTTTTCTGGGACAACCAGAAGGCATTTTTGGGGTCAGGCAAAGAGTAGGGGTCAGAATAGATGGTCCTACTACACGTATTTAAATTACCTGTAAGACTGTCAGAGTATCACTATTTCTAATTCATGTATATACTAAGTGAATGTAAATAGCGACTACACGTAAGCAACTCTGCAGCATCTTCACACTATAAGGTTATTTCAGAATAAAGATTTCTGGAAAAGGTGGAAATATCACAGAATCTTTAACAAGAACTAGCTGTTAACAACCTGAGTCTCCAAAAATGCTGTTCCATTTTAAACAGCATTTAAATGTCTACAGTGAGAATAGAAGACTTGCTTTGTCCAGAAGCCTCACTAACCTCAGTGGAGTTCCTTCCACCTGAGAAAAAACAGGTAGGGTATGGTTACAGTTGTCTTAAAGAAATTAATGCACCTAAGTAACAATACATAGATTCCATAAGATATAGTGTAAAACATATCTATAAACTGAGATAACAGAAAACATTTCTTCTAAAAGATGTTTAAAGATATTTCTTTGGCTGTAGTGAAAAATCAACAGTTCTGGTGACTTATCTTCAACTCCGTGCAAAAAAAAGAGGAAGAACAGAAATGTCTCTGCCTAAGATACAAAATGTTAGTTTAGCCTGTGTTTCTTTTAATCTAAGGATACTTTTTTTCATATTCATGTTTCAATAGGTTTTAAGTAACAATTAGTGTAATTTTTGCCTCATGTCCCACAAACTAGGCTATGAACCTCCCTCATTAATCACCAACACACTAGACAATGTAGAGTAAGGGCACATTCTGATTTCAGCGAGCAAAAATTATTTTAAACAACACAGAAGTCACTGCCTATAGTAGCATTTGTAAGTCTACAGTGCACACCAGTGGAATATGTCAGTATATGCATTTTTTCACTGTTTTCACTATAAAAATGTGAACTTGCTTTGTAAATATTCCATCTTATTTAACTTTTAAACCACTAGAAAACCATGCCCTTCAGAAATGATAAAGACAGATATAAAATGTTGAGGAAGACTTGCAAAGAGTGTAAACAAGAATGTTTTATTGTGCATGTTATAAGATTAAATGAGCATTCTAAAACCTGAAACTTTAACAGTCTTGCTAACTATAATCCTGTAATTACAAACATCAGGGCAACACACCAAGGATTTGCTGTTTTACGAAGAGTCCAGAGACCTAATTAATTAGACTCAGATACACTTTTTGTGTCTTTCAAACTGTAAGGTTATTTAATTGATCTGTAAACTAGGCTGTATCTGACAAAATTGTATAGCCCATTTCAGCAGATGATTATGGATATTCAACTAGCAACATCATTGATGTCAAAATTTTCATGTTTTCTGAGAATATAAAGATTTCTAGGTTTTCCTACAAAGATTACTTTAAAAACAAATCTATCTAATGTCAACACCCTTTATTTACTCAATGGTTTTACAGACTTGATCTTGTTCCTTCTGTGGATTCTCATGCAAACACAACAATAATGCAGGTGTAATGTTATACTGAACAATTGCTTCACCCTTTTTAAAAATAAGAAAGTGTTTTATGGTTGTGAATAGTTTATTTGTAATATACACAAAAGTCAAGGCATGGGAAATACTAATTTATTTAGTATCCCACTAAGAGCTGCAAGCTCTTCTAGAAGCAGAACTGAAGCTTATCTAGACAGTACATACAAAATATTTTTGATAGTTAAGAAATGTTGACACATAAATCTTAGTTTAAGATGTGATCTGATGGACTGAATACTGTGTAACAAGCTCATAAATAGGTCTCTTCAAAAGCCCCAAAAGTATCTAACAATCTCTAATATTGATAAGCATTGTTCAGCCACAAATTCACAATAATTTGTGAGGCAGGCTCTAGGTTGTACAATACATTTTTCCTGCCATAAACACAAAATGTAATGAAGGGACACACCACTTCCATTCCTCCTTTCTCCCTGGAAAAATATTTGGTGGAAGTAAAGTCTTAATTCATTAGATCTATAAAGAAAGCCAAGACACACTAGTCATCCAAGTAAGGTAAAATTTAAGCCTTAATCTGTAGTGAGGAGGTAATCTTTAAGAACAGCCAATTAGGACTTGGTTTGAAACTTTTATAATGAAAGTTTACGTGAAATTAAGGAAAGGCCAGAGAAAGCTAAAGGAATGAGGGCTTCTAAGTGTCCTTAGAGAAACACACAAAATCGTATGCAGTAAAAACAGATGACATTTGACTGTTTGCAAATAAAGTAACAGAGTGCTGTCAAATATCAATCAAGATTTGAACAATAAGCTTCTTAGTGTGAACGTTAGCTTCTTATTTTACTGTTTAGTAGGAGAGCAGAATTTCTATAACAGAAAAAGAAATTATCAACTTCCACACTAAATGCAACTTCCTGTTGTAGCTCTTAAAATGGTCTAATTTACGACCCCAAACAGGACAAGTTCAATGGTACTGTCACTCAAAGCTACATATAATGCTCGTAGTTACTACAACCATAAATTGCCACTTCACTACCTTTTTTTAGTTAACTTAATACATTGAAAACTTATTTATAATCTCCAAATTGATGCAGACTGCATGAATTTTTGAAAAGATGATTATCAAGATCACCAAGGCTTTCCATATTGAGTTTGTTCAAAGGTGAGTGAGTGCTCATCTTTTAACAGAAAGTAATTAGTTACTGGGAGCACTAATACTCAAATCTTGGCATCTGTGAAGCTTCTAGCATGATACAAAATCTCTCAAACTTCCAAAAGGTTAGCAGAGCTAACCATTGCTAAAATTGGTTTAATTTGCTGTGGCACTGTCACCTGCAAACCAAGCATTTTTTTCCACGTTCCCAGTGGGACTATGAGGTGATCTACCAATGGAAATGGCAGATTAATTTATGCATGACTGAAACAAAAAAACTCTTAGTCAAGGACATGAAAATATTCCAGAAGTAATGATTAATCTGTTATTAATCTAGAAATTCCTTTGTGATTTAGTATTGCAAGTGTGTATACAAATCAGATTCCATGCTTAGCCTAGTACGTGTCTGCACTTTCCTTTATTTCACTTTCAAATTTTTCACTGTCAAAAACCTTGTATGGTGTTCCAGCATCCAGTTCTCAACAGTAATATATAGTAAGCGACATTCACACAAGCATCACCAACACGCAAGTTTTGTTTTTTTCAATCAGGAAGAATTTTCACTTACAAAAAACCCCACAAATGTAAGTAATTTCATTTACATTAGTCAGATTCATCAAGACCAATGTTTTCCTGTAATTTAAAAAACTAGAAGTATAAGTCTTATAAATCTCTGAAGACAAACAGAATGTTCAAAATATCATGCCCTGCTAGCAATTAAAGCAGTTCAGAATGTTCCCAAGAAAAATGCAGCAACACGTATATATGTGTATACGCATGCACATATATAAAAATTGGAATCTATCAATCTCCAACCTCTTCTCAGCAAGATTTTACTTCTTGTTGTTCTATTCCTGCTGACAGTGCCATAAAACATAAAGACTACATCTCTTAAGCAAAACAAGTAACTAAATCTAGAGTTCCTCTGTTATGCAGAAGTATGACAAGCTAAAATCCTACTTAATAAGCGAGGAGAAAATAACTAAAATCTGAAGGAACTCAAATATGACAGATGTTAATTTGTTGCTGTGGATGTTCATCTATGAAGGAAATTCCATTTACATATGCGCATCCTTATAACTAGAACTTGGAATTTAATAGACTACTTGCAATCTTTTCCAAAACATAAGAAGAAAGTTAATTAATTTTCCTGGATTATTCCAAACCTGAGATGTGAAATTTATAGGAAATTTTAATTTTTATATCTATATTTAGTTATATATATACATATTTTGAGTTTTGTTGGATCTAAGAGGTCCCCAAGCCATTGTTCTGAAAGCTAAAACCTGAAAGCTGCAATGCAAATATTTCCTAGTATGAACTTGGATTGAAATGAACACTTCTTTCCTAACACCATTCCTACATAACCAGACAATGTTCCTAAACTACTCCTTTGTGGGCTTATCTCCTTTATAAAAGTATATTGCTTTCTGTCATCAGAACTCCATCAAGAGTTCCCTATTAAGCTAAATCCATCTCCTGATGCACCTACCTATTCCTCCGAGTATTAAGACAGACCTTTGTTGCACTTGGAAGATGCTGTACTTCATGACCTGCCAGCTTTGGTGAAGTCCTTTGTTTACCAGTCAGAGCTGCTTTTACTGGTCTGCTACCAGGCTTTTGTACCTATTCTGCAACTGCTTATCTACACATGGAAAAAGAGCCATCCTCCGGTTACTGGAGACCATAAGTTTCCAGGTTTCCCACCATGGGACGCTCTATTTATCCTGCAACTGATTGCAGTCTCTGCCTGCCCCTCCTGTGTGGTTCAGACCCTCTTACTCCTGGGGACCCTGTGAAGATCCTGTTAATCTCCCCGTTGCCTTCCCTGAGCCTGGCCAGCATGCTCACCTCCTCCTGCAGCTCAAAAGGACCAACACATTTCCTCAACCAGAGTACACCTCCTGTAGGCATGGACACCCCTTTCCCCTCTCCCAGCCTCGAGGGAAGGTATCAGGCACTGCCTGCAGCCGGAGTCCTGGGGGCCTGCATCCTCCCTCAGCATCTCTGAGCCAAGGTCTCTACTGTGCCAGCAGCAGCAGCCCCAGGCGGTGCTGGGGACCATGCCCTGGGGTGTGCCGCTACTGTTGTTGATGTGTCTCACGCTGCCATCAGTTTCCAGCCCCCTTCCACATGCAGACTGCTGGACAAGTCCCTTCTCCCCATGGCCGCAGCCTGGGACCTGCGTGCCAGGCCTGGCAGTTACACGGCTCTCCCCAAGCGCCACCTGAACGGGCACTCAGCTCTCCCTAACCAGGAATCAACTCTCTTGGCCACAGCATAGATCTCAGGATGCCTCCACTGCCTCTGAGGATGCCTCCCTTCTCCTTGCCAGTCTGTCACCCCCATCGTGCTCACTTGGTAGCCCGGGGGCAACATCCGCACAGTGGTGAAATGTCCCCACGCACCCCTTTGCCTCCATGGGTCCCTTCTGCCTGAACATAAGCCCAGCTAGACCCCAAACATGGCTCGCTGTATATCAGGGCCACCACCCTCACAGCACATCAGGATGGGGCACCAGCACCTGCCTCCCCTGTCCAATCCCTTCCTGTAAGACTATGGAGCCACCCTAGTGCCACCCTTGCAGCTCCTCAGCACCATGGCAGCACATGGCGGCTGAGCCAGGGCTGGGCTTCTCCACACACCCTGGGCAGATCCCTCCCCCCAGGCTAGAGGGATAAATAGTTGATAAATGGTTGATTTACCACTTTCATAAACCCTAGATACGATTTTACTCTTAGTTACAACACAGGAAATCAGAAATCTCAATTTTGTTTCTTACTCCACGTGATAACAACGTAGTGCTAACATACCTGTTTCAGGCTTTCCAACTTGGTTTGTCTCAGTTCTTCATATTTCCATTTCCAAAGAAATAATTCGTTTTCTGTCTTCTCCATTTCTTTTTCCAGAAACATGTTCATTCTGAAAAAGTATTTTAAAAGTCATCATTAACTCTTTTTGAAGTTGACAACTGACAAATTACTATGAATTTCCTTATCATAGTTTGAGTTATATTTTACTGCCTTTGACAACTGTCTATCTGGTTTTTATTAAAAAACTATATTATCATCATGCAATGATTCCAAGAGATTTACCAAAAATAATAGCTAAAGAGAACAAACAAACCCAGTACTACAGAATTAAAAATTTAAATGAAATAAAATTCTGGGATAAACTGAAGAAAATTTGGAAATGGACTTCAGTTGGTGACTGAAGTCACCTAATATGTGACGAGATAGTGAAGATCTCAGAGAAAAGGTACTGTTATTTGGGTACAGGCAGAAGATGATTTTAAATACACACATACGTGGGAATATATAAAGTATGTAAACCGTACTGAAACCAAAGATGATCTACTTTCGATGTAAAAATAAAATTAATTGACATATATTTCATGTTTCAAAAAATAATTGCTCTTGAAAGAAAATGCTAGAAAAATTTTAAGAAAATGGTTTATTTATCTCAGAGGTACTGTACCCTCATTAAGCATTTGCCTCTGGAATGTTATTTGGGCATAAAATCCATTACTACATTCAGGAAAAATACTCAGGATACACAGTTCACAAAGAATGAACGATGATTCTTACTGTATTACTGAATTATTACTACTGAAACAATGAACTTTGATATTTATGTTTATCTCTCTTCTAACCAATTAAAATAATTTCAGTCATTCAGGAAATAATGAAAGAAATATGAAGCAGCAGAGGCACTACGGATGTTATTGTCTTTGAAACCAATTAAAAACTCGTTTCTGTGTTCACAGGAAACACTATTAGCCAAGTTACAAAGATAAGAATGAACGTCTCATAATTTATACCCCTACCTTCATAATTTCATTTTATATTTGTGTAATGTGTATGTGTCATTTTGCAATTTTGCAGCAAAATAGAATTTGGAACATAATTAAAAGTGAAAGAAAAAAATTCTTAATTACAAATAAAAGCTTTCAAATTATATTTCTAACATTTCTATGAAATCAAATCACATTTGAAAATTCTGGAATATTCTATTGGCTATAAACATCAATATAGGAATAAAGCCTGTAAAGTCAGGACATTGAAGAAATCTAAAACCTGAAAAACAGTAAAACTGTGTCGGTACTATTATATTGGGAGATGAACATTTTACATTATATAAAACCTATGAAAACGGAGGAATGAAGAGCTAGTATAACAGAAAAGAGAAAAATATTGAAATAGTTGAAAAGAAAATTCTAATGCTGGCAATTAAAGAAACTATTGTATGCCAAAGTATTTGTTTTCTATTCTGAGGCTAATGAAATTTGTCAACCTTTTTACTAAAGATATTATTGCCAGGTTGAATTCTAAGAATATTTGATTTTAAATTAATCTTTCACAACAGTATTGTTAACTTTAAGGAACTAAAGGAAAGGGTATTGATGAGATTTGTCTGGGCATGTCTATGCAGCATACCGCAGAATTGCTCAGAGATACCAAGAGTTACCACTGACCGGTCTGGCTCAGGTACTGGAAGCAATGTCAGCTACATTAATGAAGCAATCTATTTGAGTGAAGTATCTTCTTGTTCTCTCTTCTTTCACAACTAAACCTAATGCTCTTGAACCAGGGATCTCTTTTCTCTGCGTAGATATAGCACATAGCACAGCTTACCTTAGTAACTAACACCTATGGCTCCCATAACATGATAGTAATAAAACAGCCACCGTCACTCAGAAAGCAAGGTGGAGCAAGATGATTTCTGTCATATGTGAAGAACCTAAGATATGCATTTCAACTGAACAGGTTTTTTTCCAAAGTAATGGGTTGTCTTGGTGGAATAGTATGATTTCATTGGGGAACTAAAAAAATTTTTAAGAGGGATGCTTAATACAGGAGAAAGTGAAAGCATGAAAGATGACTGTTTAATACTTTGAATGATAGTCTATTGACTGTACTGAATGCACTGAAAGTCCTTAGAAATGGTCTAATCTGAAAAGTAAAAGAGGAATGTCCAGTATGCAGTGCTTACTTAGAAGATACCACTTTTATGTTGTGTTACAGTACCTCTTAAAGTGAGACCAGGTCCCTCTGATGCTACTGAATGAAACAGATAATCCTGACCGCATAAAGTTTACTATTCCAATAAAAAAACCCCAAAGAGTGGAAGCAAGAACATAGCAGAGATCAGTGAAGCAGCTTATTACTACTTAAACAAAAGATCAAGATCAGAGCATTTTTAATGGCTCTTGTAACCACCTATTTTAACTTCTTATTATCTAATTAAATCACAGAATTACACAGAATGGTTGAGGTTGGAAAGGACCTCTGGACGTCATTTAGTCAAACCGCCCTGCTCAAGCAGGGTGACCTAGAGCTGGTTGCTCAGGACCATATCCAGATGGCTTTTGAATGTTTCCAAGGATGCAGACTCAGCGACCTCTCTGGGCAACCTGTGCCAGTGTTTGGTAACCCTCACAGAACATAAGTGTTTCTTGATGTTCAGACAGAGCCTTTTGTGTCCACTGCCTAAGTCTGCCCATTCAGCCCTAAGGAATTCTTCTTTGATATCATGTAGTTGGTGGGCTTTTGGTTTTAGACCAAAGTAACACTTTTAAGTTTAAAGTGGAACAAATTAAGATCTTGAAACTAGAAGACATTTAGATGAGAACACTGATCCAAAAGATGACTAAAGAGAGCTATATTAGGCAAACGATTCTATAAAGTGCTGAACAACTTATAAAATCTTTAATTCCCATTCATGTCACTGGGACCTCAAATATGTATTTGGTATAAGCCATAGTGCCTAGTAGAGGATTTTGGTGTGTGATTTTACATTGTAAACCCAACCCTGAAGTTCTTTGAAAGTCAAAATGTAAACTTTGAGCTCTTCTATTTTTCTTTCAGAGTTCCTTTGTTTTTATATTTTGCAAAGTCTGATACGTGGCATTACTGAAGATAGCTCTAAATAGAATGTAATAAGCATAGGTCCTCTCAGGGTGAAGAAGCAAAACATCTTATGGAGAGATTAGTCAGGTAACTAGGGGAAGTCCAAACACTGGATCTGCATGAGCTAAATTGACTCTGTAAAGAATGTGGTCACAATTCTGGAGCACTGCGTGGAAATTAGAAAACTGCTGAGAAGTCCTGTGCTGAATGAATGAGTAAGCTCATACTGACTGCCAAGGCAACCTTTGGCCTTGGGGTTCAAGCTGTCTGTGATCCAAGCTTGCTTTTGATGCAGCACAGCTGTGTGTCCTTGGCTCAGGTTTACTGAGAAAATTGCTAAGTTGTGAGGAAGAAGCTGTGAGAAAGTACTTAAGCTAGAACCATGCAAGATAAGAAAAGTGAAAATGCAAACAGGGGTGAGATTGTTGAGATAGTCATTATTAGCAGCTCCAAGATCCAGGAGCAAAAATACTGACATGAACAAGTACAAAACCCTAAAAGGAAAAACCGGGAATCTAAAGATGGAGACTCAGCAAAATAAGCCCATTCCAGTAAGCAGTGCAAACCAACCCTTTGTGAGCTGGCAGATGATAGCCTGTCCAACAAAGACTCATGGGGTGTCTCAAGAGACTGGTGACTATGTTAATGCTTATCCTAGTAACATTACTCCTCGCTATTTATTATGTGCATTGCCAAAAATAATTGCTTCATACTTTTAAGTTGCATATATTCTGCTTACAGAACTTCTTTGCATGCAGGAAATGTTTCCCAAAGCGACCTAGAGAGGGAGTTGTTATACCAATGCCCGCTGTTGTGTGGAAATCACTGCTCTGTGAGCATTTGCTGCACGAGGTTGGCACTGCCATATGTTGCATGGCGTAGATGCATCCCAGTTCTTACCATGTGCCAGTAAATTTATACCGTATATCACAGTCAGTATACATCTGGGGATAAATGGTAAAATCTGTCGCTGAAGTACAGCTACAAATTGGCTAGAGAGGCATGTGAACAAAAAAACAAAACCAGGAGGTAGAACCAGGGTTTATTAAAATTTGGTCTAAGAAGTCATTAAAAAATAGGAGTTGAAGAATTATCCCCTTTCTGAAAGTTTTATATATACATATGTATACTGTGGTTGCTGTTGAAAAATGAAGTACCTAGGACCCTAAATATTTCAAACAGAGGAAAATGGATATGTGAGGCATTAGACTTTTAACTCACACATACAAATACCATGACAAGTGGGAAAAATTTAGACATTCTGGGATTTGTGCTTCTACAAGAACCTCATCTTTTTTAATGAGATAGAACATACTTCTGGTCATCTGCTGCAATATGATTCAAATAAAGAATTAGCTATCTAATTTACATAACACAGTAAATACTAGTTAGTAATTTAAAGGTTTGATTGGTTGGTTGGTTGGTTTGGATTTTTGGTCTTTTTTTTTTGTTTGTTTTTTTTTTTTTTTACTCAGACTTGTACTATGTACAGGACAATTGTGAAAAAAACTGTCAGGGAAGAAATTCTTCATCATAACTTACCATTACAGACTCTCTGAACTGAAACTGTTGAACGCATTTGCAATACAGGGGGAATTTTCTTCCTTTTCATTTTCTAATTAACTTCAGCTGATTTTGAAGTTACAGTTGCACAGTGCTTGAAGTATCCTACTACATCCATCATACATCACACACTACATGTTTCCTTGGAACGCCTTTTTGGTGTGATTCAATCTTGCTCAATACTCATAGTCTATACAAAACATCAAGGAATTCCTACCAACATAGAGACTCACATGCTAGCATATAGTATGTAAGTAATATATAAATTCTTTTAGGCCACCAAAATGCACATTTACTATTTATGTGAGGTAAATCTGATATGATACAATAAGCGTACAGTAAGTGTGTTATTCTCTCTGTTACCTGCTTTTGACGTAGACCTTATTACAAGTGAAGAGGTTAAGATTAACAGCATTTTGCAGCTCAAAGCATGTATTTTTAATTCAAAAATGGCCTTAGACATTCTGCAGTTAGATTCTTTCAACGCAGAGTATATGAAAATTTGTTATTATACACAAAGCACTCCAATAATTGAGCATAACATACATTAGATACCACAGCATTGATACTAAATGGCTAATAGGTATAATTTTTTAACGGCTGTACATTCTTAACAGTTCTGTATTGAACACTTCCTATTTAAATGACAGACAAGCCAATGAAAACAATAAACGCACTATTGTGTTTACTATTAAGAAGAAAAAAATCCTTATGCTGAATTTTTTCTCTAAATTCTTATCAAAGCCTTGTAGATAGAATTAATAAAGCTCAGAAATGGGAGCACATAATCTATAAATGCAAACATCCCCATATTTATTTTAAAAAGTATCTTAAAACCCTTTATTTTTAGTAGAGATTTCCCCTAGTAGGATATATTTCGCACTTACTCTCTTTCTTTCTGTAAGATTTTCTGCATCTCAGCCAAATGCAAACGCAAGACAGAAACATGTATTAAATCATTCTCTGTAGTCTTAGCTGTATTGTCCAAACTTTTTTTAGGTTCCTCCACAAAGACACTGGGAACTCCATTGGGAGAGGAATCAGGAGGCTTTGCAGTGATTTTTTTATTGTGATTGCTCTGGTCTTTGATTACGTCTACATCCTGAGGAAACAGAAAAATATGACATCTGAGAAGGACATAAACGACGCAAAAAGTCTAACATAACTTCTGCAGGGCCTCTCAAGGCTCCTCTAAACATTTAAGTCATGTAGGAGAAAAAAGAGAATAACTAACACCTTGTACAGTTGCACTCTATGTGGATAGAATGGGCAAAAAAGTCATTGTAGATGGATCACTGTAATTTTGTAATATATCTCACACCTTCTGTTATGACAAGATTCATATCCAAAATATTTCTAATGTATCTTTACTAATGAAATAGATTCCAGTTATCATTAGTTGGCTATAACTACAGCGAAGATAGAATCCTAGAACTAACAAAACCCGGAATGCAATTTATGCATACAAATAATATATTGAGAAACTCTACTTTAAGAACTCTTACACTTCTAATGTAAATCATGTTGAAGCAGGTGGTGGACCTGTATAAGTTTTGTATAAGGACCAAAGTTAGCTGCATAACATACAAATTTGGATCCCATTCAGAAACTAAAAGCACTATAATATCTAGTTTGAAGATACATGTTTTGCATACAAAATATGAGCAAACTTAATAACAATTAGAAAAAAATAATTAGAAAATAAAAACCATAGTTATTAGGAAGACTGAACATCTCTTACAATCAATAGTTTCCTTTAGAAATGTATTTAAGTTTTATCACTTCCAATGAATTGTGTTTAAAAGCTAGTCTTATTTTAGCAGATTATCAACAGTCCTATTTCATACTACTCTGTTCTTTTGAGTTTTTAGAAGAATGTCTGAAATCTACATCAGAAAATACTAGAAGCTGCTGAAAAGATAAGACTGTTTTCCACTCACATATAAAGTTTCAGTTTTCGAGTAGTGCATTATTTTATACTAAGGAGAAAGAGAAACAGTTAAAATATATTTTGTGTCATTTCCTTCCTATGGCTCATTTGTCTGCCCAAAAATATGAAAGGTATGCATTTTTTGACCAAATTTATTCTCAATACTAACACTATGGTGTTTTTTTTCCAGAATTCACAGTAATATGATGTAATTTATGTGCATTACAGAGTGAGTGAGAATTCTGAACATAATACATTCAGGCCTCAGACCCTGACAATTTTCATTCAACTGAAGTAAAAAATTTCCTACATCTTACAATGTAGGAAAAAATGTTTTCCTACAATGTAGGAAAAAAAATCCTACATCTACAATGACTGCTGTCTATCAGACAAATAAGAAGTATAGTTTTTACATGGTGTTGTCTATGAGGATTATAAAATACATTCCAAGGCACAGAATTAAAACTGGTAAAACATGAACAAATAGTTCCATTTTGACTAATATAACTGGTTCTTTTGTATAGAACTAGGAGCTGTATTAAACCATGCCCATACTTGATTGTTTAATTTTGCATAACAACTTAATTGCTGTTCTTACTGAACAAAAAATCTTGCAACTTTACAGAAGAATTTGCCTCACCTCTTTCCACAGTTCAGAAGTTGCGTTAAGGGAGAATTAAATTATTTTATTTTAGAAGCCGGGAACCTACATTGCTTTTTTGGATATGAAAAAAAGAGTACACAAAACATGGAGAATTCAGATAACAGAGGTAATCTGTTACCTTAAAACATGAGCTAGAGTCAGAGCAACGCTCTAAATTATTGGATATAACAGTCAGCCTTTGTCACTTAAAAGTTTAGCCATAGTGATGCATATTAATTGTTTTCTGTATTTCTCTATATTAGGAATATTAATTAGATGGGTGAAAAAAGTGGTTTTACTATTGAATGGATCTGATAGTATTTTGGCCAAGACTCTTGAAAAATGCCATTTCTAGATACACATCCATAATGTCTCTCTTCTACACGAACTAAAAAAATTCCCCATTCTTTACCTTCTTTGCATCTTCTGCCTCAGGATTCTTGTTGGTTTTGCTCAGTTCTTTCACAGGTTCTCCTTCCGGAAATGTTAACTGGCTTAGGTCTTTTTTAATATAAGATATTTCTGAGCAAGTGAATTCTGTTTTCCAAGCAGTTATATTTTCTAAGTTTTCCTTCTCACTTACTAAATCTTGATTTATTTTTTTGAGCATACTCAGTTCTTTTACAACACTGTCTAATTTTATTCTCAATTGTTTTGCTTCCTCTCGGGCTTTATTTCTTTCTGCTCTAACTTTGCTCCATTTTTCCCTCCAGTTAGCAGTACAATCTGACCACCAGCGCATGGTCTTCTCCATTTGGGCAGCTCTGGCTTTGACTTCTTCCAGTTCCCGAATTCTTACTGCTTCCAAAATTTCCCAATCACTGCTGTAATTCGTAGACATATATGGACAATGAGATGAACATGGGTAGAAACTTTGAGATGGCAGATTTGAATTACACAGATGGCCGTTTGGTTGGCAACCTCCAGCTAATTTATAAGGTTGCATTGGTTGGGTCCCAAAAACTTCCGTCTCTTCCGTTAGTTTCTGAACAGAGCCTAAATTCATGTTTTGATTCATAATCTAATTTCACTCCTAAAAAAGACAAAGACAGACAATAATTTAGCTTCCCTCAATTAAATTATATAAATAACCTCAAATAGTAGTTTATTTTATCTCTATAGTAATTTTAGAAATGTGTTTCATCAACAAGAAATAGCTATTAAAATGTATTTTATGTAATACTTTTTCACTACAGCATAGACATACCTATTGCTTGATTAGAAATTGCTAGCAATAGCAAAGGAAGTGTCATTAAATAATCACAGTGCTCTGAAAAATTTTTGAGTCTAGAGAAACCAGGCAAAAGCTTTCATCTTTCCAGACAAGATTAAATGGAATCAATATTTATTTTAAATATCTAGTAAGAAGAACAACAATCTAGAACCACAGTCACAGATTCACTTGCCTTCTTTCCCAAACTGTAGAACTTCATATTAGGCAAAACTTACTTTATAATTTGCCTACCTAATAAAATAAAAAAATTTAAAAAAAAAAATCAAAAAAACAACTGAACTTTGGATTTTCTTTGTTTCATGAGAAAAATCAAGCATTTTTATAAGGGCCTTTGTATTGCTGTCTACATTCCAGAACCTGTCCAAGAAGTATATTCTTATATTATTCTTGAAAGGGTAGCACTATTCAACTGCACTGTATAGCCTAACTCATGACAATATGACTTTGCTAGAAAATATTGTCATCTTCCTTTTCATTTTTTATCTGTTATTACTCATTCAGCCCAGAGGAAAACCAATGCCTCAAAAATCACTTTCCAACCTCAGTGCTGAGAAAACATTGATGTGGACAGTCTATACAGACTAATCACGTATACCTTTTTGTCTTTTTCCTCTTGAGTATCTTAAAAAAAACACCCCAAACACTAAAAATCTTGCTATACCAGTAGAAAACTAAGTTGTTTAAAGTAAAAAAAAAAATAAAAAAAAAATTGCTCCTATATTCCAACATCCATTTTAAAAAGATCATGTTTATATATTACAGAAATTAGTGTTAACACACGTAGTTGAAATGTAGAAGGCCAATGAAATAAACAAAATACTGAAGAGTAGATAGTCTTGGCATTATGATACAATTGTGTTTCATTTTATCCGAATAGGAGGTTTTGCAGTTTTTGTTTCCAGTTTCCCAGCTCTTTTCAACTTTTTGGTGCTTTCTAGGACATTTACTTGCCATTTCTTAGAAGCTTCTGGAGAGCTGTTGTAGTCAAGAATGGATATGAGAGAAAAGAAGGAAAAGGACAGTAAAGGACCCCAACTCCCTTCATTATCACTGTCTGCTGTAGCACCACCAACCCCCACAACAACACTACATGGATGTAGAACAGCTGCTGCCAAAGCTTGATCAAGGTTGAGTCTTTTTTTGTTGCCTGACCTACTCCCAGAAATTCTTGGGGAAAAAAAATTAACCCTGTTACCCCATTCCACATAAGATGCTTCTCTACATACTGTTTATTATGTAAAGATGAACATGATGTAGAAAGACTTCTGCACAGAATGGATTCATAGTGTATAGCTAAAACCTATTTATGAATTCATTTATAAAGACAAGACAATCCAACTAAATAAATAGAACAGGCAGCAGACTAGAAAATAGGAATACATTCATTGTCTTTATTTTAACTGATTTCTCAACTTTTAGAATACAGTATAAGCACATTAAGCTTCTTTGTTCACCATTTCCTAGACATAAACAGGATTGATGATGCTGATGTAAAGCTCAAACGTACACACATACTTGTTTCAACAAAGTACTACAGATACCACCTAATAACACACATTATGCTTGCCCAAGTTTTGATTTCTCCACAAACTTCTAAATTAAACTTATGTCAGGTGAAAAGAGGACTTTTCTTAACTGGAAGACAGACAAAGGAGATTTCTTACTACTGAAGAATTATTTGCTCTTTAATCTTGAAGTAAGATCTTCAGCAAAGAGCTGGTTTTTTGTTTGGTTTTTTTTTTAATATAATTGTTTAATTTAGAAAGAAAAAAAGCTCAAACATCAAATTGCAAAGTGATAACAACCTGTAAAACCATTCAAGGTTGGGTGGCTTTGTAGAATGATCCCTCTAATTTTTATCAGTGCTTAAAATGCAATTCAAATAAATAGAGACTTGTAGAACAGGTTGACTAAACTGAGGAACATTCTTGTCAGTTTGTAGGATAAAGTTTTAGGGGGGGAGGTGGGGGGCAGAAAAAGAGAAAAAAAGCTAGAACTGCACCACAGAGCAATTCTTTTGTTCAGCAGCTAGAAGAAAAACTCTAATTCCTATGAAGGCACATTGTATATATGTTGGTAAAAAACATATAACTGATATCTGACCACAAATAATCTTAAACATTGATGAAGTAGATACAGTGGGTTAATAACTAGAACAACAGACCTTGTCTTCGACAGAAGTAAGTCCAACAGCAAAACATCAATAGACACTTAAATTTCCCTACTTGTAAAAAGAGGATAAATTACTGTTTGAAACAGTTCTTGAAAAGCACTTCCAAAGAATGATACATTGTTATTGCTAGGTGTGCAAGTATGTTTTTTCTTTTCAAATAGAAGGACAGCACCGAAGGCTCTACACCTGAATTCATATTTGTTGTATTAGAAATACAGCTTTGAAATATCTTGTTGTTTCACTATGTAGAAACACCCGCAAAATTTCTTTGGTCAGGTAGTCTTTTTTCACCCTTCTATATGCGCAAATGATTAGTAGCTTTCATTGCTTGCAGACAGATTGTCTCACTCTGTCCCCTTTGTACACAATTCAGACAATCTACAAGAAGGGCTTCAAGGAGGATCCAGGAAACTATAGGTCCATGAGTCTTACTTCAGTCCCCGGGAAAGTTATGGAACAAATCCTCCTGGGGGTTATCACAAGTTAAATGAAGCATGTGACTGGGAAAAGCCAGCATGGGTTCACCAAGCGCAAATGAAGCTTGACAAACCTGATCGCCTTCTACAATAAGCTTGGTTGATGTGGGGCAAGCTTTGGACATTGTCCACCTGGATTTCTCCAAGGCTTTTGACATGGTTCCCCACAGCCTCCTCCTAGAGAAACTGATGCATTACAGACTAGACAAGTGGCCTGTGCAGTGGGTGGGGAACTGGCTACAGGCCGTATGCAGAGGGTGGTGGTAAATAGCTCCATTTCAAACTGGCAACCTATCACAAGTGGGGTCCCTCGGGGATAATACTGGGCCCAGCTCTGTTTAATATCTTCGTAAGTGATCTGGATTATGGGATCAAGTGTACCCTGATGAAGTTTGCTGATGACACCAAACTGAGCAGGGAAGTGGACACTTGGGAAGGGAGAGCCACCCTGCAGGAAGACCTGGATAGGCTGGAAGAATGGGCTAACAAGAACCTTATGAAGTTCAACAAGGGCAAGCGTAAGGTCTTGCACCTGGGAAAACATAATCCAGGAGTGCAGCACAGGCTGGGATCTACCCAGCTGGGGAACAGCTCTGTGAAAAGGCAACTGGGGGTCCTGGTGGACAACAAGCTCAATATGAGTGAACAGTGCACTGCTGCGGCAAAGAAAGCCAACAGGATGCTGGGTTGCATCAACAAGGGCATCACCAGCAAAGATAAAGAAGTCATTATCCACTGTACTCAGTGCTTGTCAGGCCACACCTGGAATACTGTGTTCAGTTTTGGTCCCCACTATACAAAAAAGATGTGTACAGGCTGGAGAGGGTCCAGAGAAGGGCCACAAAGATGATCAAAGGGCTGGGGGCAAGGTGCAGTGGTGGCCTCTTAATTTAAGAAACACCTTATAATTTAACATCACATTTAACACAAGAGAGAACATGAGTATACAGAATGTGGGAAGCATGAATCATGACTTATTCTGATTTTATTAATTTAATAATAACTTAAAGAAAAAAAAACACTAATCACACTACTTTTTTTACTTTGTTGAACTTCCATTTCATTTTACAGTGAAACATCCGTAAGTCTTCTGCATACAGCCCTGGTTTAACTCAAGTAAAAATGTGTTTTCCCATTGGCATTAATGAAAGTAGGATTTTCTGATTTGCAGAAGTGCTGTACTTTTATGACCCGTGTAACCCAGCACAAATCCACTGCTGCTGCAAAGACGACCCCTCCTTTCTCAAACATGCATCTACATGTTCTTGACTAAGCAGTTTTTCCTCTTCATAAAAGTAGTGAAATAATCAGATCAAACAGATGCAACATTCTCAGCTAGTAATTTTTCAGCTCCATCAGTGCCCTCATATTTCATTAGTGGCTGCTGCATAGAACCTAGTGTTTCCACAAAACATGGCATAGAAATATGAGATGGAAGGAAAATAGGACTGTCTTTATTGACAACATCACAGACCTCCATTTTATAGGTAGTAGAATTACATAAGTAATATCCAGGGAGCAACAGCCAAGGGCTTGTGAAAAAAACAAACAAACAAACAAAATCTATATATTGTATACAAGATTATACTTAAAACACAGGATTTGACTTTTGTGAGAATATTGTATGAAACGGAAAGAGGAAAATGTAGTTCAGTGATGTCTAGAGCAGATTTGCCCTTCTATGGAGAAAAGGCTTGGGCAGGAATGTCTTTTCCTCTAAAGTGAGTTTTTGCCTACAGACTTCCCTTCTTGGCAATCAACTACGATGTATTATGCTGATCTATTATGGTAACCCTCGCTGTCAGGTTAGTCAGCCTATACAGCCATGGATGATGAAAGCTACCCTTTAAACTGCCATGCATCACTGTAATGGTATTTCCACACATTTGGTTTTTTTTAATTATTTTGTAGAAAAATCCTAGAATGTCTAGAATTGGACATTTTAATGCAATAGTTACATTTTCTGCAGGTATTTTTCACAAACATTTTCATTTAATCAGAAGGCCAATAGCTTCCCGTGAGTGTCCAAACACAAGGCTAATAGCATCAAGGATGATTATTCTTATGCAACTAGTTTAATATCAATGCCTGAACAGAGCAACTCGGTTGCTACAGAGTTGTAGAGTAACTCATAAAAATGGCAATAGGAATTCTATTTCAATCATGAATGATTAAGGCTTGTGCTTGTAACTATTTTAAAAGAAATAGATTAAAATACTAGTCTTGAAAGGAAGCAAAGATTTAAAAATAAAAAAAATGTCTTGATTATTATAAAAGTGCCTGAAATGGTCAGAACCTCACAATTCCAGAGGGATGATTAGAATGGGCTTTTTTTATACTTCACATCAATCTGATCTTTCATTCCTCAAAAATACTGCACTGACGAAACAATCATAATAAAAAAAAGTTTAACTGAAGACTATTGTAACACTGAATCAGTTGACATTGATTCTTTAATCATCCCTGTAGTTACAGTGATACTTTTAAAAAATTCTCTTCTACGGTATATGACCAACTCATAGAAATTTAATTCACAATAAAATATCACATATCTGCACTGAACTTTGAAAACTCTTATCTATATAATATTGCCAACTGTTCCAGGGGAAATAAAAATAATTTCTAAGGTTAATGTTAAAGATAACCAAGAGAAGAAAACTGTGTGTTAATATTGTTACAGACACAGACATCTAAACATTAGAAATTTCACAAGTCTGAAGACTGAGGAAAAAAATATGTACTGTCTGCAGCTAGTTTTGAAATTGCTAGCTTGAGTCTGCAGCAGCAGACTAGCTAGCACAGCGTATGGAGCTCAGTGAGTATAATTACTTAATAAGACATAATTAGATGGAAAGACAAGATAAAGTTAGGGAATTGGATGAAAGTGAGGATTTTCTGTCCAGTGAAACCTTCTGACAGCTTCACTCTTAACAATTCAGGGATAAGAAGTAACACAGAATCCCTTTTAGAGAAGTTTTTCTTAGCTGAATAATCTAAAATAAGCATGCACAAAATATAATAAGCAACATTATGTGAGAGAGGTGAGGATAGTATGAGAGAGAGAGAGGGAAGAAGATCTGATGGTTCTCAGAGGAAAAAAAGAAGGTGCAGACTTTTGGCAAACACTACAAGGAATATAGGTCTAAACCATATTATATATATTTATTGCAACCTTTGCTTATTTACCTAAGGATCATAAGCACCAGTAAGAAAAAGAAGAGCTCTTGACTTATTATTACAGGCTATTATTGTTATAGGCAAAGAGAAATGTGTTAACCCTTGGTGGTACAGTTAATAAAATTAGCAGGAGAGAAAAGAATTATTACACTTCCCCCACATTAATACCTGCTCACTGAACTTGGGGATTTCAGTGAGTTCAGTAGCTAGGTCAGCAGCTTGAGGATAATATTTCAACATCCTTTTACTAATTGCATGACTTAATCTTTAGTTACATTCCTCTTAATTATGAAGACCTCAGCCAAACATTTTTTTAAAGGGAACCTGTATCTTTACAGAAAACGTCTGCTTCACAGTTAATTTTCTTTTGTCTAATCTATAAATGTAATAGGACACAATGAACAATTAAAACTGTACATGTGCTTTTGTAAGTGTTACTGGAAAGTCAGAACTTTCCATGATATTGCTGCAGCTGCCTTGTCAACCAACAAAGGAGGAAAGCTTCAAGGAGATGGGCAGCGGTGTTGGGCTTGTTATAGGAAGAACATAGGGAGTGACTGTCACTCACTGAAAACTTGGCTGTTTACAGAGGGCTGCTAACTACAGAGCCATCAAGTCAAGAAAATAAGTTATGTGTGCCTATTCCTGTTGTAAAACTGATTTTAACTAGTAAGCTGTTAGCCTTACAGGTTCCACCCAGCGGCTAGAGAATTAGGTGAAAAAATATTGGCAAGTAAATGGTAGAAATGTATGGGGGAAAAAAACCACCATGCTGGAAAGTGATTTGTGATACAGCTCAATCTAAGAACATATCCATAGAACTTGTATCTAATCACCAAAACTTTAAAAATCCTGAGGCAACACAGAGACAGTTGGGTGATCACTTGGCTACAATAAGCATAGCACAAAACTCTGAGGCAGTACGAACACCTGGTTACAAGAATGGCTTGGACATACTGGGACTTATGATTTATTTCAACAGGCTATGCGGAGAGGATGCCCCATGGCAAAAGCTCTGGCAGAACAAATAGTAGACTCGTGCCGTTTTTGTCAAACAGCAGTACAGCACGTCACCAACATTTTACCAGCTTCAGGGAAGGTAAACTAATCTGGGAAACTTGGCATGTAGGTTATATTGATCCCTTAGAACAAACACCTGGAGGGTGGAAAGACATCCTTGCCTGAGCAGAAATAGTGGTATAGGGAATGTGCACCCTGCCTAAGATACCACTGCTCTCACAGCTGTTGCTGCTTTAAGCCAGTGGTTTGCTACTTTTCCCTTACCCAGAGTAATACAACCTTTAATGGATAACATTGTGAGAATAAAGTAGTACAAGCCTGATGTGGTTCAAATGTTGCACAATGGATTTTCCGTCTACTGTATCAATCTCAAAGTAATGGGACAGTAAACTGATGGAATGGACTACCAAACCAGCAGATACACAAGGGTGAATCTATTATTACTCTAAGTGAGGATCCTATCCGTGAGAAATTGTAAGCTGGCTACACCAGTGACAAATCCCCGTGGAACACACCATAGATAAGGGACTCCTATCAGCAGCTGCCCAAATTCCTGTTAAAACAGAGGTAAAGTCCATAAAGTGGGATTGCAGTTAAACATCCACCTCAGGGGTTATCTGGGTGACTCTCCTTTTACAATGAAAAAGGAGTATGGGACACTGTAGACAATAAAGGGAGCGAGTTAACAATAACGAAGTTTGGATTACGTCCAAGACCGAAGTATCTTCTCTTGCAGAAAATGTGGCCTTACTGGATATGAAGCTGTCCATTGTTGTGACAGAGTGAAATGGGTACTACAAACACGTAAGGCAACTAATCATACACTAGTGGCTTACAATAATTACACTAATCGTACACAACGACAAAATAATACATGGCATTTTTTCTCATAAACACTCCTATTAATCACTGGGTAAGTCAATTGAAATGGTCAAAATTAAGATACCATTTGTTCTTGATTGTGTATCTTAAAAGACAATCCAGACAACTTCTTAATAAGAACACTTTTCACTTAATGCAATTGCATGATGGACAAAAGCTTATGATTATGGCTCCAAAATTAATGACTATGAATGTACATTCAAACTTAGCAAATATACATACTCCTGTATGGAATAAAACTTATACTGATTATGGTCACTATTTCTATGACTAATGGCTACAAAGTCATAGACCAATAGGACATAGAACTAAAAGAGATATTATTCAAACTTTGTTGCGTGAAATTGGTATAAGAATTGAATTAATTTGATACTGAAACCCTAGCAAATAAATTGTCAGTATTAGGAGAAACTGAAGCTAGGCTAACCAGAATGACCTGGAAAATGCTTAGAGGAAAGAGAAGTAAAAATATTATATAATAATGAACACACAGCTCATGCTAAAACCTGATGTATGCTGGGAGCAGTGCCATTAGGTCAAAGCAAGAGCAACACGTCCATAGGACACAGCGAACAGGAAGAGATAAGGGATGACATCACCTGCAGCCATCATCTCCTACATCTTTGCAAAGTAAGTGCCTGGCAGTTTCTTCAGAATCTGCTAGCTCATAGAAATGCTGTAGACCAAAATTCCAAGCTGAAAAGTAGAAATACCTCAGCTTACCCCTAAAGTTTTTGAAGCAGATCCAACAGCAGCTGGACTGCTGAGGCTTTCATGATTGCCGGTGTCATACAGGGGATGCCCACAACATGATGGAGAAGGAAGAATGAACGTTCTCACCTGTAGCTCAGTAACTATTTTGCTCATAGACACATTACAAATTTTACAACTTGTGAGTTAGAGAGTTCAGGAATTAATGAAATAATGAATTAGTGAATTCACATGTTGGACTAGTCTCTACAAAGATAATTCAGCCATTGTTTGATGTCTTTGTATGTTTGGGCATGGGGTGTTTTGGGGGGATCGTTTTTTTCTGTTTGAGTTTTTTTGGTGCTGAGTTTTTGGGGTTTTGGTTTTTGTTGTTTTTGTTTGTTGTTTTTTTTTTTAAAAAAAAAAAGCTCATAAAATAAAGTTTAATTTACAGAGTATATTGTGCTGTAAATTGGAGAGATCCAAACAGATCATGACAACATATGCAGATTATCATATTTCCACAATCTGGGTCTAATCATGGTCTCTGTTAGTAAGTTAAGAAATCTGTTATTTTAGAACTGAAAATTAAAAGATGGTGATTTCAAGACTTTTCAATGCAGAGCCAAAGACCATTCTGTTTATTTTTTTCCACAGCTATAAACCATAATGATATTAAACCATATGGTATACTTTTAAGCTGTTTTTGTTGTTTCAAATATTATATTCCTTACATGTGTCATAACCAAAAATCAGCCAAAAAAATGTCCTGAAGAGACAAACAATGCAAATTATATACTTCCTGCTAGCAGTTATGTGATTTTTTTTATTTTTTTTAACCTGTTTACACTTCTCTAGCTACATTCCTTTTAATATCAAAATATCAATACAAATCTAATTTATTTCCAAAACCCACTTTATTTACCTCTCATATCTCATAAAAACACTTATACTGTGAAAACCATAAAAAAGATAAATATATAAAATAAAATAGAAAGTTATGTGAAGTTAAAAACAGAGAGAAATGTTTGTGAGGTTTTGTTTGATTTCTTTTTTTTTTTTTTTTTTCTTCCAATNTGTCCAGACCCACGTGCAGGACCTTGCACTTGGCCTTATTGAATTTCATGAGGTTCTCACCGGCCCACCACTCAAAGCCTGTCAAGGTCCCTCTGGATGGCATCTCTTCCCTCCAGCATGCTGACTGCACCACACAGGTTGATATCGTCAGCAAACCTGCTGAGGGTGCATTCAATCCCACTGTCCATGTCACCAACAAACATGTTAAACAGTGCTGGTCCCGGTACCAACCCCCAAGGAATGCCACTTGTCACTGCTCGCCACTTGGATATCAGGCTGTTGACCACAAGTCTTTTAGTGCAGTCATCCAGCCAGTTCCTTATCCATTGAGTGGTCCATCAGTGAAATCCATGTCTCTCCAATTTAGAGATCAGGATGTCATGAAGGACAATGTCAAATGCTTTGTGCAAGTCTAGGTAGACTTGTAAAGTCTGTATGTGCAGATTAAAAATCTGTACTGATTAAAAAAACAGGTTAGAAGAATTTTATGGATTAAATATCTGTAGAGTGCCTGAAAGAAACAGGTTTGCTCACCACATTAATTTGGAAAATATGGCTTGTTAAGTGTATTTTTGAGATAAAATGAAATCACAGTCACAATTCATTAATGTCCTGACACAAGATAAAAATTATGCAACCTCATCTTCATTATATAACCTATTCTCAGACAGAATTTTTGAAGTTTAAGAGATATTGTAAGGCCTAAATCTGAATTTCAAAGTTCCTTAATTTTCAAAGCGCCTAAAGGACAGGATTAAAACTCAGATGTTTTATCAAAAAAAACCACCCCCAAGACTCTAAAGACAAAACTGAGGGAAAATATACCCAAAATATTTAGACTGGCCTAGAAGGAGTGAAAACAAAAGTGCCAAGTAAAGTTTTACACATTTCCTAGAGGTCTGGTCAAACATAAAATCTTGGGAAAACTGAATATCACTATTTTCCTCATTATTTCCTTATGTTATAAACACCTTTACCTTGAAAATAAATAAATAAATTTAATCAGGAGAGGTTAAAACAATCCAGGGTTAGTAAAAGGAGTAGGACTAAATGTAAGCAAGCACTTGTAAGTAGAATCTATGCAAAACTGGAGTCAAATCCCACTTCTGAGTTGATCACCACTAGATGATGAGAAGGAACAATTTGACAGAGAGAAGGCAAAAAAAACCAGACCCAAGTTTCAGCTTGGCCTTCTGTTGAAAAATTCATAAACAAAGTTTGTTAACTACTCTATCAAGCCTAAAAAAGTTCAAAACCAGAAAATAACTTCAGGAAAATAGTAGTTCTGTAGGGAAAATTGTATTTGACTATCATATAAATTATTGTGATAGACAAGGTGTTTCTGAAGTAGCCCCAGAAAGTGTATTACTATATTATCAGTCCATGTATAGCTAAATTCCTAGGAAAAAAGGTAAAGGATGAGTACATAAAAGATAGTGACTGAAAGGCAATAAACCACAGAGGAATCAGTAAGTGAAAGGAGTCCTTGGGAACAGCTGAATCTTTATCTGATTTATTCAGAAACAAGACACGATTACCCAGGAACCAAAGGAAAATAAAGCAATCACTATAACGCTGAAATACACATTTTACATTATACAACAATATTAAGTATTCTGCTACTTGATATTGCAGTATTGGTGGTAAGAAACAAAAGTCTCTGACTCCAGAGGAGGAATTCTTTCTGTCATTAATAGTAGCTTGCTTCTCCTGAAGGTTTTCATAATTCACATGAAGTCATGTAGGGTAAAATTACATGCATATAATTTATAACTTCAAGAAAAGAAGTGTAAAGTAGCCCCAACTGGCCCTCAAGCTGGCCACACCAGTCACATTGCCATCCTCATTTGTTATCCTTCCCCATAACCTACTCCAATCCTTTGAAATAAGATTTACAATTTCAAGTGGAAGTGGTCCTGCCCGTTTCGGAGAAAATAAAATCTCTAGTCTCACAGCAACTCTTTTGAAACAAGGCATGCTATATAGAAGTCCTGAGGAACCTGCCCTGAGCAGGGGGGCTGGATTAGATGATCCCTAGAGGTCCCTTCTAACCTCAGCTGTTCCATGAATCTCTGAGCAGCGTGATTTCTGAGGAACTGTGCAGGACGCCTTCACCCAGTTTTAACAACATTGCTATAACAGCCAGGAAACAATAGGAAATCAAGATCACGAATTTTGAATCTCTGAATACATAGCTTTTAGCCAAATGGTTTATAAAATATGTAAGTAGAAAAGTGCCATAAGAAATACGGCCATTTTGTGACAACACTGAACTGCCTTAGAAGCAGCAATTCTGCATTGTTGTCAAGAACCGTACAGTATATCCACATTTTTGTCTTCTGCAACTCTTCCAACTAATTTCTTTTTAAAAATCAAATAATTTTATAATGTAAATAGCTTTTAATAGAACGAATATAGGAATATATTGATTTACTAGGGTTTTTTATGTGAACACATTCACACTCTAGAACTTTCTTCTCCTCTATCCCTCCAGTTGTGGGGAATGATGAAGGGCTAAACAGGAAGAGCCAGCAGATCAATGCCTGGCTCTGAGACTGGTGCTACTGGCAGGACTTTGGGTTCTTTGACCACGGCTTGATTTACAAGGCACCAGGCCTGCTGATAATAGATAGGAAGAGCCTATCTTGCGGGGGAAAAGGGTTCTAGGACAAGAGTTAGCAGGGCTCATTGAGAAGGCTTTCAACTAGATTCGAAGGGGTACGGGGATGTAACTGGGTTCGCTGTGACAAATGGTGTTCCCCAGGGGTCAGTACTGGGTCCAGTCCTGTTCAACATCTTCATCAAAGACCCTCAGCAAGTTTGCTGATGATACAAAACTGGGAGGGGTGGCTGACACACCAGAAGGCTGTGCTGCCATTCAGTGTGACCTGGACAGGTTGGAGAGCTGGGTAGAGAGAAACCTCATGTAGTTCAACAAGGGCAAGTGTAGGGTCCTGCACTTNCAGCCTCTGACTCGAGACATTCAAAACCCGCCTGGACGTCATTCTGTGCAACCTGCTCTAGGTGACTCTGCTTTGGCAGGAGGGTTGGACTAGATGATCTCCAGAGGTACCTTCCAACCCCAGTGATTCTGTGATTCTGTTCTAACCAAGTTGATTCCTGAACTTTTAAAAAACATCAGCAAATTATAGAAAAAAAAGCATTTTGTTTTCCATGGTGCATATTATAAGTAATGATCTGTTATTTAGATACTTCTAAATAACAAAATCTCGATATTCCATTATATATGTTAGCATCAAAATTCCCTCACACAGAGAAAAAATAAACACATTGTGTCTCCTTAAGAATTCAGTGACATACGGAAAAGATTTTCTTATCTATATTCCCATTCAATCCATTTTCAATATAATGATTGAAAGGTAAACCCAGACTAACTGCTTCAAAAAACCTGCCAATTTATCTTATGTTTCAAGTGGACTAATATGTTTTCTTGGAATTTTCTTGCTTCCATTCAAAACTAAAAAATAAACCAAACAAATAAAAAAGCCACATAGCATGCAACAGTTAACGCTGACATATTTAATACTGCTACAATCCACTCTTAAATAAAAAATCTCTAATTTGTTAAGAATATGATCATTTTATGGGATTAAATTTATACTGCTTCTGTAATAGATATCAGGGTCTACACACCCTTATCCATGCATCAAATGCATATATTCTACAAAGAAATGCAGTTTTAAAATATGCTAAGATATGAAACCTGATTGCATATTAACAACATAAAATTCAACTCAGTATCTTTCGCACTTCTATTATTGCAAGTCTCTGCTTCTTGTTTCCAGGAGACAGAGGAGTAGAAATGCTGATATACAAAGAAAAGGTTTGTTCTTAAAGTAAGTTTGCAGAAAGTAAGAAACACTCAAAAGAACATCTATTCCTCACACACCAGATAATGCTTGAATTTGTAAGTGAGTTTAAGCATTTAAAGTTTGGAATAATTTAATACGCGGCTACTTTGGAATCAAGCAGCAGCTAGCAAGACAGATGCTGGATATATGAAAAATCAGAGATTTAATTAGTTAAGTATGAGCTAAATTTTAAAAAAGTTAAATCCAAGTAAGTACTACAGTATGGAACTACTCTGAAAATAAGGACTCTTATAGTATATTTCACATAATTTACTTGGTCTTGAGGTTGAGGCATAGCCAGATTGTTTCGTCAGATCTGCAAGACAAAGTCTCATGAAAGATAACACTTTTTCATCTTTAGATATTTCTCTTCCTTTCTGAGAAGAGATCTATGGTGCATGACCAATACTTATTATTCTCCAGGATGCACTTGGTTTCTTATAGAAAGGTGATGCCATATATTTTTCTTCTGTCCCTATTCATCACTTTCTAAGCTAATTGAAGTCAAAGCAAACCAATGGTCATTTCCACTGTGGGGTGGGCCCTGATATATCAGTGTGGAAAAGCACAGCTGCAAGGCACAAGGAAAAAGAAGGAAGAAGAATGTGTATAAACCTTGGCTTTATCCCCATAAACCTGTTCTCCCAAAAGAAACTGTGAATACACAGAGCATTCTGTGACGAAAGTGGTGAACAAGATAATCAAGCATTTCCAGATACTTCCCAGTCTGAAGGTCAATTCTAAGCACAGGTGCAAACAATACAGAAAAGAAATAACTCTAACAGCACCAATTAGTGACTTGCAGGAAACATTTAGTTCTCCATAAAGTTCCACAAAATTATGTATTTGGACTGATGCTCTTACTGAAACTATTACCTTTGCTGTGATTCCTGTAATCATGAGGTATTTATCTATGTGTGAATTGTTTCTGCAAAATATAGTGGAAACTTTCTCTGCCAATAGGAGAATTTGACCACAGAAGCAGTCAAACCAGCATGGCTAAAAGCTTTTAAGAACTGAGCATTTTTTTCTTTCCACAGAAAAAAAACACCCCTAGGTAAAGAGATTTTGTTCTTTTAAGTTACAGTAAGACAATCAAAAGCAGTAACTAAGGACAAGAATTCTTTCACAGCGTATCTTATATTATTGTTGCCAATGGTGGTCTCAGAGGTTGTTGCTCAAAATGAAATGCTGTAATTCTCTTTGTAAAAGAAGACACCAGAAGAAAACTTGGTCCACTTCTCTGGGGTCCTATGTACTGCTTTTCCTTTTACCATTTTTGCCTCGTGTCTACATATCCATTTCAAATCAAAATCCTGTTCACTGTTTCAATTTCTTTCTCAACATATGAATATATTTTACATATTGTACAGATTATATACACACTCTACACATACACTTTCATAAAAAAAGACAACTTGGAACAAATGCTACTCTTTTCTTTGTTTATGGAAAGTGGCAGCCAAAAAACTCTAAGCAGTTTGAATACTACTTCTTCAAGGTAAAAACCAGTGTTATATATATATATAAAATATATATGTAACACTGGTTTTTACCTTGAAGAAGTAGTATTCAAACTGCTTAGAGTAAGGTAGAAAANATATCCATTTCAAATCAAAATCCTGTTCACTGTTTCAATTTCTTTCTCAACATATGAATATATTTTACATATTGTACAGATTATATACACACTCTACACATACACTTTCATAAAAAAAGACAACTTGGAACAAATGCTACTCTTTTCTTTGTTTATGGAAAGTGGCAGCCAAAAAACTCTAAGCAGTTTGAATACTACTTCTTCAAGGTAAAAACCAGTGTTATATATATATATATAAAATATATATGTACTGATTATAGACTAATATACATATACACACTCATTGTGATTTAGGTCTACTGGTTAACACAAGTCATTACATATCAATGCAATATCTTCCAAGATCTTTTACACAGACAAGTTGATGTTTCTTTACATGTCTTTGAAGTCATATTCAAATTCTTAGGGTTAAATATGGGTAACATAAATATTTGTACATACAGATGTCATTTACTACCCATAAGGCCAAAAGAAGCTCTGAAGTACTGCTGTAAATATAATTTACAGTAACTTTGTTTCCCCAAGAATGTTTTGTTTGATTACAATATATCAACCATAATTTTTATACATTCAAGTCTGTAGAATTGATACTCATTTCTCAGCCACTATACTTGAAAAAAAATTTTATATAATCAGATCATGCAGAGGGTGAGGGGAGCGTGTGTGAAACAAACAACTTTCCCAAACAATCTCAAACAGAACTAAGTATTAAGCAGAAGCCAAGACAATCTTAACCCAGTTTAACTAGCTAGCTGTGTTTTTTGAGACACAATAGTTTGCTTGGCTGTCTCCCCTTTGAGGTTACCTATCACTTTTTGTTAGGATATGATCAAAAAAAAAAAAAAAGAGACAAAAATCAACTTCCTAGGCAATTAGGATAAGTATGAACTAAGTCTTAGATCTTTTCAGGGCAACCAATTTACACACAGATTTACAAACCCTGGTGTAAACTTCTGGACTAAGCAAGTAGGCAACTCACCTGTTTTCTAATCAAATCTAATCTCATCGATTCTATGTCAAGATGGGGAATCTACCGTGGAATACCTTTATTGTCTGAATGATGCTCTGTATGATTGTTAGGAAAGACAGGCTATGAATAATCAGCTGAATAGTAACTTCAATTCATACCAAATTCAGCGTGTATTGAAACTAAGTCAGTGTTAATTCCTACAAATGAATTCATATCAGTTAAAGGTCTGGTCTAATAGGGTTCTCTTGAATAGCATAGAAAGATTTTTTAAAACAATAGTAATCTGTTCTCAAACTTGAAACAGGTAATTGCTTCAGAAGAATAGGGTTCACATTAGTTCAGTATACTGAAACACTATCCTTTTAATGCTTATGGCTAAAGATGCAAATGAACACTTTGTGTGATTTATGAAAACACTTAGCCATCTTGCTCTTCAGACACAATGAGATTTGCTCTCTTAATCACATTAAAATGGTTTCTGATTTTTTTTTTCAGCAGTTCCAGAGCTGTGATAAAGAATAACCAAATGCATGAGTCTTCCTCCTCTGTTTCCACAGAAAGAAGTTAGTTTCAGTGAGTGTTTAATGTGACAAGCATTTTTATCCCGCATTGAAATGAACAGCAGTGCTAAAGGTGTCATAGCCCCTTTATTGGAGACAAGTAGACTAAGCAGGTAGCTTCTTACACTGCTCAGCTCCATTGCAACAGAGCCAGTTGTCAGTCAACAACGGAGAATCTCAAAAGACCCCACACAATCAGAGTTGTCGGTGCGTTATTACAGGATATGCAGCTCAGCCAGTACACACATGCACTATCTGCTTGTACTGACAGACAGCCTTTTGACATGACACAGAAGAATATCTTCCATGGATTTGCTCTGAACTTTCCAGAAGACTCCAGGAATGTATCGGAATAACATCCAAGAGATACATCATCCACAAACTTAGATCTACCTTTGATCATGCCATTCATAATTGGTTTTAGAAATCTTTAAAATTTGCAAGCATTAAAGCCAATTGTAAGTTAAAGTCAAAGAAGAAAAGAAAGCTAAAAACATTTCATTCAGCTGTTCACTTTCATCCAGGGTGTTTGTTAATCGATTCAAGATATTCGAAATATAAATATTTGCAAGTAAGCTTTAAATAAGCTTACAGTACACTATTCAGACCAAAGATCATTGTATCATGTCAGGTTGTCAATGGTTAGCTTCCTCTCCCAGCCATTACCAACATTAGCATTCTACTATTTAGTGTTTTATTTCTTTTTAAAAGCCAAATTAATCTCTTAATTTGAGAGAGCCTCAGTAAGTTCTTATTGGCTACAGCCAAAATTTAAGATGCTTAGCTACTCCCAAATGGCACTGAAGACTTCAAAGATCTGTGGGGTTTTTTTTTTTTTTGGTGTTCCCCCCCATTTTTCAGATTGGGCTATAGATCAGGTCAGCTGGGCTCCTTTCAATTTCAAAAGGAAGTTGAAAGAGTCAACTGAACACAGACTTCTTTAACCATTCTAAAGAGCACTTTATTGAACAAGATTAGATTAGACACAATGCTAAAACCTGTCCATCCAAACAGTAGAGGTCACTTGAATGCATAGAGAAGCTTCATTATTTAAACAAAAACATAAAAAGTTTATTTTCTAGAGTTTATACCACATTTCTAACAACTTCTTGTATGTTACTCAGTTGGAAAGTGACTTTAAAGTGGATAGCTTCACTTTCCTTTACAGGCTACTTTTGCTTACTAACAAAACAACATTGAGGGGTGGGTTTTTCTGTTTTAATATGCAAAGATGTAAAGACGTATAGCCGAAAAAGTTAAGTTTTTAATCCCTGCTTATATTCTGAGAAATTCTTCAATTTTTAAAAATTCTTGACAATATCTTAAAGTCATATGCTTTATGATATGAGAGATTAAGAATTGTCTTGTTATAGTTGAAATAATTTATGATATTTTTCTATGCAAAACATGACCTACTTTCAAAAGCAATTTCATAACACTGGGAGTAGGGAAAATTAATCACAGATATCTGATGCATTGTTTCAGACCAAGACATAAAACATTCCGAAGCTTATTGGGACACAAAACAATTTTTCTTCAAAACACTACTCAGAGTCAGTCTGGAAACAAGTGATTTTCCCACCCACATAAGCAGACAACGAAGAATGCTCATGAATAATTTGTTTTCTCTGGGTTAGAGCCTATCCCTTTGGCTTGTTCAACTACTTCGATACAGTTGCATCAGAATTAACAGTTCTGTTGTGCAGAGACGTGCTCAGTTTTATCAGTATAAATTATAGAACAAATTGCTTTTAAAACAAGTTGTTAAAGCATATTCTTAAAAAAAAAAAGATTATTTCTTGGGCATTTATATGTAATTATTCTTAATTGTCCTTAACCACTGTGGTATTTTAACACCATCTTATGTCTTTCAACAGTTCAAGGAATCTTTTGTGGGATTTAATGCTGTAAAATAGCATCCTGTGATGACTCCAACTCCACTAAGTCTTCTTTGAGGGAAATGTACTTAAGAAATAACACATATTGTCACGTAAGCCATGGTTCTACAGTTACTAGAGTGGTCACATAAAATAATTCACAAAGGACCATGTGTTGTATGCTAGAGGTCACCTAAATCCATAAAGAAGCATCTCTATTTATTCTCTCAGTGTTCACAGTAGGCCAATGAGTAGTCCCACCAAAAGCTAAGAAATTAATTATGTAAGTAATGGTTACTCAGTCTGGCTCCTTCTGTGTACTGTCAATTGAATATTGTCCTTCAGACAGAAGGGAAGTTGGCATTCTTTTGCCAACATGGATACCTACATAGGTTATGGAGAAACCTTCAAGTCAACTGAAAATACATTTTTTTTTTTTTTTAAATAATCAAAGCAGTAAGAGTTTTCATGGCACTTTCTCCCTGGTATTCCTCCAGGAATGTCATTGACTTTAAGTACGAATAGATTTGGCATAAAACCTGTCTCATTTAACCCACTGTAAATCAGATCAAGATACTCAAATCAACACAAGCAGAGAATCAAGCTGTTCAGGGAGGATCATTTTCACAACAAACCAGTAATGAAAGATTATTGTATGGAATAAAAGGGGAACAGGAGCAAGAGCGTCTTTTGCTTAGAGACCTGTTTTTCCAAAGAAATGCGGAATATGGTTTCTAGCAGCCTTAGCAGGAAATTAATGCCAAGATTATGTAGTTTCTATATATTGATACATCTTCATGTGATGTCAGTTGAATAAGGAGTAAATTTCTGTTGTACAATCCTGAAAAATAAGGGATTTCTAACAACTTGGAAAAGAAAAGCCCAGTAAGGGTCCCTACAAATGGAACGGACTATTAATAACAACAGAAGAAGCTAGTTTGCCTATTTTATTAGTTATATAGAAGCTTACTGGACATAATTGTAACTGCAGTAAATATCGCCTGTTTTGGGAATGCAGGAAAATCTTCAGCATTAAAGCAGCCCTTACAAAATTGTGAGATTAATGTTCAGTTTTCAATTACCATTGTAATTCACCAAGTTAAGTAGAATGGAAGATTCAAAGCTGAGAAAGAAGTGAAGAGTAAGAACAAAGAAGAGAAAGAATGGACAATCATTAAAGAAGATGGACACAGAATTTATAGAAATACGAGTTATGAATCAATCTGTGTTAGGAAAATAAACACAGAAAATTAAATTGAGGATTTTGATATTACTCAGAAGTTTGTTGATATTCTTTCTTCTCTTTTCTCCATTTTGCTAAAATATAGTTTAATATAAATGCAAATAAAGTGCTTATCTCTGTTTTCCATGGGACTTCCCTTAAAACTGCTGTTTCCAAATGCAGTTTGTTTGGGATACCTCCATCATACAAAGGTAATTGCCTTTAGACCCATTGGCAACTACTTATAAGATGGATCACGTTTATGGAGTTCACAGTGCACCATAACCAGACCCACAGTCTTCTCAATAAAAGTAACAATAATGACATTAGTAACGGCTCCTTTCACATGTATATAAATGATTTACTGGCATAGAAGGAACTGTTTCCTCCTTTAGGGAGCCAAATTTTGTGTCTCTCTCTGAAGAACCTTGCATTGCACAAACAGGGATCCTTGGAACAGAAAAGTTCCTGCTTGTGTGAGGTTTTTTTGTTTGGTTGGGCTTTTTTTGTTGTTGTTGTTTGGGTTTTTTTTAAATACCTTGATGAAACTTTTAGTGATGGACAGCAGGACATGTCTGCTAAGCAACCTGGAAATCTTGTATGCACCACGGTGCCCTATATTCCTTTTCTTGACGCTAGAGTGTTCAGTGGGTTGTTTGCAGTTGTTGAAGCAGATGAAATCAAACCCAACAATGAAAAACTGCACTATACATTTCAGAGAACACGCTACATATGCCTGTTTACAGATCCAGTTAATGTAGCCTGAATGTCAATGCTAGAATTGCTTTTGCCTTGGAATTCAGCTTATACTTTATTCAGCTGTACTATTGTAGTGACTTCTTCATTTATTAGTAATTGGTATGACTATCTGATATAGAAAAAAAGACAAAGAAAGTAGAAAGCAGTATTTAAACAAAAATAATATATACTTCATTGTAAGAATATTTTATAGTCTACAATAAATAGCAAGTTGAATTAAAATTTGCACTGGTAGTTTTTCCTGATATAATATTGCCTTAAATGTCCATATGTTCTGGCCAATTATAATTCAGAGGAAAAGGGTAAAATAAAACTTGTGACAGTAGAAGTTGCTTTATTCTGAATGCTTTATGAAAAGCCATTTGGAACATAAAATTTTATTTTTCTGTTTGTTAAATTTAGCAGATTCTAATGGAATAATGGTTATCAACATGGAATTATTATTGTGGGTAACATTTGCTTGTCTCTTCAACCCACAAAAGAGTCAACTAGTAGAATATAAAATTTGTACACTTGAAATGATTCCAAGGTCTACCCCTCTTGGTGCTGAAGTCAACGACAGTGTTTTAAGTCTGTTCATTACCAGCTGCTTTAGAGTATTAATTTTCTAATGATTTATTTTTCAGATCTACCTAAGTTAACATTAACACTTTATATTTAAGGTGAAAGAGTGGCCTCAATTCAAAATTGGCTACATGCAGATACATAAAAGTGACAGACATCTTCTTTCCCATTTTTTCACTAAGTTTTCTGTAGAATTCTCTGGGACGTTTCATGACTGAGTGATATGACTAGTTCTATTAATGAAACCTATTATACTATGGAAATCCTTTTATCTTCATTATATTACACAAAGAATTGCATTCAGAAACTCAGAAAAATGTAAGTTTTCTAACATAGGTAATCGAAAAGAAAAGCTAGGCTTCTAGCAATAGGATTATTTATAGCAGAGTCTGCTTTACAAAATGGTTGTAAGAGTCAGTGATAACTAAGAGAGACAAAATGCAGCTACCTGGATAGTCGGTAGGCCTATTAGTAGTATTCGTTATACATACTTATTAAACTTATCAACATTACTTTTGAAATTTGACCCTTGCTTCTCATTGGCAATGGATCATCCATACAGTCTCACACCATCTGGGATATTTGCCTTTCAAATAACAACAAACTAAATACTTTTGTCCAGCATCAGCAAATTGTAGTATTAATAAATTGTATTTCATTGCATTAGAATAATACCAACCAGCTAAGATCAAACTTTTTGCTTATTTCATCAGCTATTTTCTGAAGGAAGTTAGGATTTTACAACTCATTAGTGGAATTTATGAAAAACGAAACACTGAAAACACTGCTTTCTTACAAAAAATGCAATATGAACTGCTGCAAACTCATAACACTATTCTCATGACACTTATGTTCATAATTCTAATAATGATTAAAAGTTACCAAAGCTCTACCAGTTTATCCTATTGCAGATGCATTTCACAGTGATTTAAAAAAGATTTTCAGTATTGAAACAGTATAAACCTTGAACTTTCTGCATTTATAGCAATTTCTAAATAAAAATAAGAAATAACCATTTAACAAACTGCCATTTTGAAAATTTTGAAAACTTACCTGATTCTGGTAAGTAAGGATTCCACTACATCTGAAAAACAAGCTATGTTTAATGGGGTATTAGAATTAATACTACCCAATAGTAGTGAAAAGGACAGATGAGAAAAATCCAGCTAGATTCTAACTTAGCCACATACTTCAAATACTATCTGTTTTCTGATCTTCAGTACTTTTGCTGGGTGTTTCAGATTGCTTTCCTCCTTACCATCAGCAGGATAGTAACCCATACTTTTTCCCTGAAGAGAAACAAAAAAAATTAAACAGTAAACCCACAAGCTTAATTCTCCTTACCCTCTGGGTTTGCTGGGCTCCTCTTGCTTCTCAGTCTTACAGACACATGTGTAAACAACAGAATTTCCTGCATCCTTTTCTCATCTGCACAGTACTGGGACTTGGCCAACAGGATTATTTAGAGCATTAAGGCCACTCCACAGTAACTTGAAAAAGATTCTTATTGGTCAGGCTTTATCAAAACTAAACCCACATTTTTCTTTTACGTACAAGTCATTTATCCAAAAGAAAACTTTTTGCCGTATTGTTCTTCCCTAAGTATTGCTTTATTCAGTTTTTATTTCTCCCTCCCTTTCTAAATTGAAGACTGTGACCCCAGTCCCCCAGATATTATGTATAAGCTTAAACTAATTATTCTAATCATAGTAGTTAAGCACAGGTACTAGTCTTTTCCAGATTGGGTGCATTCTTATACCACTACTTGCTCTTAGTATACCTCCTAAGCTTTAAATATCCTATAATAGGACCACGTATCATCTAGCCAATACATGTATTTTTGTAATTGACTCAGTAGTTAGCCAGAAGCTGTTGGACATTATTATGAAAAATTGTAGTATTTTAGATTATCAGAGATGTGAAAAGAATATGGTGAGAAAAGGTAAAAAAATATGGATTTTGAAAAGCTCATTTCTGAAAAATGAAATACCTTTGCATTAAAATTTAGAGTTACAGTATTAAAACAGGAGGTAAGAAATATTTCTTTAAAGAATATAAGCTCAAACATTTTTGTAACTGATATGTGACAAAGCCTGATACCACTGTCCCTAAACTGATATCCCAGGCCACCTAAATGGCAGGTCCTTGAGGCGTAAAACTGATATAGTTAGACACAGCCGAAATGATTTGCCATAGCTCTGAAAAGCTAAATAATTCTAATTTAAAAAAAACCTCATCATGTACAGAATACTGACAATTCCTATCTCACAATCTCAGACTGAGAAGCCAAATTTCCTTACTCGTAGCTTAAAGGAACATATTTCTACTTCCCTACTTACATCCCACGACCTTTTAACAGCAGTATAGCAGGTAGTCTTGTCATATGAAGAGTATCTATGGCTGCAGGACTCTTCACTTGAATAAGGAGATTGTCTGATACTAGGATTTATTTTTTAAAAAATTCTTTTAAGGAAACGAACAGGCAAAACCTCCCACTCCCATCAATTACCTGGGCATTATGTGACTTTGGTGACTCACAAAATCTATTCCACTGCCAGGAGACAAAAAGATATTCAGCAAAAAAGTGAAAAAACCCCTAGACACTTCTATTAAAACCAAACAAACAAAACAACCCCATAATAATAAAAAAAAAACCACTACCAAACAAACCAGAACAAAGCAAACAAAAAAAGCCCCAAAACAAAGCAAAAAAAAAAAAAAATCAAAGAAAAAACAAAGCAAACCAAAAACCCAGAGCAAAACCCCCACGCACAAAACAACCCCAGACGAAAAAAAAACAAACCCAAACCAAAAAAAACCACCAACAAAACACACATACAACAAAACCAAACCCCAAGTCTGCATCAAATTAAAAACAACAAAACCCAAATGATAAAATAATAAGACAACAGCTACTTTATGCATCTTCCATGGTTTCTTGAGCAACTACATGTAACTCATCTCCCACTAGAATACTCCCTGGCTACATTCCATTATCCCTACTGTAGGAAATCAATTCACATTTTAGAAATCAAGTTATGTACACATCATAACTTACATGGTATGTTATTCCTCTGTAACTAATCACATCTGAACTCATTCATGAGCTACAGAACTCACTTTCCACCATTCTCCACTTACTGCAATCTCTAAATGCGTCCAAGAAGCCTGTTCTATTGCCCATGCTCAAATAAATTCTCAGTTTCTAAAGAAATTGATGCACGTTCATTTTATCTGAGAGGATGCTAAGTAACTTTGATCACAACTAAAAAGTGAAGATCTGTAACAGAGAATTTATGATTCAAAAATGAAAAATAAAAGAAAAAAAAAGAAAGAAGTGTTAATATACCATGTGAATGAAGTAGTACTGTTAGAAGTACTGCTGAGTATATATTGACAGGACCACTGTCATTAACTACCTTTTGGGAAGGAAAACTCTACTCTTCAGGAAAAAAGGCATAAAACAGAATTATGCATAACAGACTAATAGTAAAGCTACAACTACAACTCAGGTTCTGTTCTGTTACACTCTCTACTAATCACCAATTCTTGGAGGAATCTTGATTTTATACCATTGTTAAAGATTTAATTAAAAAATTACACTGTAAATTCAGGAAGTTGTGTAGACCAAGCTATGCAAATGACACGTTTTACAAATTTTGATTAAATATATCATCAATTTTGATAAGAGAATCAAATCTAAAACAAAACCAAAAAAAAACCCCAACCAAACCAAAAACTTGTACTAAGTAAGCTTGTGGATTGCAACTCTTCATGATGTTAGGGAACTACTAGGGAAAGTACTATGAGGTACTATTAGGGAAAATAGCAAGGAATCTGACACACCTATGGTGCTAGTTTTGATAAGCAATTTTAAATGTTTATTGAAAAAAATAAGTGGAATAGTTAGCTATTGTTATATTTTTACTTGCAAATATAGTTTTGCTTTCCAGTCCCATTTGACCTTGATGTTAGGCCTATCACCATAATAAATACAGAATAGACGTTGCCAACATGCAAGCTTGCTAACACATGATCTTCACGCAGAGGGCTGAATTGTCTTCCTAGAAATCTCCAGGTACGTAAACAATTCTTAGTAAGTTCATACTAAGAACATTAATACCCTCATCAAGAGAATGAGATCATGATCATTATTTTTGTAAGAATATTGTACTGAGAAAATTTTATAAAGACTGTAGGCAGCATCAATAACCTAAAACATATGTTTTGATATATGGCGTTAGCTGTCAACTGGACTGTTGCACCCCTGACAAGTGCGGGATAGACTCCCTTCACTTTGAGTACAGTTGAATTTTGGCAGCATGACTGACCAGCTTTTTCCAGATTTGCAGAGAAGCATTAACAGAACATGAAAGCCAGATTTTTTAATTTTTAAGTGTCAAGACCCATTTCCTTTGAGAACACAGAGGAAGAGACCCGATCCTTTTCACAATTACTGAGCCAGTGAAGAAGATTACTTAAATTTGTCTCAGAGGAGAAAGTTAGAGCAAGTCATTTTCAAAATATACAAGTTAACAATATTTACTATATTGATGCAATTTCCTTAGCAGATATAAGAAGTTAAATAGCATTAGTGTTCAAGCCAAAATCAATAAAGCACTTCAAGTACAAATAGCAATAAATCAGAACATTCCTATTAACTAAATTGGAAAACAGAAAAGAGTACGAAGCACTAAAACTGTAACACTTGAAATTGAGCTTCCTCAAGTATTCTCAAAACCCACACAAATATGCTAGTTCTTCCGTGTTGATGAAACTTGATTTTAATCTTACTATTATTTCATATTATTCCACACAATTTCATATGAGCAAAGTGATGAACATCACAACGCATTTGAAAATGTAAGGACAGAAGGTCATCCTTTACTGTACCTTAACCCCAGACACACTCCCTTAGAAGGTGAAAATAAATAGAAGACAATTGATAGTAGAAGGTACCTTCATGGCCTAAGGAGCAGAAGATACGGGCAAGAAAAGTCACATAATTTTTAATCTTGTCTCTACAGCAGCAGCAAAGCCTAAACTTAGACAACAAAAAAGCAGCCTGTGAAGATACAGTAAGTCAGTAATCAAGATGACCAGAAGTGAGACACTACCAAACCTTATAAATAGACTAGTCAGTGTGGAAAAACTCAGTACAGTTCTTTGATACATAGACTAGGAAGAAGACACAATTAGTGTAATTAGTTTCTAAAATTAGAAATTTGAAACAGGGACAACATTTTTCCCCCCAATTTCTTCTAAGTTCTAGCATGCACTAAACAAGCAATTGTAATAAAGTTTTGTTTCTATAGCTTTTCAATTCAGTAGTATTAATTCAACTTTACCCGTTAACAACACTAACCTAAAAACTTAGTGATTTTTGAACAAAATAACCATCGCATAACAAGGGTATTTGTCATAAAACCTTCAAAGCAGGCAACAATAGGTTAGATACAGACATAGCAGGATTACATGAATAAAACCACGCATGGATTTAACACCTCTCTCCTACCTAAGTAACTTCAAAACAGAATGCAAAACTTACAATCAACATCAAACAACAATGTCATGAGAAAACTCCTTAGTCTTATTCTAGCATACTGATAAAGCATAACAGGAAGAAGTTTATCTAGAGGTAATACTTTGCTCAGCTTGATAATCCAATTCTGACTTCACCTGTGCAAGCTAAATTGATTCACAGGTGCAGTTAGAGCAGATACATGTAGACAATTTATCATGCACAGGTGTGCTGCTGATTGAAGTTCTTTGCTTATTAAAAGTAAAACAGGAAAAAACTATATATTACATTTGCCTGGAGTTAGGCTATTCAATACTTCACAGCACGTATAGCAAAGTTGTGATAAAATTACTTTTGTTCTTAAAGAATCACTGTAAATATAAGCTTCACTCTCTGCTGTTCATTACACTATTTAGTGAAAATTAACACATAACACATGAAACTGGATTGCTCATTATAGGATACTTCAACAGGTCTCAGCTTGGCAGAACTACCGCTGAATCCCAATATCCAGAAATATAAGTACAGCAGGTTATAACATAGGCTCTAAATTTGATGATTCCTGTGCAGTGGAAGTTATTCCCACATGGTAGCAAAATTTCAGTGTTTTATGTTTTTAAAAAAAGAAATCAAGATAAGCCAGCTCAGTTATTTCAACTATTCCTGATTTTATTCCAGGTGTCTCCTGACCAGTTGATTATTTTAAAATGAAATTACGGAATTTGCAAGAGGACAAGACTCCAACAATCTGAAGATAAGAAATAGAAGTAAAAGTGCAAGAATTGTTCTCCTTTTGTGATATTCATATTATTTTCTACTGAATGCCTGCAGAAGTGTTTCCCCTTTCCACACCTTATAAATAACTCAGCAAAACAGTTTCCAAATAAAGTCTCAATAAAAATATCATTAAAAATTTCTGGCGTATCTGATGGAGAAAACACTAATGTAACTTCATAATTTATATTTATGACTACAGTTTACTGTTCAAAGAATGCAATATTGAAATAGCAACATACTTTAGAGGACTTTTAAATGGAATCAAATTAAGAATAAATTAAGCAGCTTCTTTTTCATGAAGCCAAAAATATTGTTTCTAGCTTGATATTTCAATATGAAAAGCTAAAAAGGGTTGAGTCAAAGAGATATGTTTTTTCTTGCTCTTCAGTGCAACCAGAGTGTATGGAGAGGCTGCTCCGCCAAACCTTCCATACACTGCACACGGGTGTGATGCTGCTGTGAACTCCAGTTTGTTCGCTAACACACTGATTAGAAAGACATGCATACGTAGCTGTAAAGAAGACAGAGACTTAGCATAATTTTTCATTTCATCACCTTCAATCAAACACAAAAATCTGATTCAGAATGAATCAGTACTAATCAACACATTCTTATAAAAGAAATCAAGTAATTTCTATGTTTATTTCTGATGAAAAATATGAAAAAAGTCCCACAGTATAACAAAAATTATGAGGCCTCACATTTTTAGGAAAAACATATTTCTTGATGAATCATTCGTATGCTCAGATATCTGTTTGTTTTCCTTAGATATCAGTTATAAAATAAATGGGTTTTTTTTCTTCAAAAAAGGTTGACAAATACTGCAATGAAGTGTACAAGATGTGTATCTTCCAATATCACTTTGGGAAGACTGCAGGATGAGATGTTACTTTGCATCCTTAGAATGTGACTGCTATTAATAAGCACAGCTTTAGAAACAACCTTTTCTTTTTCCCGCCCCTATAACCTAAGAATAATAGTATCTTCCACAAGAATATCTCTGCTCTATACAGGGGATTGTAACACTAATGCAATGTGACTGGTGTTTCATCAGAGGGCAAAGATGTCTAAATTCGTATTATGAACACCGCCTATTCCATTCCGAAAAACTGATTATTTCTAATTTTTCACAGCAGATGAAAACTTGTAATTTTCCTTTTTGATCTAAAAGTAGTTATTTCTTTTACTAGGACAGCATTACTGCAGGTACTAAACATTCAAACAGCAACAGTGACTGCCACAAAGACTTTAATCACTGTAAACAGTTACCAAGTTAAAAAGTTATAGTTTATTCACTTTTACAAGCAACAGTGTCCCTCTGGCTGTAGGGTTGCCAGTCTCAATAATGAAAACATCTTGTGTCTTCAGCATTTTAAGTGACAAAATTTGGCAAGAATGTTTTCAGCTAGGTTTCTGAATATCTGGACTTCATCTGTATCTATTTCAGAAAAGAAGCTATCATAACTAGGTCTTTAAATCAGCAGATTATAAATAACACGCAAACGAAGATGCGTTCCTGATTTTTTCCTGTAGTCCAAAATGAAGATGAACATCAGCTGCATACAGATGTTGAAAGTTAGTGTCTTAGCACTACTTATGGGTCAACAGCAGTTAAAGAGACCATAAAAAGCATGAACGTACTTAAGACCTTGCTCCACACTCCTGTGATGACTTTGATCAGGTCAGTTGTCCTTACTCAGGATTAAACCAAAATTAGAACCCAGATCACATTTATATGTAGAAAGTCAAGCATGAGTCTGTTTTTTTGGTTTTGGATAGGATCAACATATTTTTTTTTTCCATTTTTCATACAAAAACAGTAACTACAGCAATAGAATCCTGCAATCTTTCTGCAGTTTTCTTTATTCAAAGCACCACTAAAGCACTATCAAAAATGTACTTTTTTTTAGTAGATAAGTAATCTCTCAGCAGCCTAATGAGAAACACAGGACTCTCTTCTTGCAAGCTTTTACTTTATTGTTTGTTAACCTACCTGTTATTGTTGTAAAAAATAATCACAGCTTCAAAACAAGCATTATTAATCACCTAAGACTGTTATATACAGCATAAAACAGTACCACAAAGACATACACAAGCTACTTCCAACAGTATTACTGAAAAGCCTAAAAAAAAAAAAAAGAATGCATTGGTCTGGGCAGAGTGTCAGGCAAAGGTCTTGAATTAAAGTTGCGGTGCAAATCACTTTTCAGTTATGATAGCAGAAACAGAATTTGTGGATGTACTTGTATGTTACAAATAAGCTGCAAGTACTATACCATACCATGTACGAGAAGTGGTTGTAAAAGAGAGTTGACATTAATCTAAAGACATTAATCTTTACTATAGTTTAAAAATACCCTCTTGTTAAAAGTACTATGCATAGTTTATCTGGCTCTTTCCACGTAGTCTTACAACCATCTCAATTAACATTTCAAAGTTTACCTGTCAGCAATTGTCTGAACAGACGAATACTCATGAAGACAGCATGACGCAGCTGAGGCCAAGATTGTCGCAAATGTCTTGCATCTAAGATAACCCACACTTTTTGCAGTACATCTTTCTTAAAAAACTCTTCCACATAATCTCTTAGTAATGAGGAGCCCCTTGGTAAAACAAGCCATTCTAACTGTACCCTTGAGAGCCCTAAAGTCAACACATATGAAAAGGGCTGCTGTGGATTAGCCTGAGAAGTACATCTGTTTCCCAGGAGATTATTAAAGATTACTACCGAGTTGATTGAATTTTATTTTGAATGGTTATGTTCAATGGGAACATACGAATGGGAACCCCGAGTCCAGTTTAAACTTTGTCTTCCATATTAATGAGACTAGAACTTTGGCCATGTTGTTTTATGTCTTTTTTTACTGAAATGAAAAAGGACACTGCTTATTACCTGCATTCTGGGCTTGTCAGGGACAACTTTGTCTTGGTCGTTTCTAAAGGAGAACTACAGACTGATGTGTATACATTAAAAATATTTGCTCTCTCTTCTAACACTTTCTTTTACATTTTAACTTCTTCATCTTTTTCAATAGCAAACTACTCAGCACAATCTTGTATGGCTTCAGAGTATCCTTTCACTAATGTATTCTGCTTAATCTAATTTTTTCTGTCTCTTCTTAGTGGCTTTCCATCATACACAGGAATGCCCAGCAGAGATGAAAGGATGAACTTTCCTAATATCCAAGATCCTATCACGGATAAGCCAATGAAATACATTCTGTACTGTTTAACTTGACCCAAGTTGACGGCTGACATTTCTCCTGAGCAAGAAGAAAAGGACAGGAAAGCAAGAGAGAAACGGAATAAAAACTTCTGCGGAAACTTCGCTCATTAATGCAATTCAGACAGATAATGTGAGCAGCTAAAAGGATCATTTTCAAAAATCTAAAATATTAGTAACTTAATCCCTCATTCTGATATTTGGGACAGTTAAATGAAGATGGGAATAACATATGGGAAGTGTGTGTGTGCAGGGCAAAACTAAAGCAAACGAACCAAAGTTATGTATGAAAATATCTGTAAGTACGGATCCCTTCACCCTTACAGCAGCACCTTTATTTCTATCCTAAAAAAATAGTTTTCTCTTACAGTGCAAGCATCCACTCAAAAAGTATTCTTTGGTGAGACTTTCCCATTTCTTGTTCTGTTAAATCTCCACTTCACTCCTTGCCTAAAGAGAATCAGTGCTGGAGTTGAGAGAGATCACTTTCTAACACGAAAGGAGTTCTGTTCTCCACCCCTCATAATTTAGCAATGAAGACTCCTCTTTAGTAATCACTAAAAACTGTGCTGTTGTAAATAAAAGATGTTTTAGAAATGTGGATTTGCAATGAGAAGAAATATATGGGCAAATTCAGATATCAGAATTAGAAACAGAAACCATCAATAAATTAATTTAGTAACTCAAGCATACTTAGATTACTGATAAATTTATTTTTTTAGATGGGTGGTGGCTAGCATCAGTCTTTCACAGTGATAAGCCTTAAATCTTTTAGTGCCTGATAAGTTCTACTGTTCTGCAAACAAGGACTGAGAATTAAGGCCTCCCTAATACCTGAACTGATGATTCTGCTTTTCACTTGTCAGAGTTTGGCTAGGATCAGCATCATTTTGAGTGATTGCCTTAGCCAAGTATGAATTCATCTAGTGTTAGAAGTTTAAGTTATAGTTGAAACTTCCAAGCTAGTATAGTCTTGAAAAATGTTGAAATAAATTAATTACAAAAAGTCTTATGGAAATGTTAAAGGAGATTTGTAATCATATCTGTGTATCTACAGCTTTTATCTACAAAGAGCAAATGACTTGTATAAAAAATGTTATAGAATTTTGCTGGTGATATGTCTCTGAAGACACAGAAAAATTCAATATACAACTTCTATTGCATCTTCCTGCTCAATTGTTTCTTTTTCTCCTCTCTGGCCACCCTCCAAGAGGGAAATTAAAGGCAGAAAGGTGCTAAGAAAGAAAAATACAAGAAGTTTTAAAACCAAAAAAAATAGCATTATACCTGTCTGATATTTTGATGTATTATGTGATGTATTGTAACAATTTAATTTACCACAATGAAAAGATTTAGTGACAACAGGAATGCCTTATTGATAAAAAATGAAAACTATGCAAGTATTTATCTTTTTAAACTAAAGTAGACAAATGGAAATGTAGACAGTATTGTGAAGGGATGATAGCAACAAGTGAAGTGGAAATTGTCGTTTGACTTCTCAAATAAGCAAAACAAGAAACATTCCAAGTAAGTGCTAATTTTGTCTAATGTATATGGCATTTAGAAAAGCAACTACAATTCTGCTCTCAGAACACTGGATATAATAATCTTTTTCTCAAGAAAAACAAACAATGCCACTTTCTATTGAATTGACAGTACTTGCTTTTGTTCAGCTGGCAGTAAGAATTACTGCTGATGAAGGTAAGTGCTAAAAGTTCCACTATTTCCCTTTGGCTAAATATATCTGTTGCCAACCCTGAATTTGAGCGATCTAGTTGTCAACAGTCCCATGACTAAAAGAACAGATTTAAAAGATAGATAAATAATTTCTTTTCCATTGATTTTTTTATGCACATATTTTCTATGCAATGGGATTACATTTTTTCTACATTTGTGGCTGATTTGAATCCATTGAGGTCAATCTGAAGAAGTAACTTGCTAGTTTAAATTATGTGTGGGTTTAGCCTTGTCTTTTTTCACAAATAAATGCAGTGCTCTGTTACGTATTTTGTGACAAAATTATCTATCCAATGCACAAAAAAATCCCACACGCATGCATATGACCAGGGATATATTTTAGTTAAAATGAATTTTATAGTCTGGCTACAAAGTATTTTAATTTATATAAACAGATAAATTAGATGGCAAGCTGATATTCACTGAAATAGGAGATGAAACCTACTACCATCTGATTACCATTCTTGAAGGTTGTCTGTATAAATAAAAGGAGAATATACAAGTGCATAAGGCAGAGATAATTCAAAGAAGATTCATAATCCTGATACTGATATGCTTTCATACTCAAAAAAGCACTCATGAAATAAGAAAAACACCTTATCTTTGACATGAGTTTTTTTCTTCCTTATTGACTTTAGCAAATGTTAAATCCTAAGAGGAGACACATGACATCAGGTTATTTAAAATCAACCACATGCTTTTGGCTTTAAACTGTTCATTATGTGCACCAAAATCTGACATCTGGCTAATAATTCACGAATTCTACTTTACAAATCTAAATGAAATTGTAATTTGACCTGTTAGTCCTTAGTTATTAGTTTTTCCAGTTTCAACATCACACACAGTTAGAACACATCTTACATACGCACAGATGGCTTGTGGCCTCCAAGGCCAAGTTATACCATTTCCACATTAAAGATACGATACCACTTTCAGAGCACATTTACCTTACTTTATCTCATCTAAAAGATTATTATCTTGTAAAGCTCAAAATTCTGAGCAATACATGGAAATATCTCAACAACATTTAATTAGCAAGCAGAAGGGTAGAGAAACCAGAAAAACTGCTTTCAGCAGATTATAATCCTGTAGATGTCTGATTTTCATGATGAGTGAGAACACCTGCATTGGTATTAGCTTTTACTGCATTTCCTGCTGCGGCTGTCCCTGGGCAGCCTGGGTGACTCAGCCAATTGTAGATCCTTTCTGGCAGGGAAGGCAGAATTGCCAAAGGTGCCTGGCCTGAGCGCCTTGCACCACAGCCCTAGATTTCTCCGTGAGGGTAGAAAACACCTTCCTTCCAATCCTCTCCCAGTCACTTAATACTTCCCCTTAGCTCTCTGTGACTTGTGCAATAACTCTAGATGAAACCAAGGAGACAACATGACAAAATTTCCTCTCCTAAAGTTCATTCTGTGTTTTTTTTATATAAGGCTGAGCACACAGTTAATTTGTATTAGTATGGTTTATTAGCATATAATATTTCATCAGAGGTATGTTTGATTAGACTAAAAATATTTTCTTTGCCAGATGAACACTAGATTTAACTGGAGTCAGAAAGAACATTGATACGAACCTTTTAACTTCTGAGGCTAAAAAGCAGAAAAGATGACGATTATGCTGATATTTTATGCTACAAAGGAATCACTGTCAACCAGTGCCAACAGGTGCAACTTGAAAAGTAGAACTGATGTCGTTTGCCATCCTAACATACTCCTGTTCACTTGAGGAAAACGGATAACGTACAGAACCAAAGTGGTGATAGCTTGCTGCTACTTTACCTAAGTATAATATTCTTAGTGTTTGAAGACACTGAACAATTTTGCATTTTGCTAATTAGATTTCCCATTCGAGTTCTTCTCAAAGCCTTGTTAAAAGCATGATCACCTAAATATATGAAAGAAGCAAGATCTGTGGGAGAGGTAACATATCTTAGACAAGCTTGCCCAAAAAGATAACTTTGTTTTTGCAACAATGTAAAAATGTTAACTGCCTCTACAAATACTGTCTGACTTACTCAATATTTATGCATATATGTATTTTATAGTTCTCCTAATATAACTACGATGTGTCAATTGCCATACTAACATAACTAAATACACAAACAATCTGAGATTGGTAAAAGTCAACAGGATACAAATAAGAAAGAAAATAGGTTATCTAATATGACATAGGATAAGGTTACAACAATAAGGTTACAATCAAATATTAAACAGGATAAGGTTATTAAACAGGATAAGGTTACTGTATGTGTTTCCTGATGCAGACTACAACTAAAGTTAGAAGTTATTCTGGTATCTCTTTTTTACACTGTGAGCACATAACCACAGTTAACTCAGATTTTTTTCTTCTAATACTACTAACATTCTAGAATAGGAGAAATGGAGAATTTTAATAGAAACAGCTAAGAAAGCAGTTTAAAGAGTATTTAATGTTATCTATATGAAATTGTGCTGAAATCAAGAAAATCTTTGCTTAAATAAAATCTTCTGCATATACTATGATACAAATAATTTGAAAGCTTGAAAAACTGACCTGTATTGAGTTATGGAAACAACTAGAATTTTTTGAGAATATTTATGTATTTATATTATTGTTTATATAATACTTAACTATTTTCCTATCTATTTTTCTTTATTTGTTTCTTCTGATAGTGACCAAACATTCTCCAGGAAATACTTGCTTCTGGAGCAATAATTGTGCTGCAAAAGTCTTCGTTTACAAATCTAATAAGGTACGAAACTACAGATTCAGATTCTGACAAAGAAACTTTGGCTATAGTTAGACTAAAATGACAGCTTTTGTCACCATGGAAAAATACAAAGAGAAAAAATGTTGTAAATGGAAAATTTTTTAACTTCCCAATAAAACTGACTCAGCAGCAAAAATGTTCTGGGACAATTCTCAGCATATGTACTATCATTTCCAAACATGTGAAAAACATCAGTTCTGCCACCTTTTAAAGATTGGACATATATGTATTAGTGTTTTCAGATGTTTTTTGCTCAACTATATGGCCACGTTCTGGGAGGGATACATGTTTCCAGGCAGTTAGAAACATATTCCATTTCAACTTGACTCCATGTGGTTCCTGCATGGGAAAAGATGAAATCAGCTCCTATTCAGTTTTATTAAAACCTTTTATGGTTTAGTTAAGAGAGTCCTGATTGGAGCTGACTAGTGAAGCTGAGAAAATGGTACAGGCACTTGGGCTTAAGAATAACCTGTTGCAAACGAAGAGGACCAAGGAAATGATAAACAGTTAAGTAACTTCGTAAATTATTTATCCATAATGATGTTTACAAGACTTAAAAATTAGTAACAATGTTTTGCTGTTCTGTGAAACACTATGTATCTTATGCACTGTGAGTCACACTACAGTATCCAAACTCAACATTACTGTATGATCATATAAAGCATTTGTACTGTCAAAATAAGCTTAAAAATCAAGTAACGTAGTAATGAATAAGCCAGAACTCTTGCGTGTTCATTTCCAGAAATGAAAACTGAGCAGGCACTGAAGAGTGAAGATGAACAGTCTTATTCACCAAATTCCACCCAGCCTGAACCTGACATGCGACTGGGACAATATAGAGATATTTGAATAATAATTCAGCTTGTGTGTTGTAAAGCATAATGGTTATGGAAACTGTTTCAGCAGATTTTGGCTGAGATGTATCATGCATGAGTATGAGTTCTTTGTCCACAGATCTCAGAAAAAAAACCCAAATCTCTACAAAGTAGATTTCAATAAAAGCTGAAGTATCATTATTCTCATCTTCCCATAGAGAAATTAGGTCCTGCATGTGGGTCAGGGCACTCCCATGCACAAATACAGGCTTGGCAGAGAATGGATTGAGAGCAGCCCTGAGGAGATGGACTTGGGGGTGCTGGCTGATGAGAAGCTTAATATGAGCCAGCAATGAGCACTCACAGCCCAGGAGGCGAACCACATCCCGGGCTCCATCAAAAGAAGCATGGCCAGCAGGTTGGGGGAGGTGATTCTACCTCTCTACTTCACTCTCCTGAGACCCCACCTGGTGTACTGCATCCAGCTCTGGGATCCCCAAGATAAGAAGGACATGGACCTGTTGGAGCAGGTCCAGAGGACGGTCACAAAGATGATCAGAGGGCTGGAGCACCTCTCCTGTGAAGACAGTCCGAGACAGTTGGGGTTGTTCCACCTGGAGAAGAGAAGGCTCCAAGGAGACCTTATAGCAGTCTTTCAGAACTTAAAGGGGGACTGCAGGAAAGATGGGGAGGGACTCTTTATCAGGGATTGTAGTGAAAGGACAAGGGGTAACGGTTTCAAACTGAAAGAGAGTAGATTTAGATTAGATGTTAGGAAGAAATTCTTTACTGTGAGGGTGGTGAGACACTGGAACAGGTTGCCCAGGGAAGCTGTAGATGCCCCATCCCTGGAAATGCTCAAGGCCAAGTTGGATGGGCTTTGAGTAATCTGGCTTAGTGGAAGGTGTCCTTGCCCAGTGCAGGGATGTTGGAACTAGATGATCTTCAAGGTCCCTTCCAACTCTAACAGTTCCATGATTCTATGATAATGACATCTTTTTTCCAGTTCAGTCAATATCGGATATTTTAAAACAAATCACTATAAAACAAGAATGTATTACAGAAGTCAACTTAATTACATATATGAATTTAAAAACATATAATTGTCTTTGATACCTTTGACAGTTATCTTTTACCAGCATACCTTGACACTTGGCTGTGACTTCATACCTGCATTCAGGAAACGAAATTCAAAGCTAGGCTTTGGATAGATCATACTCGTGTGACGAATCCAGTGTCTTAAACCATTTATGCTATGCTCTGTTGCCCATCTTTCCCATCTCTGGCTTTGTTTTTTTGTTTCACTGCCTTCTTGACTTCTGTACCAGTACTCTTCTCACAGTAACTTCTCTCATTAATTGCTGTGAGACCCTCTGCTGTGGGGTTCAGCCATCTGAGATCCACGGCCCTAGTTTGTACAGGCCCTCTGCCTGACCTTGGCTCTGGTTCACTGAGAAAATTCTTGTTTAGGTGTGAGAAAGCAGGCAAGCTAAAATTAGGCAAGATAAGGAAAGTAAAAACAGATGGAAGTGCAACCATTGAAGCAGCAACAGTTAACAGCTGCAGGGCTCAAAGGGAAAAGTACTGACGTAAAACTCCTAAAACCTTTCCCTCCTGCCAGCTCCAGGGAACTGGAAGACAGTAACCCAGCAGCAGCAGCAGCAGCAGCAGCAGCAGGGCAGTTCAGCCCATTTGGGGGAGCCTGGCCCTTCCCCAGCCAACCGACAGCCTGTCTGGCCCACAAGGACTTGGCCGCTCTCAAAGTGGTTGCAAGCACATTAGTACCTAACGTAGGCCTTGCTAGTTCTAGCCTGTCATCACATGTATTATCCAACAAGAAATCCCTTCGTACCCCTCAGTGGTATCTTGCTAAAGAGTCTCTGCTCATGGCAAAAGCTGCCCAAACAAAGTGAATAAAGAGGAGGGCTTACAGCTTCTAAGAAGGGAGGCTGTGTCCATTGTACAGCTAGCAAAATGTTTTCCTGTCCTATGAGAAATTAGAATACAAAACAATTATTACCCAGAAACTTCTAACAATCAGCTGTAAAAATACAGAGGAAAAATTTAGAAAGGACAAAATAATAGCACTGAATATCGTTATGTAGTCGTCTCAAAATTCAAAATCAGTGATTGCCAAAGTAAAGATTTTTTATTCATTTTCAAAGTAGTGCCATTTTTTGAATTTAAGCCTTACTTTGCAAAAATGAAATGTTAATTGAAGACAACACTTTTCCATCAACAGTTTTATTTCTGATACTCATTTTCAGCGAAAAACATTTCTTTGTATTCAGATTTGGTGTGGGTCTTCCACTAAAATAAAGCAGACTAAGGCACGATAGCTCTAGAAAACTGAAGTTTTTAGAAACCATGTATTCATCTAACTCTATAGAAGAATCCGTATAGAAACTAATTTTCAGTTACTGGCACCCATGGTCTCAATGTAAGCAGCTAATAAAAGTATATCTAAATCAGTATGGAGTGATGCAAACCATTCTGATGAAATCCTGTTAAGAAATTCCTGCAGGTATCTGGATATATAAGGTTCTCAGAATATCTAAATTCTTGCAAATTTATGTTAGCACACTATTTCCCTTTCTTGAAACTAAGACCCTAAGATACAGTGACTGTGACTTCTCAGAAAGAAAGTCTCTGGCATAGCAGGTTATTAAATTCTGTCCTTTAAATCCTACTCCAGACTTTACCTGGGACTCCTGCCTCTCACATTCTCCTTGATGTTCATGGATTTTTCAAATTCATCCATACTGTATTGTGACGTTTAATGATAAAACTTTTCTTATAAAGACAGATGCTATTACAAATACAAAAAATAATGTTAAACTATACTTTATAAGCAATCATATCAGGGGAAATTTAATATCTGGGATAAAGGAATGATAGAAATTACAAAAACTTTATTTCATGTAATGTGTCAACTTTTCCCACATTCCCTTTTCACTCCTTAATCCTTTTTTCATATTAGTATTGGTATAATGCTGGGAATATCTATGGATCATACATAATATTGTCTTATTTAACTTAAAGCCAAAGTAAATCTTCCCAGAGTGAGATTTTTAATTAAATGTGCAGTTTATATGTTTGTATTCTTAAGAGATAATGTTCTGAACCGCGTAATTTTTCTCTCATGAGACCTCAATAGAAGGCATAGAGTGTGCTTTACAAACATTAGATCCCACAACAACCTTATGATAATAATATTTTTTGTGTCTTTGCAGATGAAGTAAATGCATACAATGTATGTCACACAGGAAGTAAATGACAGATGTTATGAAATTCAGACTCCTAGACTCTGTCAGATTAGAATCTTTTAAAAAATGTGCAGAAACTCAATTCTCAGATATAGGAGAAAAAGAGAGTGCCAAAACAAGCAAATAAATTTGAAAGAGTATAAATAAAAATGCTGGGAGGTTGTTTTTTTTTAAAAAAAAAAAATTCAGACAGGATTGTATGATTGCCTACCAGAACATAATGTTTTCAGATCAATAAAAGCAGAATAATTTCTCACATGAATGGAAGAATCAGAAGAGAATAACAGCAATCCTCAAAAATATTTTTACCAGATATCACATTTAGTCCCTTATTATGTTAGCTCTTCCAGTTTCTTCTGCTGCTAATAATCACAGGATGCTGTCATGTGTACAACTAGTTTCTGCCAATCCAAGCAAACTGTAGCAAGCATGCTGTAATTTACAGTCCCGAGATGTTGACAGACTAGTTCACAAGCCAACAAAACATTACTTTCTTTTGCAGCTTCAAAGCCCAAAAGGAGGACATAGAGTTCTGTGAAAATCAGTGGGATGCTGGAAAGCTACGGCATAAGCTAAGCTGTTTGTTACCAAGACGCTGGCCATCATTCCAGAGGGGATATCACAGATCTAACTTCAACAAAACATCTGGCAACAGGGTTGTTTCTACACAGACTGTAAAAAGTAGGCTGAGAAAGTTTTTCTTAGGGGCCTCAGCCTGCCATCCAACTGTGTGTTGCTTTTGTGCACTACCAGTTATGTAAACCAGTAATATTTTACTCGTGTATGTTGTACTGTCTATCTAATTCTGTACCTTCTGCAGGTATTTTCCTCACAAGACAACTGTGTCCTTTTCAAATTTTGGTATTTTGGGACAGCATTTAGAAAATTCTTCTGTAATTGTGCTTCTGCCAATTACATGAGGTTGGAATCCTAAAAATCTCTCCAGTTGCTATTGAAACTCTTGTCTGGCAAATGCTGAATTTTTGCGCGTGTACTTGTGTCTCAAAACACAAAAAGTATGGATAATATGTTAATACTGTCAGATTACTTTGAAGAAAAATAAATCTTACTTTTGAACCATGGGAAAACATTAACCTTAATTCTAAGCCTCTAACCTCAGGACAATGGGAGATTACAAAGCTAGGACAGAGCAAAGGTCGTCACAGAGCAGCACTGGATGTCTAGTGACAGAAAAGATCTGGCTCTACAAGAAAATTCCCAGCACTGTTATGTTCCCTTGGATGTTTATAATACCAAGAATGATCTTTGTGGGTTCTGCTGTATCCTTCTATTCAAACAAAACAAATCCCACTTGCACTCTGCAGCTGTCAGCCCCCCCACCCCCACCTCTTCCCCATGACACCCCAGCAGGGCTGGTCTCCAGCTCCCACAGCCCTGCCCTTGCCCACCCATGGGCCCGGGGAAGTGCCCATTCGCTGGGGCTGGGGCTGCCCCAGTGTCTCCCCTCCAAGCTTCCTGCTCCTGCCTGGGGTGGTGGGACAGGCCCTGGGTGCCAGGCCCTGCCCTGATGGCCCATGGGGAGCCCCTGCTGCCCTCCGGGGCCACCAGCCCTCGCAGCAGCCTGATGGTTTCTCCCTCAGGGTTTTGCAGCCTCAGAGGCTCAGGCTGTGGATGGACGCCCCGGTGGCACGCTCTTCAGTCCATGCGCAACCATGGAAAGACATCCTGCCTGAAAGACTGTGAATGTAACACAGTTTTAAGTTCTGCATAACATACTGCAGCGACTCTCTTTCAAAAGAAGCTAAGTTTTCTTATGCGAAAAGTATACAGAGAGAGATACGATACAGAAATCGTAACAGTTACCAGCCAAAGAGGTTGGTTTTCTTTAATACAGTGTCTGTTTTTTATCACAGCTATTACATTAGCACCCCACAATCTACTTGCATCCTGTTGGCTCTACAAATAGAGCTCTGCAGATGTTTGCCATTATCCACAATTTAGAAACTATTTCACGGAAGAAAAAAACCCTGGGAATTAATCACCCTCTTTGTCAAAGGACCCTTGAAGAAGCAAAAATGTCAGTCATTGCAAACAAATAAAAATTTGCTTGCATGTCCACCTAAAACAATGTAACATTGTTCTTATTAAACAAAAATGAACTTATTTTTCTTTAATTTTTTTTTCACCATGCAAGCATATTACAGTCCGTGCTACAGTATGTCTAGAAAACCCCTCCATTAGAAGGAGAAGAAAGAAAATACTTAGGTATCTAGTGATACATGGACATATGCAGACCAAGAATAACAAATTAACCTATTCAAATTCAAGAAGGATAGTGGTCATCATACGCACAGTGACACATAACTCACATAAACTAAATGGGATTATTCTTGTGTGGCTAATATGATCTACAGGTACGAAAATTACAGTGGTCAGTATTAAAAGGTTATTTTACTCACATTTAATCTGCTATGGCACCTTAACCGGAAATTGCAAAGTAATTTTCTATTTTAACTGTAGAATATTTTGACCGTGGAGTTGCCAAAGAAAGAATACGGAAGTTAGAGAACAACTATAATTACATTTTGTCCCAATTCCTCCCACAGATGTTGCTTAGTGTCTCGTTGACAATATGTTTTCCACATATGTGAAAAACAGCCTAGTGAGGGGTGAAATCAGATTTTTCACAGTTATCAGGATAATAAGTTATAGTAAAGTATTCAAAGAAAATAAATTTGAATTTTTCTTTCTTTGCATTTTTTTATAATTATTTCTTTCAAAATATTTCAGTCCATTTATCCTTTACATAACTGGAAAATTGTATCTATGCAATTTCTAGTTTGCATTCTGAGCATACAATTAATTGTGAATAGTAACTGTCTGCTTTGGCTGGTATGATCAAATAAAATTAAAATCCAAGTTCTAACGCAAATGCTTATTTATTACATTTCATGTCAATAGCTGTGATATTTATGTAGATTTGCTTACCGATGACTAATTATGAAAATTAAATTGAGCACATAAAATAATTCAAAATTGGTAGAAGTATATTTTAAGCAAATTGATTAAATACGAAAACTATTTGCATCTTATTATTCACACTATAATGAATACAATATTTAATAACTGAATCATTAGAAAATTCTACTAGCTGCTTAGCTACTAAAGCTGTCTCCTTGATTGCACAGGCATAAGTAATTTCTTCAGATGAAAATTATATAAAATAACATTAATATTACCTGGACTCTTCACAAGCAAAATGTGCGTGTTACAGAGTAGGTTGCAACAAAAATGAAGTCATATATAGCAAAATGCAGTATTTCAAACTAGAAAATGTAGTCTTTGTACTTCAAATGTGTTTGTCACTAATTTTGAGATACGATATAGGTAAGTTCTGAATGTCTGCTGTGGTTATTTTCAAGGCAGCGCAGTTATTGTGGGAGAAAATACCTTTGGCATCATTTTTGTAGATTTCTCCCTTTCATGTGAGACACTCCTGATTCATTTGTATTTATCTTTCCTTGACCAATGCAGTGTATTTCCCAAACATGTAGCTGAATGGCAACTTGTTAGAATTAGTGATTTTGCACTCCAGGTGCTAGTTTTGGCTTTTGAAATGGTTTTATTACAGGACTCTGGGTTATCTCTTAAGGCTGCAGTGCAAAGACATCTCACTTTCTTTTTTCGTGTGTGTCTGTTTCCCCATCTCCAGAACAGGAAACTGCTTTAAGATTTTCTGAGAATTTTGCTTTATAGAATCTACATATTGTTACTTACATGGGAACAAGGAGTGGTGGGAAGCAAGAAACTTGAAAATCTGAAGTATTGTCTGCATCTAAAGAATTGGGTAAACATGTAAACTTTATTTTATCATCAGAGGGCAGCTACGTTTTGATTAATGAAACCATTATATGGAGTCCTAAAAATAAACAAACAAAGATGTTCTGCAGCATGTCCAGACGGAGCACTCTTCTTGCAAAGGCTGTACCTCAATGCTACCTGCTTGTTACTGTAGTACTATGTGTCAGCTGGCAAGAGCGTGATTTAGCTTGGAAGGAATTCTTACTCCCTTGATGGTGTTGTCCCAAATCTGGGTTCTTTACCTGGTGTGCAAGCCAATAACAGAGGTATTTCCAAGTTTATTCCATTAATGCACAGAAATGGAGTGCTTGTCCCAAAATGGGAGCACACCTCAGTTTCAAAAATCTCCACTTTTATACATCGATTATTACATATTCAAACAATTAATACCTATTCATTGTTATTCTCTTTAAGGATTGGTCAAGATTTCTTCGCTTCCCATGTAAATTAGCACACAAACTCTGTCTTCTTCCATTGTTCTCTTTTGAGTAGGCGGTGTCATTTGGGTAGGTGGTCAATGAGTCAGTGGTTGCAATCTCCCCCTGCCAAAATTACCTTTACCTACTTCTCCTCTCATCTTGGCAGTTCCAGGAGGTTTTCTCAGTTTGCTGACCAGGCCTACAGTTCATCACTCTCTTGACAGGAATATCCTACGTATCAACAAAGCTACATTGTCTAGTGGTTAGCTGCTTAACTGAATCACAGATAAATCACATCTAGTTACTATTTCTCTACTTTAATATTAGGTAAATAATTAAATAGAGTTGGGGCAGTATAGAGGACTTTAGCAGCAGCAGGTTTCCTTGGTTGCTTCAATTACATTTTACATTTCATTTTTCTAGTTAATATCAATTTTACTACAACAATGGCACTAGTCACGGTAACCCTCTCCACCTACCTGATTTGCCCCTAGGCCATGACTGGAATCTTTATGTAATCTGCACTGCACCAAATCTAGTTAGTGTATTTGCTTCTTGACCTCATGCTCAGCAGTTAACAGATCCACTCTGGTGCGACAGGTGAGGGACACGCCAAGACACAGGGCACTGCCCACGGAGGCAGCCAACAGACACAGCAGTTGGCACAGAAGAGAGCACAGCAAGGGACAGATGCTCTGTCGAGAAGTGTCCCTGTGCTCAGCAGTGCTGGTGATGTCCCATGGGGAACAGTCCCCAGCCTCCACTGGAGGAACTACCCCCGCACAGCAGGGGCCTCGACCCAGAGCGAGCTCCTGAAGGAGTCGCAACTCCGCAGGGATGTGGCTGTAGGGATGCCTGGGGCCTCTTGCTGAGGCTGGGGCAGATGGGCTCCTTGCCTGCCTGCTCATCTTGTGACCAAGCAAAGGAGCTGCAAGAGGAGGTCACCAGGATGTGCAGCATCAGAGATGATGAGAAATAGATTGGTGTAAGGGTACGTGGAAGGGGAGAGCACCTGCTTCATTAAGGTCATCATCTGATCAAGGACTTTTTCAATGCATTGACCATTATTTACTCAATAATGACTAAAGGAGGAAATGATAAACAAGAGGCCACAGAGACACAGACCTGGTCACAAATAAGGAATAACAGAGACGATGCCAAGGACCAGAAGACTCTAGTTGCTAATTGACAGGCCATCAAGAAACTGCAGGCACAGCTTTGGAAGGGCCAAACTGGACCTTGTAACTGGTAAGAAGTAGGAAACAAGGGGAACATGAGGATTTGGGATATTCGAGGGCAGCCTGTGGGAACATGCAAAACTTTTGAAGGAATGCTTAGGGGAAAGGGATTGAAGAGGGACAAAGTGGGAAATAGACAGAAAGAGCTATAAAAGGGCTAGTCACACGTAAAACATGGCTGGCCAGTGCACTTGACTGACCAAGCCCTGCGCCTGATCACCGCAGCCTGTCCTATCCTTTCACTAAACTCTTTCTTAACTATCTTTCTGTGGAATCTCACTCTACCTCCTGCATGTGAGTGCTGTAAGGGCTAGGTGACAGCTACAGGTGAGATACACGTCAGTTGGTTTGTTGCCAGCTACTGGAGCAGGTGGGGGTCTTAGCATCAGTAGCTGGAGGGGGCCATAGCTCTTGGAAGCATCTCTACGTGTTCCGCAGACCTTGCATCTGGTGTGCCAGCTACAGGAAGGACCAGTGAATGCAGACAGGGCCAGCAACTGCAGTCAGACTGTGGGCACAGACACCCCTGGCCTGTGATGTCAGCAGCTGGAGTGAAAGGGGGTCTCTGCTCCAGTCTCTGGGATGGGACTGGTGAGCATCCCAAGTGCAGCTACTGGGGGGACTGGGGTGAGGAAAGCAAGTGAGAAACTCAGACAGTAGCTGGAGCAGGACTGTGGGTCACAGCCCATGTGCCTGGTGCTGGCTGCTGGGGGTCACTGCAGTGTTTGCAACTTCTCCAAACGTAGTGTGCATGGCAGTGCGCCTGTGTAATTCACTACCAAACTTCAAGCCGGACCAGACAGTGAGCAGGGGGCCCTGGGACTGGCCACAGGGTCTGTACTGGTATTCGGGGAGGACCCACAAGTCTGGGATGCCTGTGAGGTGCCTCTGTGAATGCATGCATGTTTGCTAGCGAGCACAGAGTTGGACCACCCAGTGCCTACAAGACCTGTGGAGCAGGTAGGAAGACCTGGAATCTGGAGAGTGCTGTCCGACAGACAAAGGGGCTGCACTGATACTTAAGGGATCTATGACTGTATATGTGCTTCTGAAGTAGAGTGGTGTGTGCTTTCATGAACGAACTTCTATCTCTACCAGCCAAAGAGGAGGAAGGATACTTGCCCACCTATACTTAGTTTTGAGTCCTGTATGTAGGTACTGTTGAAGGCAGCACCTTGCTTGTGGCAGTCAGTGTAGCCAGCCACATCAGTGTCCTTTGTGCACCTGTGTGTGTCTCTGGGATACACATTCAGCTTTGCTGCTGGTTGAACATGCAAACAGGAAAGCAGCAGCCACATCCATCCACCTGGGATGGAGATCCCCATCTGTCTGGGCACACTGGGCTGGGCTCCAGTGGCCAGGCAGGAGGAACCCCTGAGCCCAGAGCTAGTGGAGGTGATGGTCATTTATAACATCCCTTAACAACTGGATCTTCTCCAAGACCCTGCAGCTTCAAGAGTCTGAACCTTCAACAATAATGAAGGAGGTGCAGATAGAGTCTGTTCTTACTGGGTTGGAAAATGGAGCCTCCCATGAAGGTGAAGGCTGGAAGCTAGTGACTTCCAGCACTCAGAAGTGGCTCCTGCTCCACCTACAGATTTGCAACTTTTTGACATGCAAGTGTCATCACTTACATGACACTACCTGATGAGGTAGTCATCAGGATGACGGAGAAAAGCTATATAACATTGTTTATCAGCAAGGAACCATTGCTTTAGTAACTATTATGTCATATACTGACATGACTGAACAGTCAGAAATGGAAAAGATAACTCTACTTACTAGTGCTAAGAAACCATGAAACTTCTTTTTTTTTAAACTGATAACACAACAGGAAAGTGTATTCTAGTTTAACTTTGCATCTGGTGTGGGTTCAGAGCATATGGGACATGTAAGTCATTCACTCTGTACGACTGGGAGCCATTCCCGTATTAAGTGAGTGACAATAATGGAAGCTTGCTCTCAGATCCTGGATTCTGCATAGTTCCATCAAGTTAAAGAACTTCTTGCCAAACGAGTTGATGTAAATTCCAAAAGCATTATTTCTTCGGCTGCAACCATCTTTCTCTGTTAAAGAAAAACAAAACTTGCAAATATAGGCATTCAGTTTCCTAGACCAGGTATAAAAATCATCAGGATGTACAAGTAACCTTTGTTTTAATTACTTTGAATCAGGTCCTTAAGAATTCACAAATAACTTCGTCCGTGTGTTATTTCATCTTTTTGCCTGTCTACTGACCCAAACTACAAGGTTCCTATTTGCCAGGCAGCATCTGCTGCACACCAAGAATACTTCTAAATTTATCTGACCACACTATTGCTAATATGTTTTGACTTAAATTACACCACAAGCTATGTTAACTAACATTAATTTAAAGCATATTTTCTTTTGTTTTCTTGTTCTCTCCTCCTACATGCTGAATACTTTTGCTGGAAAATGATGTGGCTAAGCCGAGGAGAAAATACTGTTGAATAACTCTTTACATTTCCTCCGGATCTCCCAAAAATACCATGAATCCATTCCGATTCCTACAGTCAGTGTGACAGGCAAGTTTCCTGGCAGCCAGCAAAAGAGTGAAAATTAAAGTATATTAAAGCTAAATACAAATCTTGCATAAGACAGCTCCCTAGAGTTTCCTATATTTCTTTCACATGAATTATTCTCTTGGAATTTCAAACTATATCAAATACATACAGAAAATCTGCAACATACAGAAAATCTCTGCACTAAGCATAACAGAAATTCAGATGTGAAAACCACTCCTCAACTGAAGTGCAATTCTACGCATTGCAAAAATCACTTCAAAGTGTCTTTAAACTTTTCTTAAAAAAAAGAAAAAAAAGGCTGCATTAATTAGCCCTTAAAGACTGTCAAATGACATCATGGGCAGAAGCCTGATAACTGCCAAATGAAAAAAAAAAAACCAAAACCAAAAACAACCCACAAAGATAATTTCTGACAAAAATAACTGCAATGTCAATTTTGTTTCACTAAGGTAAAAGTTGTAAACCCACATTCTACATTTGGATAAGAATATTCCCATGTTACTTGTATTCCTTGAAGTGAATAGCACTCATTTTAGCAGCAAAAAATCAGTTTGACTCCCACACACCCCCACCCCAAGCAAAATATAGATACCTAGCATTTAAAACTTACTTAGTAGCACATGCCCACATGGAAAGAGTGGATGGGGATTATTTCACCTAAAGGCCAAACCAAGCTGCTGGTTAAGAAGGCCATGTCTGGATGACAGCGCCTGTCCACCTACTTGCAGCTGCTTATGGCCGCACCCAGCTGTGTTATGAGGAGGTCATGAAAATGGTGGAGTTGTGCAGATGGGTCCTCGCTGTGGGTGGGTATCAAGAGCTGCTGCGGCTGGATGACTACGGGGATGGAAACTGGAAGAAGCTACTGTAACACCAGAGACATTGCTCCAGGGTCTGATTGACTCTGTCTGCCTGACAGTCTGGGTGTGGTGTGAGAAGAGATCTAACCCTTAGTATCCCATGTAATTACCTATTATGCTATATAATTACCTGTAATTGCCTATTATTTATAAAATGCCATATGCATGGAGTATTATTAAAACTTTTCTATGGTAGCATAGTCCTGTTCTTAGTGTTTCTAGTGAAGTAAGCACTTCCTTTATGTACTAACACATTTCAATCTCTTAAAACAGACAAATCAGAAACAAAACACATAAACTGAATGCTGAAAACATGAAAATCAAATACTGATATATTTTTACTTCACTTAGCCTATAATATGCCCAAATCTCTCCTCCGTATAGCTCTGATAGGAAAGATGCAAGAAAAATACCCATGATCAACCATGAGAATCAATATCCAGTACATACTGGATAATATGTAGATGTTCTCAACTTAAATTTCAAATGATGCAGTACCATAAGGTAGGAGGTTCTAAACATAAGTAATATATATCATAAACGATAAAGCAAACTTCACAGTAAATCCAGACAAAAAAGGGAAAATGTTATTTTTGTAAAAACATCCAAAGACCACCAGGTGTCTCTGTAATAAAAGGAATGTAAAAAGGTAATTTTTAAAAAAATCAATATCCAGCGCACAAAAAAACACCGCTACGGATCAGTTAAAGCTGTTCTATAAACTAATGTTATATGGAAAGGTGAAATGTTAATACAAGATCAGCAACATTCTGCTGCCAGTGTTAATAGTATTAATGCCATCACAACTATGTTTTTAATTCAGATTCTACTTCATGTTGCACCTTGCAAAAACTGCAAGCATTCTCATGCAAAGCATGCAAAAAAATCCCCAAAGGGTACCAGAACATGTGTAATTATCTGTTCTTCTTGTTAGACATGAAATAATTTCACTACAAGTTTATTGCTACTTTGAATTGAGCTATGATTAATGACAACAAACAATTACTTGTTTAACTCATTTTATGAAATACAATTAGGCTGTATCTATAGGAAGGTACTGACGCAGTTACAGGGGTACAAGCCCACTACCATAGATGTCGCATTATGGGAAGATACCACATATCAGTACAGCTTATTCTTGTAATGGAAGAGAAATAAATGAAACCAATATAAAATAAAAATATAAAAATATTTATAGTGGCATAAATTTGCATATTGTCTATTACAAAATGCAATACTAATGATAGTTACTGATATTCTTGTTTATAATAATACTTACATTTCATATGAAGATAAATACTTCTAACTGTAGTTATAAGAGTGCATAGATGTGTTTTGTAAAAATGTAAAAACACAAGAAGCCTTTCGTCACAAATGTGCACTTAGCACTTTCAAATTGAAGTACACATCCTCCCTTTCCCTTCATTGCTACAGTCTATTGGGTTTATGTGAAAAGCTACTTGAGTAGCATTTATTTAGATTTTTGTTTTGCTTAACATCTTTTACAGTAGTTCTTAATTGTGAGCACTGTAATCTTAACTGTTCGATAAAAGGTACATACTAAGAAGGAGAATATTCTCAAAGTACGGAACACTTGTACCTTACTAAGTCATAAGAAACATATTTTTCTACACTTTCAAGAAGAAATCTCTTTTACTTTTGAAATTACTAAGTTAATTCTGGGACTACTACTACTAAAATTAAAATACATATTTTTCCACACATTCTCAGATTTCACATAACAGCAAGAAAAACATTAATAGCTGGAGAACATTTTGTATAAAATCTTTGTGTACATGTTCAGAAATAGCATTTTGTAAACTTCATTTTGATGTTTACACGTTTCATGTTCTATAATAGCAAATACATTTAGTAAATAATATACAGTGAAGTCAAAATACACAGTAAAATTTATATAAAACAAGTAGTAAAATATACCCCAAAATAGTAGCATCATCGAAAGATACTACTGGTGGCAAAATTAGAAGGCAAGTGAATTTCTTGGTTTGCCTTCTTCATTAGACAGAACCCGTTCTCTCTTCAGCATCTCAGCTTCTTGGCTTTTCGTAACTGCTTCCCTGTCATAAGCTCTTGACGTGGTTTGCATTATCACCTCACCACCAAATCTAGCTCCAAAACTTTGTCCATCTCACAATGCTCTTCCATCTTCTTCTATGCCTCTTTTTGTTGTTCAAGCTCTCATTCTGCTTTCTTTCCTCTTTTCCCCTGTCTATCTTCTTTTCTTTCTTTCCACTCTTCCCTCCCCTCTCTACACTTTCAGTCTGAACCTTTCCTACAACCTTTCATGTCTGGCTGGGGAGTGCTGGGAAATCTCCTTTAGCATGGAGTCATCGATATGCTGTTCACTGTATAACAGTCAAGATGTGCACAAAGAACTTTAATATTCTGAGTATTTCATTTACACCTATGTGTACTGAAACCGGCCTTGGTATTCTGTTTACAATGTTAACGAATCTTAAACAGGAAATTATTTGAAAGAGGTTATTTCTGTCAAGGCAAAATTCCACACGTTCCAGTAAAAAAAAAGTCCACACTGTATAATTTAGACAGAGTTACAGATAAGTCTTTTTCCCTTCCCTTCACACAGGGCAAGAAGAGCGGACAATCTGCACTAACAGACTGAAAATCTTGCAACAGCCAAAAAGCTCTGAAAAGCAGCCTCCGGCAGGCCACGAGGCAAAGCTTGTATCCTGTCTTTGTTGAACCTCTCCATCTATTGGGTTCAAAAAAAGAACTATCTGGGATAGCAGGACCATTAAATCTTCCTACACAATATGGACTGGAAGGACCCTTTGAAACCTTTACGTGAACTTGTCTGTTCAGTTTCCAATGTTTTATTGATTGCTGATCTCCCTATAATTCCCACTATTTCCTGCAGTAACTTCCAGGATTTCAACAGTATTCTCTGTGCTTTTTGCTTCTCATCCTTCTCTTTGTTTCTTCATACCTCCTGCTCAGTTCATTTGCCAAACTCATCCCTTCTCTAATTATCTTTCTTACACTAAACTCCAGTGAGTTTAGTAATCTATTAATAATAATCTATTAATCCTGTATTTTTTTCAAATAAAATGTTCATAGTAGAAATAATACAAACACAAAAAGCCCTTAAGATTTCTCCAGACTCCATCTATCATTATCCTATTTATTTCTTTTGCATTTCACATGCTTTTCTCACGATACTTTATTACTTGGCTTCAGTGCAAGAACTATCTTCTATATGCATATTGCATTTTAAGCAATAAAGCTGCACTATAAATTGCATAAATAAATATAGTATAGTGTTGTGTAGGCAGGTGTACATAAATTTACTTACAAAGAAGTAAATATACAGTGACTCCTTCAATTTCAAAATAATATAGTTCAAGAATAGTGTACAGGTTTGCAGAAGATGACTTTGGCTCGCAAAACGCAAAAGTTAGAACAATCATATTCCATTATTTGCAAAGAGAATAAACTTCAAATCTGACAAACAGGATTTAAAGGATGTGCAAACAGCTTTATTCAAATCTATACAAAACTATACAAAATGTTCCTTTAACTTTAAAAGTTATTTAAAGCCAACCGTGAACTGTCTGAGTAAGAGGATTATACTAATTTAACAGTTACTTGGCTATTCCCATTTTCTTCCGTATGGATTTTCCACTAAAGGACTGATGGGGTAAATTGTTTTCATTGTCTCAGTCTAGACAGCAGCTAGATTAGGATCAAAACAGATGCCAGCTCTGAGTTGGTCAGGCATACAAACACCACTTAGCTAACTGGTATACAGAAAGTGAAGTGCTGTGGAACGGAAATTCTATGCATCCAGTGAATAATTCTCACAGTTTATACAATACAGATGTTAGCAACTCATTAGTTCTGCTATTGACAGGGGTGGGGGGAGGAGGAAAAAAAAAAAGTCGAATAGTCTTATTGAGATATGTAATACCGCATAATCTGTCAGTGAAACATGGGTAAGAAAAAGATATGTCTACCATAAGTCAGCCAGATACTTTTGAATTCTAACGTGAACTATGCCACACTCAGGTCTTAACCTATGTCTCAACCAATAAACCTATGCGGTAGCTGGCTTTTCCAAAGGGCTAGACAACTCTGGGGATCATCTGATGAATCCAACATGGTATATCCAGAAAGTGTTAAGTGAAGTGGAGGTCCTCACCAGGCCAGGTATGGCCTAGTGAGGAAGGTAACGAATAGCCAGGTCATTTTTATGCTAGAGAAGCAGGACATGTATCTACATGTTCTCTCATACATGCACACGTGTGCACACAGAGACACAGAGTAGCCCAAACGTGAGGCAACTGCAATGTTTGCTGCTTGTAGACCCTATCATTAGAAGAAGAGACTTGAACACAGATGTGAGAAGAGCTGAATTGTCTCTGGAAGAATCCATCTTTCTCCAACAAAGACCTGAAATATTTGCACATACAGCTGAGGAAAGTAACTCCAGTATAGGCAGGAAAGGCGTATGTAAGAACTTGTACTGAAAGAATCAAAACTGAAAAGGAACAGATCATGGAACTACAGAATTGTTGAGGTTGGAAGAGACCTCCAGAGATCACCTGGTTCAACGCCCCTGCTCAAGCAGGGTCACCTAGAGCTGGTTCTTCAGGACCATGTCCAGGCGGCTTTTGAGTATCTCAAAGGTGGAAGACTGATGGGCAGTGCTCAGTCACTCTCACAGTGAAAAAAGTGTTTCCTGATGTTCAGAGGGAACCTCTTGCATTTCAACATGCGCCTGTTGCCTCTGATCCTGTCACTGGGCAACACTGGAAAGAGCCCGGCTCCGGCTCCTTTGCACCCTCCCTTCAGGTACTCATACACATTGATAAGATCCCACTGAGCCTTCTCTTCTCCAGGCTGAACAGTCCCAGATGAAATACATGCTTTAACTGAACTTTTTAAAAAAAGGTTTCTCAGCTGGATTCTTTGCCCTTCCAGGACCTGCAGATCTGTACTGAAAGAAAGACAAGCTAGTTGAAGATAGGAAGACCGTAACAGGTTTGAAAGAATGAGGAAAGCTAAAGAGAATGGTACAGACATTAAGCTGCACGGAGCAAGCTCATGTTTTTCATGAACATGCTGAAGGTGGGTTGCTGACACAGCAGCATCATGGAATGGTTTAGCTTGGAAGGGACCCTAAAGATCATCTAGTTCCACCCCCCCTGCCATGGGCAGGGTCACCTCCTACTAAGCCAGGCTGCTCAAAGCCCCACCCAGCCTGGTCTTGAAGACCTTCAGCGATGAGTCATCCACAACTTCCCTGGGCAACCTGTTCCAGTGTCTCACGACCCCCACAGTAAAAAATTTCTTCCTAATATCTAATCTAAATTTACCCTCTTCTGGTTTGAAACTGTTATCCCTTGTCCTATCACCACATGCCCTTGTAAAAAGTCCCTCTTCAGCTTTCTTGTAGTCCCCCTTCAGAAGGCCACTATAAGTTCTCCCCAGAGCCTTCTCTTCTCCAGGCTGAACAACTTCAACTCTCTCAGCCTGTCCTCATAGCAGAGGTGTTCCAGCCCTCTGATCATCTTCATGTCCCTCCTCTGGACTCGCTCCAACAGGTCCACATCCTTCTTACATTGGGGGCTCCACAGCTGGATGCAGTATTTCAGGTGGTGTCTCACGAGAGCAGGATAGAGGTGGAGAATCCTTCTTCGACCTGCTGGCCACACTTCTTTTGATGCAGCCCAGAATATGGTTGGCCTTCTGGGCTGTGAGGGCACAGCGCCAGCTCATGTTGAGCTTCTCATCCACCACTATTATCAGTAAGTGGTATGGGATGACCTCTACCCACCCAAGACAGCTGGCACCATGACAGGTGGAACACGTTTTTCTGCTGAAACTCACTTTCCATGGAATCAAAGCATTGACTTTACTTAACGAGAGTGTCTGCAGGGCCCCAACTCTGGAAACCACTGGGGAGATGACAACGCCCACCCACGCCGCACCCCGGCACCGTGTCAGGGTGTCACAACCGGGCCCGCCCCCGGCTGCCTCCCGCGGGCGGCTTTCGGCGGCGCGGAGGCCCAGGACTCGGCGGGGGGACGGGGACGCTGCCGGCCCGGGCCACGGCGACCGTTACTCTCCTCAGGCAGAACCGCCGCCTCCGCCTGCCCACGCCCACCCCGCCTCAGCTCACCCAAAACGGCCCGCAACGGCCGCTCCCGCCCCCTCCCTCCGCAGCCCGCGGCCTCCGCGCCTGCGCAGTGGGGAAAGGTCGCCGTCGCCCCGCACGGCTTCCCCTTCCGGCCGCGCAGCGGCTGCNCGGCTTCCCCTTCCGGCCGTGCAGCGGCTCCTGTCAACATGGCAGCCGCGGGCGGGCGCCGGCGGTGCCTCCTCTGGGCGGCAGGTAACCCCCGGGCGGTCGCCGGCCGCTCGGGGCTGGGGGCTGTGGCTTGGCGGGGGGAGAGGGGGGGAAAGCGGTGGGCTGCGGGGGGGGGGAAAAGGA
>VYXH01003095.1:97043-114771 GCA_013397275.1 Burhinus bistriatus
GGGGACGGGCAGTGGGGAGGGCTGGGGCTGTGGGAAAGCGCTGGAAGCGTGAGGGGAGAGAAGAGCGCGGTGGCGGTGAGCCTGGCGGCTGGCGTGGGTGAGCAGCCCCCAGTTTGGTGTGGAGATCGCTCACGGTGCCCTTTTCCTTCCCTCGCAGTGGTTGCACATGTGGTGGCATCAGGTGCGGGTTTCGTGGAGGATCTAGATGAGTCGTAAGTACGGGGGGTGTCTTGCTTTATTACTTAGATATTGTCTTTTTGCGGGGGGGATGACCCCAGACGGACAGCTTTGTGGAGAGTGCAATTGTCAAGAAAGCTACACTGAAAAAGTTTGTCGTCTTCTTAATAGGAATGGCAGGAGGTTTGTGGCCTGTATTAAGTAGGTGCAATTCATGAAGCTGAGGAACACTTTAATTTTGCAAGCTTTTTTTTAAAGCTGTCATCATGGGTGCTGTTGCCAAAAACGTTCTCAGACTTCCTTGCTCTTTCCTGCTTTTTTGTAAATATGTTGGTGGATTGATGCCTACCTCATAAAAGCTGATTGCATTTAACCAAATTCTTCATTAGAGTTTGCTGCCACAAAGAGTTGGGAGAACAAGTAAAAGTGCATTCACGCATGGCAAGAAACGGAAGAGCGAAGCAGGCCTGCAGGACTCGTTCATGGCTGCTTGAAATGCCAATTCCAGTGTAAAAATGTGCTTTTACAGCAGATCTGCCTCTGAGACTGTGGAGGTGTTGAAATGCATAGTTTTTTCCTATTCTTGGCTGTGTACTGTCGTTGTTCGTGTACTGCCTTGCTTTATCAGTTTGATGGCTCGGTACTTGCTGTTCCCAATAAAATCTAACTTTCCAAAAATGAAATTAGGTTTTTTTTTGGTCTGATCAGCAGGTTAATCTAAAGTGCTACAAGCAGCAAGATTATTAGAATTGAAATAGAAAGTATAGGAAATACTAACTGATAAAGGAGGAGAAGGTGGCGTTAGAGTGCTGCTTTATGATGAATTTAAGCCAGTTAAAGATGATGTTTTCATGAGGATTCAATCCATGGTAAATTGCATCATAGAGCTAAGCAGTCAGAAAACCATTCACTTTTTTACCATATTGCTTATTCAGCTAGAGCAGATAATCGTAGGATCAAATGAGGTGCAGTGGAATTATGGGGGAGGGAATGGGAACGTATGGAAGGGGTACTGAAGAGAGATACATCAGCATATCCGACTGGTGTTTAAAGTGTTGTGAAAAAGCAACTGAAGCACAGGAACTGCTTGGACTTGATTTTCAAAGCTTGTTTTTGAAACGTGCCTCATATTTTCAAGGACTGAAGACAAAGAGGCTAAGTGAATAAAATAGCATGTATCTGTGCTCCTATACCACATTCTTATATCATGTTTCCACAGGTGTAAATTTAAATGTAATTGCTGTTTTGAGTGAAGAAGCATAATTCTGTAGTCACGTAACTTTTTTGAAATAGCTGATTAAAGAAAATCCTATTTTAGAAGACTTGGATTTTTCAACTACAAGACTATACAGATGCCTGTATTTGCAATTGGGAATATGAATTAAGTGGTGAGTTGTTCAGGACAGATTTTGTTTGGGTTTTTCCCTTCCTTTTAGCTAATTGGCAAATGGTGAAAAAGGTCAGGAGAACAATTTAAAAAAAATAAATTGGGAGCAGTGACATGTGAAAGTTTCAAGTTTTCCATTTTATAGATACCTAAACATTATGGAGTTTTTGCTGTTGCTGAAAGCTTTGTGTTTTATTTGAATTGTGGTAGTTGCAAACAATGCCTGCTAGCATGAGGTGCAGGTCCCTTTTCCCAACCTTACAGGATATAGGAAAACAAGTAGCAGGGAAGAACTAACAGAGGTGGAAGTTACCCAGTACCACCCAACTGGGCTGTGGAAGGGATGCAAAATAAGAGCTATAGTTCCTATCAGCTTATGCTGATTGAACTGCTGGCTGTGTCAGATCAGTACTTATGTTGAGATATTTGCTGACTTGTTCCAGTGTGATAACGAAGCAGATAAGTAACGTGACTAAAAAAGGAAATCTTTTTCTGTCTGTGAGGATGTATTTGTGGCTCAGCCCAGGATCAGAAGCATCAGAAATGGAGCAAGGGGGGTGAGAAGGGAGACAGGGAGGGATAGAAACGGCAGCTCAGTTGATTTAAGACCCTTGGAATTGTGGCCGTGGTCTTGCTGGTTTCTTTTAACTGTTAATCATTAAGTGGGGTGCATGGATTAAGTGGAGGTTAAGGCAACATTTGATCATGTAGTACCAAATGTTGGAAAGTTGTATGTATTTGAGACAAATAATTTTGATTCAAGGATATGCAACACCTGTCACCTTTCTACCAGTAAGATTGTGCCTGTGTCAGCTGACAGGATTGCACAGGACAGTTAAAGAGAGACAGTGAAATTTTATGCTCAGAAGTGTACTTACAGGGCCTAGAAACTGTACCTTCACGAAATTATTAAATACCTTTTCATACAGAGATTTCCATTTTTCTTCAGCAGTATGTTGAACTTTCTTAATATTGTCTAATAATTTAATCATTGATGTTACCAAAACTAGAATGGGTTTAGATTTTTTAGATTTTTTTAGATTTTTTTTTTTTTTCAGAATGAGTGTAGGTAGGTTTTTGTCACATTTCAGATTTTAGTTTCTGTGGAAGTTGATTAAATAGATGCTTGTAAATGAGCAGTACAACTTGAAATTTATTATTGTAAAAACTACAGTATTTTTTATAATGTCTTAGGCTGAAGTTATTAAATTACGTTGGAATGTTCTGCCTTGAAATGTTTCCTTTCTTTCCCTTGCTGTCTAGTGGTTTTGTAAGATTTCAGTCTACCTTTCTCAGTGCTTTAATACTCTTTGCAATCTCCCATAACAGTCATACTGTGGCAGGGGGAGGAGAACATTTCATTGTAAATTCTTCTTTTACAAACCAAAGGTGATACTATAAATTGAAGCACGGCTCAGGATCTGATGATTCAGTAGTTGCTTTCTGCATCTTGCGTCATAACCAGTTATTTGACATTGTAATTGGAAGTTAGCTGGAGCTTCATTAGAGTTCTCAAGAGATTCTAGACTCTAACTAGTTCTTTCATTAGCTCTGTAGCACTTAGAGTGGTGAAGTAAATTTTTAGTGAGGTGGTTGACTGAGCAATTTTGTGATTAAAAATGCTTCTTTCCTGTAGCAGTTTTATGTTAGTCGCTGCAAATACCTTTTCTGCTGTAAAAGCGCTGCAAATACCTTTTCTGCTGTAAAAGCACTGCAACCTTGGTATGCCATCAATAAAACAAAAAAGGCTTGAATTAACAGTGAAATGCTGCAATTCTGAGTTTCAGACACTCAGCGTTGTAATTAGATAATGATTTCTGAATTATTTCTTTCAAACAGTAGGCCAGCATCCGCATTGGTATTTCTTCAAGACTAATATGGACCATTACAAATCTATTCAACTTTAAATGAAGTGTAATAAATGTTTTCTGAGTCTGCTTAATGCCCGTGGGTCATTTATAGGCATGCTGCATATTGATGAGTTGGGCTATAACTTCTATTAATTGGATCTTAACTTAGAGTGTAGATCACACACTTGTGTATTTATATATATTCATCTCCTTTCACAACAGGAGTGTTACTGTAAGAATGTTGTATAGTGTATTCTATAGCATGTGATATTACTCCCAGTTCTAGTCACTTTTACGAAGCCCATCTTTTACAGAAATAAACCTTACATAAAATTCTGGCTTATTTAATTCTCAATGTAGAAATAGTTAAGTAATGTGAAAATTTATATGATCTTGTAGAGAAAATAGTTCAGTGAAATATGTAAGCAACATTTCAAGACGTACCAAGAAACTTTGATTTATCATGTTCTATTTTTGTTTTAGAGGTTTTAGCATTTAGTGACAGATTTACAGTTAATAAAGCTAGTCAGTTCATTAAGATGCCATTTGTCTAGCATTGAGAGTATTCAGTAGTACCTGTGTATCTGTTTTCTATCAATAACGTGAACACTTTTATTCCAATAAGTTGGTTTCTTATGTGCAGCTTTGATAAAAACATAAACTGGCACACCTATAGTAAAATGTTGAAGGAGGTGGAATTAAAATAGCTTTGCATGTGAACATTGAAGATAATTTAGTTAGTCTACATTCAGTAAAGCTAAGATTAACAGTGTAAACCAATGCTGTAAGAGTCTATTAATTGATCTATAAAAACGCAACATTTTCTGAACAGTCAGTGACGGTATTTAATATAACTAGAACAGCTGCAAAATATTCCTTCCCCTAAATTACATATCCTAATCAAATATTTTTTGTGTGTTTTCTGATTTCTTACTGTTTTTCTGGTTTTTTGGTTTTTGTTTTTTTGTGGCTTTTTTTTTTTTTTGGTCTTGGCAAATAGTTATAGAAACCTAATTGGTACAACTGTGTATGTAGTATCATGTGCAGGGGCAGTCTTAATACTGAAAAATAACTATTTCCTCCTTCCCTCACTCCCAAAATAAAAAACAAAACAGAATTCTTATGTCTATAGTTTTATATCAACTTAATTGTAGACTTTGTCTGTTTCACACATGCACTTCACTTATTTATTTTCAGATATATCATACATTGATTTCATTTTTTTCCCCTCCTAGGTTTAAAGAAAACCGTAAAGATGATATTTGGCTTGTAGATGTGAGTATATGAGAAGAATGGGAAGACCTGCTAGTGGAAATCAAAACACAAAATGTACAATGCTACACTCTGTAGTAAGGCTGCCTCATCATTTGGAAAATCATTTGTACATGGTGCAGAAAAATTACATGACAGTAATTCTTCTGACAGGGTGGATAAGCAATCTGTCTGTATTGTCCAGGATGAAGCAGGAATTAGGCAGAGTACTGGATGCAGACAGGCTTCATTCTATATTTTACAGTCCTTAAAAAATGAAAGCAGATTACCTAACACAGTCAGGAGGTGATAACCTCTGTTCAGAATTTTTACAATTCAATTCTATAGTTATATCTTTGTGTATATATATACAGCTAATTTGTGTTCTAGACATTTAGCACTACAACATCAAATATATGACAGGCTTCTTTTACTTTTCTAACATATTTGGAAAGATTCAGTGCTCCATATTTCAGAGGCAAGGAATTATTAAAAAGATTGAGCTTGTTTGGCAATGAGAGAAAATTCCTTTTAGCTCACCCAAATATGACTTGTAATTCCCAAATTGCATAATTCAGATTTGTGATTTCTGAATGGGGTAAACTATATATGCTGATTCAGAATTGATCAGTAATGTATAAGAAAACAAAATCCAACCTTGTCAAGTTGTGACCCGTTGTTGTTATACCAAAACACTGATATCTTCCGTATTAATTTCACTCAGGTGTTGGAGCAAGACATAGGCAGAAAGATGAAATGAAGTCACTCAGCTCTGCTTGGCCCTGAGAAAACAGGATCAATTTTACAGTATGCTTATATAAAAGTAGTTGCTGAAATGAAATCCAGAGGGCAGCTTGGGGAAGTATACATATACATATATATAGTCCTTCCTTTCAAAGAATAGTGTTCCCCTACTGGCAAATAAATTCATACTCCTGGATAAATTGGTTACATGATATTTTAATTTTCAAAAAAAGAGGAAAATATTCCGAAAGAGATTTAAAAAAAAAATATGTTCCCACACAGTCTGTTTTTCAATAAGCAATTGTATAATAGTACAGCAATTGAATGTATTCTTTTCAAATTTGTGCTTTCATATTAAAAGTAGCACCAAATCATAAAAGCTCTGTTTGTCACTCCAGCTTGGTAATTAACTTGCAGATTTATTAAGACTTGAAGAACACCACGACTGGAAAATAAGCCTTGCTCATGTGTTTGAGGGTTAATCATAGAATCAACTTCTCTTGATTAACCTTTTTTTTTTTTTTTATTTAAATCAAATGCATTTACTTCTTAGTTTTATGCACCTTGGTGTGGCCACTGCAAGAAACTGGAGCCTGTGTGGAATGAAGTGGGTATAGAAATGAAAAACATGGGCTCTCCAGTAAAAGTTGGGAAGATGGACGCAACTTCCTTTTCTAGTAAGTATGGTTTGGTTAGGGTAATTGCATGACAGCCTTTGTTTTGAAACTGTTCTTAATTTTTTTCATTAGTCATTCTACTATGCTGTATCATAGCAAAGGTATGCAAAGTTATTGGAGAACAATTTCTTGATCTTTTTCTTTCTAAAAGTGACAACATGCTGTAGTATGTGTTTTTTATCACGCTTGTTTCTGCTTGTGTAGTGAATTCTTCTTGACAAATGTAAGGTAAAAGCTTTTCAAAGTTAACCTTTTGATACACTGCTTAGAGTACCGTTATACAAGCATCTTTGTGGTGCGTCTCTTGACAGCATCCAATTTTAGGTTCCTTGTGTTACTGTTGTACAAGTGCTTGTGTTCTTGTGGTTACGCTTTTCAGGTAATCAGTCCTTAAAATGTTACACCAAAAGCCAGCTGAAATCACTGAAGTCATTACATCAGTGTTGAGCCAATTTCTCCCCATGTTTCTCTGTGAATGTCTTCTTAAAAGAACCAATTTCAGCTATTTTAATGCTTTCATTTTTGATGATGCCTTTCATAAGTAGTGGCCTTTTCAGAGAAAACCCAAAACGTCAGGTATTCAGAGAAGTGGTTTGGGTACACATGAAAGGATTGTTGCATGTTGAACAGTATTGTCTTAATTTTAGTGTGCTTGTTTATTGTCATTACACTTAAATCTACGTTGAACCAGGAGGATATTTAAGAGGGAAGGCATAGGGAGCAGTGGGGCCCAAGTGAGATCTGTATGTGGTATAACTGTTAATACATGTAATGTTTTTAGTTAATACCTATTAAACCTGATTATTCAGGATTATTATATTTGCATAAAATATTATGCAGAATATTTTTTGCAGTGATATTTCAATTTTTCTGTGCTTGCACATAGCAGAGTTTGGTCTTTTGAGATTAAAACAATCTTGTCTCAAACACCAATTTATTGTATGTAGCTTTTTCTGTAAAACCACATAAATTTATCCTCATGTTTCATCTTAAAGATACTTATTTGGTAAAGAAAAATAAGTCTGGAAAATTAAAAGTTTCAAGATCATGCAACCAGGTAACTTCAAAATTGGCAATAGATTTGATGGATCTCTAACTTTCCAGTCATGTATATCAAATTCTAAATCATATAAATTGTGTAAGCTCTTACCCTGAAGTATTTGCATGTCATCCTGATACTAATTTTTTGTATTTGATACCTAGAACAGAATTGGCACTTAGTTTTTGTTCTAAAATTCAGTTTTGCATATTTAAAAATTACTAAAAACTGCAAGGGTTCCTTTGTGCCCTGAAAATGTTTTTCTCAGATTTGTTACCAGTTTTATGAAGAACAGAGTCCAAGAAATCTTTTGAAATAGTTTCATGCTTTTATTTTGGAAGTGGAAATTTTACAACATCTAGATATGAAAAGTTCAGTCACTTCTGCTTAATGTCTTCTGAATCTAAAGATTCTCTGAAATCGAAGTAATTCAGTCTTGAGAATCTCAGAAGGAAATGCATCTGGGTGCACATGTGTGACTAGGAAGGAACATGAATGGTTGGCTCTGCATAGTTTGTGTTCCTAATAGTAATGTGTAGCATGAAAAATCTGAACTTTGGGTAGGTTGTCATCAGAGAGCTGAGATCACAGCTGAGCATATAAAGCATCCAGTATGTATTGCCTCTGGTAACTGTGTGGAATGAGGTTACAGCAGTTACATCAACAGAATAGTCACGTGGTGTGATGTCAGTTGAATTTTCGTGGGGGTAAGCCTCAGAAGTGCACTGAATGTGATCAAAGTAGAGATACGTCACACCTGGGGCTGGCGTAATTGCTGCTGTTTGCCTGTACTGCATTCTTCATATCAACAAGTGGAGGTGATGATGTAAATAAGTAAGTCACTTCCACGATGTTGAGAGTATTTTAGTAGTCTTCATGTCTGGGATGTCTATTTTGTAGTTCTCCTGACTGTGCTCAAGATCTGTACAAGGAGAAATTAACTGCCTGTTACAGCTGTTGTGATTGAACGTTCTAATACACATTTTAATGCATACTAGTTCTATGTAGCACAGCTGTGAAACAAAGAATCAGTATCAAATTGATCCTAGTATGCATATTTCTTAGCTCAGTCTTCTTTGACTAAAATGCCAGTAGGTGAGCTGCTAGTTTTATTTGTGTTTCTGTGCAATTAGGATTTTAATCCAGGCCTTAGGGTCACAATTTCTAAACTGTTATACAGAGCCTGCACACAAGTCCTCCCACATCTGCTGCTCTGGCGTGTGGTTGTTAGCTTCAGGATGTTTATGTTAAAAGTATTGAATGTTGATGCATTTTGAGTGCAGGGATTGCTTTTCAGTAGGGAATTGCACAAGCAATGTCAGAATTTTAGACTTGAAGACTACTTAGTTTAACTTTTGGAAAACACTGAATTGACTGGAAAGTGTAGCTTAAGGTGGCAGTTGCTTTGTTCACAACTGGAAGGACGGTTGCAAATTGTACTACTCTCATTGATGGGAGCAAGATACAAGGTTTTAAACAAATGTGAGGTGAGGGGAAAACGTTCTGCAATTGTCTTACTTTTTACCACTTCAGTAAGCAGTAGGTAAGAAACTGCTTAGAAAGTGTCTGTTTCTGGGGAAGTTCATGACTGTAGACATTTACCTCTGCAGAATATGCTTTAAAAACTGGGGGTTTTTGTGACTACTACAGCATGATACTGCACCTCTGTTGTTACACGTTACTGTAGTATATGAGAAGTTAATTGGCTTTTATATTTCTTTTAAGCATTAGTATTTACAACTCTGCATCTGTGATGCTTAATTCCCATCTCTGATATTTTCAGCCAATTGTATGTGCATATTAAATGCATACTACCTTTTGGTGAAAACTGACCAAGTGTGTATTTAGAGGATTCTCATGCCATTTGACTTGTGGCATATGATTTGAGAGCCTATGCAAGGACCCTGCAGTACCTCTGAAAGAGGTCCAAAATGTAGTGCTGTAGCTTCATAACAGCTGCATATTGAACGCAAGTAAAATAATTCATACTGGAATAAGTGGTAGGTTTTTCATTTATTTATGTGGCTTCAATAGTAAACTATGTTTAAATATTAAGGTAGGAGAGGAAGAAAGTTTTGATTCACCTTGGCATTAACACATTTTTTTCAGGTATTGCATCTGAATTTGGAGTGCGAGGCTATCCAACAATTAAGCTGTAAGTTGATGCTTCCCATTAAATTTCTAAAAGTTATCTATCCTACTACTGATTTCATGACCATAAAAAAAAAAAAGTGCTTTCTGCCTAAAAATCCCAAACGAACAAACCACAAAAAAGCTCCAAAACCAAACGAACAGAAATACTCCACCATTTCATTTGACATTATCTTTGAATTCTACTGGACAGTTTTGCTTTGAAAATCAGCAATATCAAGCTTCTTATTTAGAAGCAGAGCTCTTAATGGCAGGTTAACAAATTTGGAATTCATTTAACTGCTTTTTTCTATGCAGCTGTGTAAAAGTATGTGTATATAAATGTATTTCAAATGTGTATATATATATTAAATTATTATTATTAAAAAGAATTTCACGCACCAATTGATTTGACATCTTAAGAGTGATTCAGGTAGTAAGTGCACACCTGAGTCTTCCTGTTAACTTTTGTGAGTTGCTGATTGCATTTTCTTATTTTTAATTACGTCTCTCTTCTCTTCAGTGTACCTGAAAATCTTATGTAAATGACAGTAGCGGTTACTGTATAGGGTGAAGCGTGAGAGCAGTTGTTTGACAAGAGAAGTATATGTAGATTTTTTTTTCTTCACATAATTAAAAAAAAAAAATCAATGGAGGACAACGTGTATAGAAAAATACCAATCCATAATGGTATTATGTGTACTTGCTTATAACACATATACTCTATAGTCCAGTACAAGGTCATGTTACATAAAGTAATTTTGAGTACTTTTTACTATGAATGTACTGGGTTTGCTAGCAGGTTATTGTTTAAGCAAATAGTATTGATTATATTATATATAATAAATCTTGTCAAGTTAGTTTTCTCAAAAGGTGGCGGAGATGTTTAGCTTATTCCTCTTTAAGGGTGAGAAACTTTATTGGCATATAGAGGCATAGAAAATTGGTTTTATGATTGGTTTGTTTTGGTTTTTTTTCCTGTGAGTTTCCTAAACCTATATGGAATCAAAGAAAGCCTGTTAGAATTAGTAAAACTTACTTGGAAATTTTTATAATGCAAGCGTGCTGCATCCCCTGTCAGCAGAGTACTGTAAACTGACCAACACTTTATGGAAGTGTAGTACATAAATTCAGAAGGTTTTGCAGGTCATTTGATACTTTTCCATTATAAAAAAGGCATTAAAGAAGTTTATATGTTTATCTTTTACAAGGGCTAATCCTTAAGCAGTATAAACGTTGAATGTTTGGAGTTTTGGTTTAGGTATGTGGGAGTTTTTATGTGATCATAAGCAAATGGTCAAAATGACCTGTGTGTTTACAAAGTAGATGACTGCTGTGCACTAGAAAAAAATCATCGTAAAAGAAAGTTAATTATTTTTAAACGTCAATAAATCAGATATTGTGTAAGTTTTTACTCCATAGTTGTGTTGTATTGCATTATTTAGTTTTATATATTGTTGACTACTTTTATCTGACTATTTGAAAAATTATCTTGCTTGTCACTTGCTAAAAGATGACTGTAATAAACATGTGAAGATTGAGTAATTCTACATGTTCAGATACAGTTTAGTTGGTTTCAATTCTGTTCTTTTCTTTGTCTTTCCTATTTGTCTAGCTTGAAAGGTGACTTGGCATACAACTATAGAGGACCTAGAACTAAAGATGATATAGTTGAATTTGCTAATAGAGTAGCAGGGTAAGTGTACTCTTCTGTGAGAGTGGTTCTGGTGACTTAAAACTTCTGTAGGATTTTGAGGTGGGCCAAACATTAAATCTATTTAAAAAAGAACGAGACATTGACATGAAGTTAAAAACAGTAATCTTTGGGGAGAAAAAAGAAACATTTCTTTCCTTCGTTCTTAGATATAATTACAAAGCATTCATATAGGTACATAATATTAATTATTGTTCAGAATTCTGTAGTTTAGGAATATCAGTGATCTCTAGTAAATGACCAGAACTTTGTAAGATTATTTATTTCTAAGACCACATATTCTAATTGCTGTGCTTACATTCAGAATTTCTCTCTCAAATGATTGAGACCTTATTGTGGCTGGGGAGACCTTATTACGGCCTTTCACTATAAAAAGAGGGCTTATAAGAAAGATGGAGAGGCTTTTTATCAGGGCCTGTACTGACAGGATAAGGGGAAAGAGTTTTAAACTGAAAGAGGGTAGATTCAGATTGCACTTAAGGAAGACATTTTTTGCTATAAAGGTGGTGAGACACAGGAACAGGTTGCCCAGAGAAGCTGTGAATGCCTCATCCTTGGAAGCGTTTAAGGTCAGGTTGGATGGGGCTTTGAGCAACCTGATCTAGTGGAAGGTGTCCCTGCCCATGGCAGGGGCATTGGAACTAGATGATCTTTAAGGTCCCTTCCAATCTAACCCAATCTGTGATCCTGTGACCAGTAAATGGCATGCATGTTTACATCATAGTAACCTTTTGTCCTCAGATATTAATTTCAAATTTGTGTGCTATTTGAGAAACATAGCAAGTTTACTTTGGGGGGATTTTTAGTGTGTTTACTTTTAGTTGAAACTGAAATAAATTGGGGGGAAAAAAAAAAAAGAATTTGCATTGGGGAATTTTGTTTAAAAAAACAAAACAAAAACCAAAACACACAAAACTACATGGCGTTTTCCTGGGTATTTTTATTTGTTTGGGTTTTGCATCATGCAGAAACTGAGATTTTTCTTTCTCTTTTTTCCTTTCTTCCCCACAGACCTCTTATCAGGCCTCTTCCTAGCCAGCATATGTTCGAGCATGTGCAAAAGAGGCATCGTGTACTTTTTGTGTATGTTGGTGGTGAATCTCCTTTAAAGGTTCGCAGCTTGATTAAATAAAATTATTCTTTTGGGTATTCACAGATGTAGTTTAAAATATCTTCTAATAGAAAAGACTGATGTGCATGCTTGTAATAAATTCTCATCTTTGTTTGTTGAAGTGCTTTTACAATCTTTTTTAATTACTCTTTGAAAATAAGGTATGTCAAAAACTTTTGTTTGAAGCATACTAAGAGTTCAGAATTTAAAAAACATTGTTTGTATTTTTGCAGGAAAAATACATTGAAGTTGCTTCAGAACTAATAGTTTATACATACTTTTTTTCTGCCTCAGAAGATGTGCTGCCTGAGGTAAGCTGTTTCAGTTCCTGCTATTTCCTCCAGAAATGGTATAGTTCTCCTCCTATGTAATTTGGCTGTTTTGATGGCACAGAGATGGCGTCTTACAATATATTGGCTTTCATAAATTTCAGACTAATTACACTGAAACATTTGATTTTTGAGTCTATATGGTTAAAGAATACAAACTAAGTTTCAGTCTGTCATTGCTTTGTATTGGCCAAATTACTTGTTCAGTCACGGTAATAAAATTAAACAGAAGATATGCAGAACTCAACGTGGACCATGCAACCTGCTCAAGAAGGTAGATACTTTGATTTTTAGCCAATGCAAAGCTCTTCTTGCTCCTGACAGCCCTTTCACCAATCACTTTTATAACTAGTTTGGGAGTCTGTGGCATGGAATACCACTGGTACCCTAATAATCAGAGAAGTGAAAAGGTAAGTTATTTTCACCTTGTGCAATAAAACTGATCAAAACATTAGTCTGCCCAGGGATCAACCCATCTGGTCTACTGGCTGCAGAATTCTCATGTGGCTCTTTGGAGGGTTCTGTAACAAGGAAATAATTTACAGTTAGTCACAAGGGTGGAAAAAATTGCTATTACTGTTGTTAGTGTAACCATTGTTGCTTATGTGTTGGAGCAAAATCAAGAGGTTTTTTTTATTTATTATTATCTCCAAGTGGGACCTGAGTCTACTGCAAGCCTGATAATGCATCACTTCAAAATTAGTTTGGGATTAGCAGAGGGAGAACTAGCATAATTTATTTTTTTTAGGCACCTGTGTTTTCCAGCATCGTAAGTAGAACTGACCTCATTATAAATAGTGTGTTCTTAGATTTCCAGAAGGCTTATATCAAAAACTACCTCAACTTGAATATTGCTATTTGCACTTCAGCCCCAGCTGAGCAAGAAAAGTACTGTACTTGTGCAGTAGAAAGAGTGTAAAAGGCTGGAACTCTTTGAGATTCTGTGATCACAGTGATATAAGCACTGAGCTGGTTTTCCCATCAATGTAACTTCCCACAAATGTCATTTAAACTGAAGTAGTGATGGTACGACTATGGAGAGAAGCAAAAATGTTATGAAATCACTGGTTGCTAGTTGTAAAGAGGCTTTGCATGACCGTATTCACTGTTAGGCTTTGTTTTATCACCTTAGGTAATCTTGTTCCAAGCTTCAGGCACCTTTTGCAAGCCATAAGCTGTACATAGACTGATTTGCCCTTTAAAGGTGTTAAACTTTGTTTTGCTCATTCATATGAACTGTTATATTATAAACCTACTGCTTTTACATTTATTTCCAAGAAAGGTAATGCAGAATGATTACACAAGGCATGTCATTTGGAAAAGCACTCATGATACTGTTCTTATGTTTTCCAAACATATCAGTAAATTAGACAATTCAGCCAACTTCATCATCAAAACTAAGGTCATGATACAGTCCTTTCTTAACAACAAATGCTATTAGAATTTTAACTTAGAATGGTAGCAAGCAGTAAGGAGTAGATGTATTATTTCTTCTGTGGCAGTTTACTCAAAACATGAGCTTTATAAGATTCTTTTAAGTTCCAAGGGAAAGGCTTCTACACCTTGTAATTTTTTTGACTATGTTGCTGACCGTGCCAAGTATCATGTTTAGGATGGTAATGCATGCATTCATTGTTCTGTTTGCCTGAATTAGGGCTATTTTGCAGCCCTGTCTGCTGTAGCTATGTCTTCATATTCCTATCAGCCCGAACAACAGGAAATAGCCCAGATTTAATGGGACATATTTTCAATGTTACTATTTTTTCTACCGTATTATTGACTAGCCATTTAGTAGCAGTAATGGTATGACAAGTATGCTGACAACCGCACAGATTGGGAACAGCAGTGGTAAAATCATCAAGTTATGATCTTCTGTCTAAAGTTCGTGTCCAACCAATAAAATATTCTTCATGCTACTGCCGATACTAGTAAAAATCCTGCTTTATTTACACTTTGAGACATTTCCACACTTCTAAGATTTTTTTGTTTGTTTAAAAATCTTTTTATCTTCCATGGATTAATTGAAAACCACATCTTTTTCAGTATGTTACATTGCCTGAATTGCCTGCTGTTGTGGTTTTCAAAGATGGAACTTACTTTGTTTATGATGGTAAGTAAAAGTGGACATTACCTTAAGGCAAGATATTTAAAGTATATATGGAGAAACTGGAACAGTTGGGATTTTTTTGAAGGTTTTGTTGGGGTGCTGCGAAATTCCCCAGTTTTATCATAAACAACAGCTCCTTCACGAAGAAGAGAAAAAACTAATTTGTTTTTATGGAGCAAAACGCATTTGAGAAGGAAGTGATTTTAGCAATACTGAAGTAGAAGTGATGATGTTTGCTTTGTGTTATCAGTAAGATTTAGCTTCTAATATTATTGCTAATATTATTTACTGGCATTAATGTACTTATAAAACTTATCCCAGCACTCGATATCCAAATTCATGATAAGCAACATAGAAGAAAACTCTTTCTGAAGAGGAGTCACACATAAGATGACTTTTCAGTTCCAAACAGTTAATCAGATTTTCTTTAAGTGCTCTTCCTGACAGTCAGATCTCTCTCACTTGAAGTTAACTTGATTTTCTTTCTTCAAATGTGTGCTCTGCTCAGAGATTGCATAAAAGGGTCCAGTTTGAGCTTTTTGTACTTTGGCAATATAGGCTGTATGATTTCTTAGTATGGCAAGCCTTCCTTCAAAAACTGTGAAGGAAGAGGAAACTGATTCTGCCTTTATTCCCAATATTAAAATTTGGAGGGCCTTAACTGATAGTTTTGAGCATGTGACTTTCACATTTGTGTTACTTGGATATTGGTAGTGGGAAAGAATCAACATAACCTCTCCCTATACGGCTGACGAGACGTATTATGCATACATAGAATGGTTGACCATTCAGTCTGTTTTTCCCATCCTGAAAGTGTCTCTCACAAAAAGAGGTGAAGAACACATGGACTGTTGTCACTGGAGCAGTGGATATGCAATTTTGAGCTTGATAAACTGCTTTGACTGTCTTGTTTAGCGTGTAGACTGTAGAACGGCCACCTGAGACTAGTAGTGTTTCATAACACCACTGACAGCAGTACACCTGCCGTTTATATAAAAAAAAGTATATCCATATGTATGGATATCCGTATATAAGTGCTAGATTATACTCAGGCTATCCTGTAAAGCGTGTCTGTTACGTGCATGCATGTACGCATACTTATAAGCCAACCCATTACATGTGTATATACGTACACCATTTATTTATAATAACATCTGTTCTTGATGTAGATTGTTTTAAATGCAAGTTTTTACTTTAAGTTGAAAAGGTACTACTTGGAAGATTATTCAGCTGTTTTAATTTCTGATGATCAGTGGTACCATGGCAAAATACTCCAGATGGGCCATCAAGGCTATTCTTTGTGATTTCACAGAATTGACTGTACTTGTCTTCCTCTTCAGTCTGTTGCCTTACCAATCATACTCCAGAAGAAAATTTCACTCTACAGCCTCTTTGATTTGCATTTGACATTTTTACTATTTTTATTTTTTAAAGGGCCTGAAGAAGCAAAGCTCATCAACGAGAAACACTTCTGTTTGCTTTTTGCTGTGTGACCCGCTTGCTTTTTCCATGCCTTTCAAAACAAACATGAAACTCATAATAATCCAGGCTTCTCATTTACTTTGTAAAATTTTTACCTTTTTACAATGAAACTTTATTGTAAATCAAACAAGTTAAAAAGATGCAGTATAAGAGACTGGATAAGGTTATACATGCAACTGTTACGATTGGGCAGAAATTTTAAGAGCTCACTATGAGAAAAAGGTTTAGCAAAATCCATTTCAATCCTTCGGCCTTGTCTGCTGTTTTGTTTTGTTTTTTGTCTTCCTCATGCAGATCTATGGGAAGCTTTATGCTTGGAATTGCTTACTGCAAGCTTATGACAATTATTAACCTGAAGTAATTCATTCTATACAATAGGATTTAACAGAAATTTATTTAATATGCATTTATATGTGTGTGTATATATATGCATCATATATATGTTTGTATGCATTTTTCTTTTTGACTTGTGATTAAGATCTAATTATAATGGTGTTGCTGATATGTGTTAGAATTTGATTCTATACAGGTTAAAGCATCTACCATCTGAANTTGTTTATCCTTGATTTGGGAAAAAATAATCGTCAAATCAGCTTTTCACGCTTTGCTGTAACAGACTTACTTTTGTTCAACAATTGAAATTACTTTAGAAGTTTTAAAACTGAAGAGAAATACCCGGAAATGTGTGAGATCATGCAACAACAATAAAAGGAAAAAAGGGGAAAAAATAGTGTTTGCCCCTATAGTACTGAAAGAAATAAATCTGATGCCCACCTTACCAAAAAAAAATTATTTTTAATGCATGATGTGTGTTTAACTTCCAGCATTGTTTTTTTTTAGAGTATGAAGATGGTGATTTGTCATCCTGGATAAACAGAGAAAGATTTCAGGGTTATCTTAATGTAGATGGCTTTACACTGTATGAACTTGGAGATACAGGTGAGATGATGCTACCACTCTTGTACTTAACACTAAGAAAAATTAAAAACCACTAAGAATGTGTTTTTTAAACCTCAAAAATTAATTAATCTCAGTTAGATTTGATAGTGCTAATCTTTTTTTAGTGTTGGTGAGACCTGTTCTATTGACCAGAAGCTTCATCCAAACTCTACACTAGTCCTTTCCTCGTAACATAAAAATTAGTGTGTCTAATCCTGTAGTATTCACAAAAAATTAGTAGGACTTTTCATTTAAGAGCAGCTTAGGTTTTGCATAAATTACATATTAACTCCTGGAATACCTACAGGGAATTTTAGGATTGGATTTAGAAGTATCAAATATGGATGGTTTTAAATGTCTTACATCTAATGGATTTAGATACCTTTAAAGTAGATTTGGTTAGGAAGGGAGGAGAGCATGTACCAAAGTGGACCTGTCCTGGAATGCTTTAGCTCTTCTCTAGTAAAATNCATATATATGTTTGTATGCATTTTTCTTTTTGACTTGTGATTAAGATCTAATTATAATGGTGTTGCTGATATGTGTTAGAATTTGATTCTATACAGGTTAAAGCATCTACCATCTGAAACTGTAGCCTTCAGTATAACTGATTCTGAATTGTGTAAATATTTGTTCATTTACATTCACAATGCTGTTAATGCATCTTTGTCTTAATTTCTATTTCATTTAAGGACTCTCACAAATACTGCTTTCTGTACTTCTTGTATCTCTTCACTTAGTTTGAAACCTGCCCCCCTTCCCCCCCCCCCCCCCCCCCCCCCCCACCTCAC
>VYXH01003095.1:115073-181487 GCA_013397275.1 Burhinus bistriatus
TCCTTGATTTGGGAAAAAATAATCGTCAAATCAGCTTTTCACGCTTTGCTGTAACAGACTTACTTTTGTTCAACAATTGAAATTACTTTAGAAGTTTTAAAACTGAAGAGAAATACCCGGAAATGTGTGAGATCATGCAACAACAATAAAAGGAAAAAAGGGGAAAAAATAGTGTTTGCCCCTATAGTACTGAAAGAAATAAATCTGATGCCCACCTTACCAAAAAAAAATTATTTTTAATGCATGATGTGTGTTTAACTTCCAGCATTGTTTTTTTTTAGAGTATGAAGATGGTGATTTGTCATCCTGGATAAACAGAGAAAGATTTCAGGGTTATCTTAATGTAGATGGCTTTACACTGTATGAACTTGGAGATACAGGTGAGATGATGCTACCACTCTTGTACTTAACACTAAGAAAAATTAAAAACCACTAAGAATGTGTTTTTTAAACCTCAAAAATTAATTAATCTCAGTTAGATTTGATAGTGCTAATCTTTTTTTAGTGTTGGTGAGACCTGTTCTATTGACCAGAAGCTTCATCCAAACTCTACACTAGTCCTTTCCTCGTAACATAAAAATTAGTGTGTCTAATCCTGTAGTATTCACAAAAAATTAGTAGGACTTTTCATTTAAGAGCAGCTTAGGTTTTGCATAAATTACATATTAACTCCTGGAATACCTACAGGGAATTTTAGGATTGGATTTAGAAGTATCAAATATGGATGGTTTTAAATGTCTTACATCTAATGGATTTAGATACCTTTAAAGTAGATTTGGTTAGGAAGGGAGGAGAGCATGTACCAAAGTGGACCTGTCCTGGAATGCTTTAGCTCTTCTCTAGTAAAATTTTTTGAAAGCCAAATGAAAACTTTGCAGCCAAGTGACTTCTGGAATAGGCAAATGACTTGTACTGCTTTTAAGGTATACATACTCTGAAGTAGCAGAACAAATGCTGTGTTGATTTTTCCAGGCCAGGATACCTTATAATCTACATTCCATTTCCAAAGAAAGAAGTTTCTATTCAATGCAACGTTGAGTTCTTTCAGGTTTTAAGAATTATGAAACAGCTAGATGCTTACATGTTTGTCAAACTAATATTGTTACACCTACATTTTAAAAGGTTATTTATAGAAGTGCTGTTAGAAATTGTTTAAATGTAGTATATGTCGTCTTGGTACATTTTTGTCTTAACAATTCCTCAAATTACCAGGAAAAAAAACCAAACCCTGAGTTTATTAATACAATGGAGAAGCCATAATTTATTTTTAAGAGCTTTATGTATAAATACACAGTACCTGGAGTTTATCTACATCTTCTTTTCCTGTCTAAGAAGTAGTTGTCTCATAGTGTACTAGGTAGTATCTTAGAGTGTGGAAAGAAATGGGAAAAGTGAGGATTGAGGTGTGGAAGAAGCAGGGTTGGGGGAAGCTATTGCTATTTCACAAGAAAGCCTGGGAATGAATCATTGTTCTTGCCCGCCCTCAAAACTCTTTAGTATTACTTGAACAAGAGTGAGTTTCTTTTTTTGAGAGGAATTCTTCCTGTGGCGTGGTGATAGGTAGGAATTGAGCAATAGATTGGCTTGGTGGGGAGGATTTTGAGTGAATCATGGCGTCTAGAGAGATTTAACAAACTGTTCTGCACACTTGAGGCTTCAGTTAATCCAGCTGATGACTACACTGTTTCCCTAACAGGAAGTGCTCGATCTGGAGAACATTTGGCCAGCTTTCTAAACATATTTTGATCTGGTTCAACTTACGAGGCTTTGGTTTGTTTTTTTTTCTTTTAATCAGAAAAACTTCACAAAGTGGGTCCTGAAAAGATCAGTATATTCTGGTGTTTGGTCTTTAAGCTCCTCTGACAGAGGTCTGTGAACTAAGTTGTTTTTCTGATGTAATGAATTGTGGGCTTTGCCAGTAAATTTTCCATGTTTTTTTCTGTAAGGATAATACTCCAAATTTTCAACAGTGTTAAAAATAATCGGTACTGAATCCATGCAATGGTGATTCAGTCACTTAGAATCAGCTTGTAATTTGCATTACATAATAAAGTTTTTCATAGCCTCATGTTTAGGTACATGCAAATAATGCAGCTTGGGTATGGAATTAATTTTTATCTGTGTTTTTTCCCCCTTTTAATTTCTTTCTATAGGTAGGCTTTTCGTAGAGTGCTAGTCGTGTGGCATTAAGCCACATCTAAATTTGTTTTCAGTAGCTTTAAGAAGACCACAATGTGGTCAGCTAGAACAGGCTATTTGGCATCGAGGTTGGTTTATACCTAAAACTAATTCCTGTCCCTGGGGAAGATCTGATCTTCTAGGTAGGAGTAATTTCTGTCTAAGAATGTGTGTTTCTTTTTAAATGGTTTCAAATATTTTATTCCTTATTTTAGGAAAACTTGTGGCTATTGCAGTCATTGATGATAAAAACTCTTCAGTGGAACATACCAGGTACAGAATTGAGTATTGGTGACACTATGGGAGAAATGTGCTGGTATGATATAGAGAACTTCGGAAGTTTCTTCAATGTTCAGAAGTGCTAGGTTAAATGAATGGTTTTAACTTGTGGATGTTCTCTGATTTATGACTTCTGCCTACTGAATTTACTTAATTTATGGCTCTGTTGAAGCACATGTGAGTTCAATGAGATGATGGGAGTTCGCTATCACTCTTCTGCCATTTGTTAATGAGATCACAGAAACAGTGATCTCACAGCTTTTTAAAGCTATTGTGTCACTTTTTAAACATAGATAAGAGTACTTGCGTTCAAGTGACTTTGAGATGAACTTCGTAAGTTTAAACAAATGACTGTTCTTCGGCTCAGCTGCATTAAAAATGGATTTAGTGATGCTTACATATTAGTTATCTGTGGAACTTATATTAAGAATGGGTATTTTCAGTTGGGTTAGAGTTTGCTGAAGAGACGAGGAGGAACAAGACCTTCCCATGTCCCTTTCTTATTGCATACATAATTAGAAAATATTGCTCAAGTATCAAGTACTATGTATGCTGTTTTCCCAGACCTCTTTGGATTTTCTTCAGAGTGCTGAATCTTCAGAAAGCAATAGATGGAGTGAAGCAGCCTGACTGCCTGCCTGTGCTTTTCTCACTTTGAGACTATGTGGTAGATAGCCTTTCAAGCCTTAGAAACTAAGCAAAATGAGCGAGGTGTTTTTTGTAATGAAATAGGAAGTCCTTATAGTTAATGAGGTACTATTTGCTGCTTACTGGGCAAATCTCAATGTTTATTGTTTGTATTTTGACGAAGTATATCCTGGATTATCAATGACTCTTTTTTTCCTCCAGATTAAAATCTATTATTCAGGAAGTTGCTAGAGATTATCGGGATCACTTTCACAGGTAGGCACACATGATACTATGGTATCTTAAATGATTTTCTGCATTAACCTTTCTAAGGCAGCAGCCATTTTTTTTCTACATGAAAAATGTTATAGTGCCTGCTTTTATATTCATATACTGATGTTTAATAAAAACACTCCATTAACTGAGTATTTTGGGATGCTGACTGTCCTGTAGATCATCTATTTTTTAATTATATTGCTGAGTGTGTGCTCTCATCTTCAGTTATAGGAAAAATATTTAAGGAAGAACGTTTGCTGTAACCCATTATTCTGTTTTCTTTTTCATCCATTCTACTTTGCACTGCTCTTACAGGGATTTCCAGTTTGGCCATATGGATGGAAATGATTACATTAATAGTTTACTAATGGAGTAAGTAAATTCTTATTTGAGTATTCTTTCCTCTTATGTATTTGTTGCTAAGTATATTTAATAGAAAACAATCTTCTGAAGAATACCTGGCTTTCATGGGTTAAAAAAAAATCACCGTCCTCAGAATTCACCATGTAACATAATATCACTTGTTTGTTAAATTATACTGCATAATTTAATATTAGAAGTGTGGATTACTGATAATGCTGATTGACAAAGCTTATCTTTTAGGTCTATTTTGTTAAATTAATTACTTCATTAGAACTGTGGGGTTTTTCCTTCGTTAAATTTACAGGGCACTAGACAAATTAAAAGTTATGTCAATTTGTAACAGGAAATGTAATGGTTATGCATTACCTATGGTTTTTATTTCTTGATGCATTTCATTCTTGATGCATTTTTAAGACTGATGCATAGAAATATGCTTCTGCAGACAAGCAGCATAAAATGCATGGAAAATGCTGTCTGCACGTGCTGTGTGCATGGTACATTTTGAAATATGTAAGTAGTTGAACAAGATGCTTGATGCTTGTCCTTATTGTGATCCTCATCTAAAAATGCATCATTAGAAAGTTAAGTTGCTTGGCATTTACAGTTGACTACTTGTTCTCTTCTTGCCTTTTGAGTGATAGAAAGGAGAAACAGGGGTCAATATGCCAGCTCTGTAAGTTTTCCAAAACCCTTTCTTGGGGATCAAAGCATGAACAAAGCATGTGTTCGTGCCCCTAAAAGTTCTGGGAGCTTCATGGGGGCTCCGGAGGCACAAGGTCTGTATTTCTGTGGAATGCCTGTAGATTGACACCTGAGTACAATTAGTGAAAAAACAGCTGTCTTGCAATTGAAGTTAAATGATGTGATGGATCTAGTGCTTTATAGCTGCCACGAGTGAGACCTTCCTCACTTCGTTATTGCTTCTTCTGTGCAGACTTTTATGTCTGACTCTCTGCTGAGCTTTCTAGCCTGTTTGCGTGGCAGAAAAGTGTTTGCTTTTTTGGCTATGTGAGTAGGGGAGTTATTTTGCTGACTCAGCAAAACCCTTAAATGTCTTCCCATATATTCTACTGAGTACCAGAACTGATGTGCAAAGAAACAGAAGAGGGAGATGAGGTCCCTGGGAGGAAGAAAATGAAGGGGAAGAAGACAGAACTGCCCCTTACAGTGGTAGTGATCTGGTGGTAGTGGCAAGATTTGTTCAGCTGGATTGTTTAACTTAGTTTGCAAAATGCCTGATTTTGTAATTTGGAGTATATGGGAAGTTGCTGTTTGAGTACTCACAGGCTTTTAATTATTTTCTAAACAGAGTGTATACGTTTCCAGCATAAGTGGAAAGCAGCAAAAGAAAGCAGCAAAATATGTTCAGTGATAGAAGTAGCTGCTCTTCATGGGGCTACTTGAGTAATTTGAGTAAAAGCGTATTGCAAGTGCTTCAGTTTCCCACTAGATGGCAGCAAGTGGGAATAGAAAAAGCCGCCTGAATAGAGCACAGTCTATTGCAGAATACATTTTACTGTGCGCGTAGGAACAAATTCTGTTTCTTCACAAAGGACGAAGTATTGTATAATTCATGGGGATAGTAGTAGTCCCTGATAGAAGTACACTTATGAACTTGGCTGTAACTCCATGAGTAGACATTATAATTTATCTGTCTCATCAGCAGTGGATGAACATGCTTTTGTTGGGTTAAAAATGGTACAGTTAAAACTATGCACAAAAGAAGAAAACAGAACATTATGTATTTTACTGAAAGCAAAACTACATCTTTGTGTAAGCTAAGGTATATAGCATCATTGGAATGTCAACTGTAGGTGTATTTGGAGTTTTAATTCCTTAGCTCTTGGAAGAAACATATTAAACATGTTTTTATGAATCTCTGTATAGCATATAACATTTGTATATGGAGTTTATCTTTCAGCTGCTCTACAACCAACTCCAAGAACCTCAGTTACCAGACTGTTAATTGCAATAGAAGCACTTTTTTTTTTGGGGGGGGGGCGGTGGAGAAGATCTTTTCTACATCCGAGTAATAAAACTTGTTCTGTTTTGGCTGGGATGAGGTATTTTGGCAGAGGTTGATAACTTGTACCAAGCACTTGCAAAAACATCTGACTTGGTTTGATTGTCTCCTACTTATATTTCTCATTTCTTCCTAATAAATAGAGAATAAAAATGTCAAGGGAAAAATTGTATTTAGAGAATATTATGTTGCAGGTTGTCACTGTTGACAAGGTTTTGTTGTTTGGTTGGGTTTTTTTAAAGTTCGTTTGAAAGGGTGAAATTACTTTGTTACCTCTGTCGTTGGCCTTACATTTTCTGAGGTGCCACCATGCTTTCAACTTGAGTACTGAGAACTTGGTCTGCACCTTAAGTCTTAAAGTACTTAGCTTTCTAGGAGTTTAGAAAAAATTTCATGTGTAAGTATTAAACTTGTCAACTTGTAGGTTTGGAATTGAATTGAAGTTAAAAAAAAAAACAAAACAACACCTAAAATGTGTATGAAAATTTAGAATAATTTCATTGACTTAAAAGAAAAATGGGAATCTTGAATAAATGCTAAACAATATTTTCATGGAGGGATTGATAGCCACAGTTGAGGCTGAAATAATCATCAATATTACATGGATTACAAATATACGTGGGTGGGGCACTATTAGACAAGAGTGAAAACGTAGAAAAACAAGCTTTGCATTGTTTCTGCTGTAAAGGAAGGCCACCTAGTATTTAAAGTCATTATTGACAGAACTGTAGAAAATTAGCAAAGAGTACAGGAGTTTTTTCATCTGATTTAATGTATTTTAAATCTTGCTTGTTGAGCAACGTACTTGTGCAGTGTTAGATTTTCTTAAACCTGATCTAATTTTGAATTTAGGGCTACTTTGAACAGTAGATCATACTGGTTTATCTCTAGACATAATTTCTAACCGTTTTTCTTTTTTTTCCCTTTCTGTGATACTAAACAATGCTTATGCATGTGAAGGTCAACTGCTGAGTAATAATTGTTTAAAAATTCTGTAGCTCATCTGCCATATCTAAGAGAGATGTAGTAAAACTTTGGTGGGTATGGCTTATTCTTTTGACTTGACAGGTAGAAGTTGATTGATAGAGTTGATCAGTTGGACCGTGGCTGTATGGGGTTGAATTTTTGGTTTATACTTGTGCTTTTGTGCACTAAAACACTTAATATGTTGTGCTAATAGTACATTTCAAATACAAGGCTACTATCTGTGATCTCTTACTAATTGGCAAGTCATAAGGTACCTGGTTTGCAGTCACTGTGGGTATGTAAAATGCAATAAGCTTCAGTAGCATCAGTGACAGATGTGTAGGAAAAATATTAATGAGAAACATGCTCATACCATACAGGTGATTCTCTTCCCCCTTCCCTCTTGCCTTTAAGGATCTGCTATAAGGAACATAAACGAAGTGAAGATTAATGGTTACCCTTTTAAATGGTGTAGGAATTATTTGAATTGCAATTTTTTACGCGGTAGTTCTTTAAATGTCTAAACGATCTGTTTTATATTTCCAGTGACTTGACAATCCCTACTATTGTTGTATTGAATACCTCCAATCAGCAGTATTTTCTACCAGATAGGCACATTGAGAACACAGAAGACATGGTTCAGTTTATTAACAATATCTTGGATGGTACAGCTGAAGTAAGTCTTCATTGTTACTTGAAATCTATTGTTTCGTGTTTATTTCCTTGATGCTAAAGTAGGGAAGAAAATCGGTTACTCTGATTGTTATGCCATGTGTTTTATCTTCCTGTCCTGTCTGGCTTCCTGTCTTGGGTGCTGTCAGTGAATACATGATTCTGAATTCTTGAGGTGTGCCATTGGTCGCTGTTCTGACTGCAGAACCTCTTGTAGAAAGCAAGGGGTTTTTTGTTTATAGCATGATGTTATCCGACTTCTCTTGATATTCCTTTTACTGGTGTCACTGGTAAGGCAGGATTCACAAATCATTTGGCTGCCTCCTGGGAGAAGCATATATTGGTTTAAGCCCAAATTCACAGTATATTGAATGCTTACTGTGTTAGCTGAATCCCGCTTTACGTTACATTAGCAGTTTTAGGTCATTGGGTGATAATGACAAGTAATGCTGTAAATCGTTTCAGTCATTATGTAATCTGACAAATTGATGTAGCAACATAATATAGGTGAATTTGCTTGCTGTTCATGACTGTACTGGTCATGCTTCCGGTTGCAAGGTGAGGGGTATTCCCGTAACTTATTTGGTGGTTCTTTGTTCCTCAATTCTCACTTTTTTAATGCTTTGTTAATTGCATTGAATTATGTTATCAACATCTATTTGACTTTATTTAAATATATCCTTCTTGTTGAAACAACAAATGAAATTGGTTTCTATCTGTTTTTTAACTTTGAGGAAATTCGTTTGTGATGCCTTCAGTTTTTTGCCATAGCGTCAGTTAGGTCTTTCTACCTTTTGTTTGCAGTATTTCAGTTAGAATGATTAAAGGTCTGTCTAAATTCATATCTCTGTACGTATGTGAGAGTGCTGATACAAGACAGACAGTACAGGATGTGACTACATTTAAGCTAAATAGTGTCTATAGACATAAAATGGCACTACTTTGGCTATGTTCAGGGCCAAGAAATTGTGCAGCTATTGAGGAATGACAGTCTTTAAAATATACTGGTAAACAAATAATTGAATGCAGACTTTCTGAACCACAGTGAAATTTCTAAGTAGTATAACATTCCTCCCCCCCACCTTCCCGCCCCCCTTCCTTGGGGAGTGTTGGATTATTTTCACCTTGACTTTCTTGTTAGTTTCTGTAAGGCCCTATAGATAGCCTTCTGTCAGTCTGTTTCATCATTGCGGACTTTTTTGTAATTTGAGAGTTTTGATCAGTGTCAAGTGCTGATTGGTTGGCTTCCAAAATGTAGGTTTTCTTCCAATTTGTTTCTCTGGCAACTCAAGGCAGGTGAAAACCAGTCCTGTTCAACAGACAAATTGCGTTTGGATTCGTTTAGTTACTCTGAAGACTGCTAAATGAGGTGGCAATGTAGGAATAGTATGTTATTGCTTGACACAATTTTTCTTTATTACATCTTTGTATCTTCTTATTAGTTAGTTCTTAGATTTTTCGAACTGCTTCTGTCATAATCCGTAAATAAATATCTATCAGCTGCACTGTTGAAGTTTGCACTGATTCTTTAAAACAATTGTGAGAGAATTTTTCGTGAGACTATTGAAATATTTATCCATGCTTGAGAAGTTGGAGTGTCTGGGCATCATGAAATGCAAGAATAATTACTTTTCATTTCCTTCTAAAGGGACTTAAGGTTGCAAGGTCTGAAGAATGAACTTTTGGAATCATAACTGAAAAGTGTCAGCAGTTTTGACATGGTTCCATTTGAAATTTCAGGCACAGGGTGGTGATGGACTTCTGCAACGAATCAAGAGAATAATCTATGATGCCAAGTCTACTGTAGTGGTAAGTTTTATTTTTTTGTTAAATTAGATGGTACTGTTGTCAATCAAGATGCAAATCTTTTCCGAGACTTTAGAAATGTTTTTATATAAGTTTGTTTATATTATATATATTGTGTATATATTACCGGTATATATACATTAGGTTTAAGCCAAAGGAACTGCTCGATTAAAGTTTTTAATATTTTCCAGTCTGCTGAATATTTAACACGTTAGTGTCTTCATTTTTCACTCCTTTTCTGTATTAGTCTGACATATATTTGAAGGGATAGAACAGGAAGAATTCAAAATCTTTTCCTTGACCCTTTTGACATCCTTTCACTAAAATTGATAGCAATTTCACCTTCTGAGAAATGTTATGATTTCAGTCTAATTAGTTAGGGCATAAGGGGATTAACTACTACATGTGATGTAGTTTTGAAGCAAGTATTTTTATTATCTTTCTTGTAGGTTAGTTATGCTTAACAGAATTTTGTTGGAAAGATGTACACAAATCCATTTCTTCACTTTCTCCTGCACAAGTGAAAAAAAAAAACCAACCTGTACTGTGAATTTAAATTGGAACTCGCATGTTTCTGTATGAGTGGCTTCCAAACTTCCGTGAACATGCAACATCTAGCCATCCATTTCTGAAACTATAAGTCTTTCCTGCGCCATTAAACTACTCCTCAATAGGAAGCTGTCCAATAACAGAACGTTTCTGCAGATCCCTTATTGCTTAAACTAATTTTTGAGAAAGAGACACAAATAAGAGATGAAATGGGTTGCCTCAAAGTGTTATTTTAACACTATTAGAACGGTTGTTTCTCAAGCTTCAAACAATGAATAGGATATACAGTTGGTATTTGAAGTTCTAAGTCTTTCTTTTATGAACCATAGTAGTAATGGTTAAAATGAGGACTCCTCCTTTCTGGGGGCAAAAAAAAACCCAACAAACAAACAAAAAACAACCAAATAAAAAACCTGTCTGTCATTTTGGATGTTACTGAATAAATACACAGAGTAATAAGAGAATTAATGCAGTAATTTTATATATTCACTGAAAGTGTTTTTTACTTCAAATTTGTGTTTCAACAGTCTGTGTTCAAGAGTTCACCACTTCTGGGATGCTTTCTCTTTGGGTTGCCCCTGGGGGTCATCAGCATTATGTGTTACGGAATCTGCACAGCTGATACAGATGGAGGGGTAGATGAACATGAGGCAGCTAAAAAGGAAAACGGTGATCGGGAGCTCACGGACGAAGGCAGTGAGGAAGAACAAGAGGAGGAAAAGAATGGAAAATTTGCAGAACTTTCAGATGAGGAACTCAAACAGAAAGACATAATGGAAAAGAAAAAAGACTAACTTGTTCAGCAAAAGAATTCTCTAGAATTTCCAAATAGACTTATTTATTGAAGGTAGTCATTTATTGATGATCTTCATGAAAGAGGACCTTTTTGTCTGCATTATGGTAGTTTTGACTTGCATGTATTCAAATTTTCTCAGAAATTGACACCAAAAAAATATGGATGTTCTCTTAATTGTCTTTACTAGATTAACAAAGAGCAATTTAAACTGAAGGAATTTGCGGGAACAATTCTACACCATTTTTTCTGAAGTTTTGAATTGTTCATTTCCAGAACAGTGAGATAAAGATGATGTTACTTGACCTTAGTGTATGTGATGAACTACTAGTATGAACTACTCATTCATATAAAATTAAGGCTGAAAACTAAAAAAGATTAAGAGATCTGTAAAGTCTTTCAGGCCCTGATAGCTAAAGACAACTTAGAGTTTTCCAAGAAGTCATATGTCCTACCTGTTGCACATTATTTTGAGGGGGGGGGAACAGACCCAACTTTTCTATTTTCTCAAGTTAAATGTAAATTGTTGGGAAATAGAGGACTGTTTTACCATGTAATAATATAATTATTGGCAGTCAGGAATGTTTACTTGATATAGGATGTGGGAGGTATATGCTAAATTAAGTCTTCATTAGCGCTTTAGCAGCTAAAAATATTGAAAAACTATGTTATAAACCTTTTGGAACATGATCGCGTGTTAAATTGTTTTGTATGAGTGCTTACACAAATATATAGTGCAAATGATCTGAATCCACAGTACAGCTTGGTAAAGGAAGATGTAAATACAAACACCCTCTGCCTGTTTTGCCTAACTATCTAATGACAAGCTTTTTGAATGGTGTACTTTTGTTTTACAGTGTTTAATTCAGATTGTTATACATCTTGGAAGTAGTTGGATTTGATACTTTTGTTTGAGACTGTTACCTGCTCTGAAGGAGGGAGTTAATGGAGCATAATATTAACATTCGTAGAGATTGGTCAGTATAATGCATTTTTGTTATCCTGTTTATTCATAAAAGTCACTTTTAATGCAATCTGAGAAAAGGTGAAAAGGACTAGTTTGTGTCCAGGGTTAAAATTTCCAAGGATATAAAGCTGCTATAAAGCAGCCTTGGCATTGATGTCATGGAGAATACCACAGAAACAAACTTATGTCGCTCTTCCGCTTAGTATTCATGCTGGATTTTTTTTTTTTAAGGCTGTATTACTGTATGATACAGATTATAATGTCCTCCTTATAAGGCAGCTTGATCACGTAAGAAATTACTATGCTATAGCACTAAATTTAGGAATTTTAATTAAAAAACATGGATAAGCCTAAGTAGACAAGTTCTGTGTTTGAGTTAACCTGATGATGATATAAATCATAACCAGGGAAAATGTATTGCATCCTTTTTCCTTGTAGGAAAGAAACTTGTTTCTTCTCTTTAAGTGCTTGGTAACAGCTGGCTTCACGTTGCAGTGCAGAATGCAGTAAGCAGGTGTCTGACTTTTGTTATCAAACAGTGTAAACAGTATCTAAGGAGATTAGGAATTTTTTTTCAGAAAAATTCCGTGTCTGATTTTGAGTCCAACGTTTTTCCTTTTGGGAGGAGAGGGGAAAAAAACAAGTTCATAGAATACTGAGTAGCAAGTGTCTGATACGGTATTTTTTCCCTTTTTGTTTTCTCATTTTTTTTTCCTTCATGAATTGCCTTTTTCATTTTTTGTCATAGCTAGTTGTATATAATGTCTTGGGTTTTCTTGCTTTTTGATTTTTTTTTTTTTGGCAGAATCTTTGCAGTGTAGTTTTACTATGTATTTGAAGAGTGAGATGCTTAAAATGTTTAGAGATTTTTTTTAACATGGTGTAGAATCTTGAGTTTTTTAAAAAAAAAAAAAAATCACTTAATGACAAGCCTCTACATTTCTTTGGACTTCAGCACAACTCAGTGCTGATAGTCAAAACACAGGACTCTTAGGGCAGTAATATGTTTTCCTAATTCGTCTCTTTTGTTAAGCTTTCAAATACAAATTGATTATGTATTTAATTTTGGCTCAGGCTGGAAACATGCAGCTTTTGACTTAAAAAAACCAAAGTGGTCACTGGAACACTGCTGTTCTTTCTACGGTGTGTAATAAAAAAAAAAAAATTCTGAATTATGCTGTACTGCTAAGAACTGTTTCAACTATGAGCCTTCATTTTTTGTGATTATTTTTGTGTTTATAGTCAGTAGTAGCCAAATAACTTGCTGAGAAATATTCTGAGATGTGGACCTGAATATGATAAATACTGTGTAAGAAACGGGTCACACTAAGATCGGTTAAAACTATAACATTTAACTGCTAGAGTTAGGAGAAAAGCATGTGTGTCAGCCACTTCTGAACTGTAATATCAATCAGATGTGTACTGAACTGTTGAAAATTAAACTTGAAATGTACTGCCATGTTCACCAAATCCTTCTCCCAGTTATATTCAACAAGACGCAGGGAGAAGAAAAGCATAGAAGTCATACACTGGGTGTCAGCAGTGATGTGAAATTAAGGGGTTTGCTGTGGTCACGCAAGTAATCTGGAATGCTGTCTGGGGGGGATCTGGCATTTTATTTTTTTCTTCAGTCTCTAAAAGGTTTCTTAAAGCAACTTCACTGTAATAACTTTGAATTAATGAAATAATGCTGCTTTTTTAAGTCAAGTGTAAGCCTTTTGTTTTTCTTTAATAAAAACATATAAAAGAGCTTGTTTCCTGTGCTTAATTTACGCTGTGTTAAGCTTAGATAATATACATTGTGTAGGAGGCAGTGTTTCCTGGGACACTTGGAAGTGTTCTTTGGGCCCCGAGTAATGCAGTACAGAAATGCAGCTGTTAGCTTTTAAAAGGAAAAATTAGTTCATCCTGTCTGATACCTTCATGTCAATATTTTGAAAATACTCTCCAAATTTAGAAGTTGATATTTACTTGTCTTTTATTTAGTGAGCATCCTAGCAGCATAAAATGAATGCATTTCTGAAAAAGAAATTTTAAATTACCAGTTCATGCCACTAGCATACTTCCAAATTCTTACAAGAGTTTAAGTAGCAAAGGAAATGTGAGGCAGACTGTTCTAGTATGCATCTCCTGCAACAACTTGAGTAGCTTTGACAGTTGGACGTGTGCGGATTCTCACTGCTTCATTATTTACCTAGGCTGGTTTAACAGATACTGTCCACGCTGTGGTGCTCACTGCTTAAAGGACGAAATTATTACACTCTGGTAGATCTCATGTGTTGAAGACGGCGCAGAAGTGCTTAATTTTCATGAACTGTTTAAGTAGAAGGTTTAGCTTGCTCTGTTCTGGCCCAGAATTAATTTACCTGTTCCTCTTCTGTCAGCATGTTTGAAGAAGCAGTTCTTGGAGGAGTGGGAGGGTGGAGAGTTGTTCTGATGACAGGCAAAAGCTCAAGTTGGTGAAAAGACAGGGTGTACTTCCCTTAAGGTGTTAAAATCTCGTGAAACTACAGATGTTTCAGGTTGTATTATACTGTGACAGAGTGGTTCTGGCTCTCGAATCTTCTCAGGGAGCAGAGCAGCTTTCTGTTGTTTTCTTCTCATCACTGAGTGCATTGCTAACACATTCAATCATATGAAGCTGTTGCATGTTATATTGCTGTAAGCAATGAAGGCAATTTTGACAATATTGTGTTGAATGCCTTGTTGAACTCTTAACTCGCAAGGTTTTCATAGTCTGCCTAGGCAGCGTAGGCATTCCCGAAACAATTCTCTTTCTCTGATCTCTCAAATTTTAACCATTTTAAAGGATTCCTGGACAATCTCAAACAGAAAAAGGAAGTCTACAAAGGGTGGAAGCAAAGACAGGTGGCCTGGGAGGAGTACAGAGAAATTGTCCGGGCAACCAGGGATCAGGTTAGAAAAGCTAAAGCCCAGATAGAGTTAAATCTGGCCAGGGGTGCCAGGGGCAACAAGAAAGCCTTCTTACAGGTATATCAGGGACAAAAGGAAGACTAGGGAAGATGTGGGCCCACTCAGGAAGGAAATGGGAGACCTGGTCACCTGGGACATGGAGAAGGCAAAGGTACTCAACAGCTTTTTTGCCTCAGTCTTCACAGGTAAAGGCTCTGACCACACCACCCAAGTTGCAGAAGGTAAAGGCAGGGACTGGGAGAATGAGGAAATGCCTACTGTAAGGGAAGACCAGGTCTGAGACCAGCAGAGGAACCTGAAGGTGCACAAGTCCATGGGACCCGATGAGATTCATCCACGGGTCCTGAGAGAACTGGTGGATGTAGTTGCCAAGCCACTGTCCATCATAGTTGAGAAGCTGTGGCGGTCTGGTGAAGTTCCCGCTGACTGGAAAAGGGAGAACATAACCCCCGTTTTCAATAAGGGTGAAAAAGAAGACCCAGGGAACTACAGGCCAGTCAGTCTGACCTCTGTGCCCGGCAAGGTCATGGAGCAGATCCTCCTGGAATCTCTGCTAAGGCACATGGAAAATAAGGAGGTGATTGCTGGCAGCCAACATAGCTTCACTAAGGGCAAATTGTGCCTGACAAACTTGGTGGCCTTCTACAACGAGGTTACAGCCGTGGTGGATAAAGGGAGAGCAACAGATGTCATCTACCTGGACTTGTGCAAGACATTTGCCACTGTCCCGTGTGATATCCTGGTCTCTAAATTGGAGAGACAAGGATTTGATGGATGGACCACTCAGTGGATAAGGAATTGGCTGGATGGCTGCACTCAAAGAGCTGTGGTCGATGGGTTGATGTCCAAGTAGTGAGCAGTGACGAGTGGTNGGACAGGCTGAGAGAGTTGGGATTGTTCAACCTGGAGAAGAGAAGGCTCCGGGAAGACCTTCTAGCAGCCTTCCAGTATCTGAAGGGGACCTACAAGAAATCTGGAGAGGGACTTTTTACAAGGGCATGTAGTGATAGGACGAGGGGTAGTGGCTTCAAACTGGAAGAGGGTAGATTTAGATTAGATATTAGGAAGAAATTCTTTGCTGTGAGGGTGGTGAGACACTGGAACAGGTTGCCCAGGGAAGCTGTGCAGGCCCCATCCCTGGAAGCATTCAAGGCCAGGTTGGATGAGGCTTTGAGCAATCTGGTCTGGTGGGAGGTCTCCTTGCCCATGGCAAGAGGGTTGGAACTAGATGATCTTTGAGGTCCCTTCCAACCTGAACCATTCTGTGTTTACTGCTACTATCCTGTATATCAGTTTACTGACTTAAAGCACCATTTAGCAGCTGGTGTGAATGCTTCTGTTGCTAGCAAACTTCCTTCTGCTTATACACCAAGGAGTATAGAAATGCTTGCAGTTGTTTAGCAAGGATAAAGTATTTTACATAGAGCATCTTTGAATGGAGTATTGTGGCTTTTAACAATAAAACCTGAGAGATCTAGACGGTCCTTTGATGAGAGGCAAGGAAACCTTTAAGACAATTATTAATGAGAGGAATAGTTTTGCTTTGTAGCTGAGTTTCCCCACAAGTTTAGATTAGAGAAGAGAGAAAACATCACTGAATGAGTTTATAGCTTGACAGCTTGTTTGTACTGAAAATTATTTTGCTTTTCAAGGGTGTGCTTCTGTCACTTCACTTTTCATTGCAGCGCTTCTAGTATTCAGCAGCCCCTGTTGCTAGGTTGGTGTAGTCTTCAGCTGGGTTAATGACTGTCCTGACCAAAATGGTGGGTGGTTTTAGGCTGTCATGAGTTAAGAGTTTGAAACTTCGGTAAGCACTAAGGTTGAGACATGAAGAGGATAAATATGCATAGACAGGAGAAATGGGAATGGGAGAAAAGAATGGAGCAAAGCCATGTATTCTCATATCTGTGTCTTATATTTTGGTATGGATGAGCTACATGTACCGTACATGCAGAGCTAGTTGGAGTTTAAGTCCTTCCAAAAGAAATGTTGTATCTCTGTTTACTTTACAGCGAGCCTTTGGCTGGATAAGGGTGCCTGATACAGAGCTAGTAGTGTTACTACCCAGTCAAGATTACTTATAAATGTTTTTGCTGTTTTTCAGCAGAAACATACACTCCAAGTCACTCAAAATAACGCACTTTAATGTTCCTCATTTGTTTGAAACAAGCACTAAAATCAAACTCTCTTTCATCTTAGGTTGCTACACCGCTACTTTAAAGGAATTGTAATTTAGAGTAAATTTAAATTCTTGCAAAGGTGGCAACTTGTAGTCTTAATGCTTTCAGGAATTCGAGATCTAATTGGTAATGTAGGATTTGTATTTTCATCTTAAAGTTGTTTTTTTTAAAAAAATTTTTAAAAAAATGCAATTTCATTCTTTTTATCTGAATAGTAAATGTTGACTCTTAATCCAAAGCAGATAATGTACTTTTCATAGACTGTAAAAACTTTAAGTAACTCATTATTAAAAGAAAACAAAAAGACTTTGGGACTTTAGTACCTAAGTTTTTAATCCCCTCATACAGTAATTTTTTTTTTCTTTTATCATTGAGTCATTTTGATTTAGAATTGACTGTAACTTTTTAGTTAATCTTAATTTTTTTTCTTAATATGCTTCTCTAAAAGAATTTATCTGAATATCCTGACAGTACACTGTACATTAAAAATTGAAATGCAGACTGGTGTTTTGGATGGCCACTGGCTAATTTTGTTTATTTCCTCTTTGTTTTTGTAAAATACATCTTTTTTGGTTTTACCCTTGCACATCAAGCCAGTTGAGCTGCTTCTACTTAGCAATTCTTGCAGGATCACATAATGCGCTAAACATGCTGTTGTCCTCAGGTCTGTGTTAAAATTTACTAGATAACATTTTCTAGATAACATTAACTAGATAACATACTAGATAACATTAACTAGATAACATAACTAGATAACTAGATAACTAGATAACTAGCTATCAAAATATCCGAGTGGTTTTGTGAGACACTTTTTGAGATTCTCTTTGTCAACCAACATTTAAATCTTCAAGTGCAGAATAACTTTCCTGTCCCTAACCAGAACTTTTTGTTAGAAAGGAGGAATTATAGAAAAATGTGGTCCTATGGTAGACTACATCTCAAGTAGGGGAAGAAATGTAGATGGTCTGTATAGAAACTTATGGTTTCTAAGGACAGAATTCCCCATTGAAGTAAGAGATCTCCTTTTACGTAAAGTGGAAGAAAGCTAAGGCTTCCTTCTTTTCAGTCACTACGAAAATTAAATTTGAAGGTATTTACTGGTATAGAGAAAATAGGAGAAATCGTTGTGGGCCCAGACAAGTCCTTGACAATGCATTAGTTGTTCCTGAGCTGGAGAAAGAGATTAATTGCCTTCAGCAGATTTATCATTTAATAGCTGTGTCCAAGCCTCAGTGGAGACAATAATTATAAATTATGCTGGACCTTCATGCAAAATTATGCTTTATGTAAATAAAAAGCACTTGAGAATTGAGTTAAACCTTGAGATGGCAATACAGTGGTGCATATCTTTCCCCTTCTCCATCTTTTAAAAATATATACTTTTTTAAAAAACAAATGCAGAAGGAATGCGTATATTTATTCTTTGTAGCTCACTTAAGAAATCCCCAAATGCTTCAGTCACCTCCCAAACGCCACGAGTTGCAAGAGATCATGCAATATATTGTGTTGTTAACTTTCTAAGATTCATGTGATACTACTGTGAAGTAGGAAGTATTAAAAGGCTTTCAAAGTGGGTTGAAGGAGAAGAGGAAGTATTTTCTAAAAGGTAAACAGAAGTATTGTTCTGTGCTGAGTACCTCTGACAGACAGATGTACCACAGTATGAAAAATATTCTTTTGAATGGAGCTTTAAGTAGCTGGGAGCTTCTTGTATCACATTGTCATGATTTTAAATAGAAGGATTTCTAGCAGAATGAGAGTAATACTTGATTTTTAGAAAAGGTTTTAAATGCAGATATAAATCTTGACCTGAACATAGTATATGTTTTTACATATATACATGCATATATATTTTTACACTTTGCATCATGTGTTCTTATAATTTAAGTGGTCTGTCTTCAACAGGAAATCTGTCAGTGCATTCACGTGAATCTGTGTTGAGTTTTAGTTTGGGGAGAGCACCTGGAATTCAAGCATAATGCAGAAGCTCGGGGTTCTTCAGTGGGCCGTAACTCTACGTCAGCTTTAGTTGTCAAAAATCTAAATGCTAAGACACACTAGAAATAAGACCTGGCGTTGAGTTAGCTTCACAAAGTCTCAAGCCATGTATGGAAAATTAATCAAGTGCAGGGATTGTGTGTTAGCTAGCGGAGAACAATTACCTATGGCTTAAGCAATCCCAAGAAAGAAGCTGCAAGCCTTCTTTTAGTATTGTATGTAATGGTTATGAGGTGGGAGGAATACTTCATGCTGACATCCTTAACTGTTGCATCCAAAAGGTGTGAACTTGGCTAGAAACGTGCAGCAAGGCTCATACAGGAATGAAGTTTGCAATGAGGGCTAAAGACATGATGATCTTAAAGTAAGACTGTTCCTCATGTTAAGGTGCAATGGAGGCTGGGAAAGAGTTATAATGGAAATGCATAATAAAATAATGAAGCTTGTAATATTCACATTCAAATAATATACTACTCTATCATGCGAGTCTTCTTAAAAGAGTGTTTGGAAGCTTGGGGTTTTGTCAGGATATGATGCACCATGTTGGTAAGAAAAAATGAAAAGTTTCCATAGCACTGGCAGTTCTTTTCGTTTCTTCCCTTTAGATGAAATAGTGCCTCGCTGCAGACCCTTGGCGTGAACTAGCATGGCTGAGCTCCAACACCATTTTTTTTTCCCCACGTCATTTCCCAGAAGCAGGAGCTCGACGGCACAGAGCAGTGGCTCTGGTGAGCAGTGGCTCTGGTAGCCTCTGTCACACACGTGTGCGTTAGCCCCAGTGGTTTTCAGAAAGAGTTGGAAGTTGGCCACGACGAACATAAGCCTGAAAAGTGGCAGTAGCAGAGACTTCAGGAGCCTCAGCTTTGACATGCAGGACGTGTGCTGCTGTGGATAGTTTGAATGACTGTCTGAAGACATAGGGAAAAGGACTCTCTTTAAATGCTTCAAAAAGTCATCATTGCATCGCTGTGATGATGTATCATAAGGTGAGGAAGAATACATGAAGTATGGAGGTGAGCAGCCACAAAAGCCTGTGGGGTATTTCCTCTGCTCAGGCTCGTACAACCTCATTTGAAGCTCGGACAAGGCCACTCTGTTTTGGGGACAGTGAGTTCATGATCACAGATGTAGGTTGGCCTGTGCCTGTTGGTCCTTGGGCAGTGAACTTGCCCTGTCATGTTTAAATTAGAGTGTAGACATGCCATGGAGCATTAAGTTCAGTTTCTGGCCATCTCCCTTTGACGTGGAGTGCAGTTTTAGGCAAGTTACTTAGGCCATAGTTTCATTATACTGCAACTTTAATAACACCGCTGGCTTAAGGAGTTTCTATCCTCATGCCTTTGTACGCTGCCCTTCAAATTATGGCCACGCAAGCTGTTGGAAAAGCAGTGCTGTAAGTGGATAAATGAACTGATCCAGGTGCACGCAACTCTTGGGACAGAACAGCATGCCAGGGTATGAGACAGCAACGAGGGTTTGGAGGCAGGAGCAGAGTGGGAAACTTTTTAAGGATATTTCATGATAAGCTGGCTATGCTGACTTAGGTATTTATTTTTTTTTTTTTGTCCTTTGTTTGCTTCATCCAGACATAAAAAAGTGACTTGGCTGAAACTGTAAACAGTAAAGAAACTGTGGCTTGCTATCCCATGATCCGTCTTTCAGTAATGCAGTAATATTATTTGTGAGTTAACATGGAAGAGGAAAAATCTTGAGTCTTGTCGTGTTAGGCAAAATGCATCTTGCACAGGATATAACCAGGTGAGAGTGGGAAGGAAGCACTTCTCAGAGCGTAAGTGTGGGCAGTCGCCGTCATAGTGATAGGATGACTCACTAGGTTATACATTTGTAGATAAATTCTGCTTTACAGTTCTGCAGGTACATTTAAAACCACAGAATGCTTGAACTCTGAGACCAGGCTCAGCAATCCTTTGCATTTGTGCATGACTACCTATGCAAATACCTAAGAGAAATAGGAGCTATGTTATAAAAAGGGGCAGGTTTTTCACACTTGCATTTTAGGACAGGAGTTTATTTCATGCATAGAGAAAGATAACTACATGAATTTTAGATTAATCTGTCTGGCATGTAGCATATTGCAATTTTTTTTTGTAGAATTTTCTGAATCAGAACCTGAGAGCTTTGTGAGGTGGGTAGATTTAAGAACTGTTGCAAGAGAAGGACAAATGAAAATCTCAAATGTCTGCAATGCTTTATTTTGGAAGCACTTTTCCAGAGTTGGATGAGAACATTGTGGTTGTAAACTTGGAGAAACAGCAGATACAGTACCAAATGCTATGTATATTATGATCCTAGCAACTTGACAGAAAAGCAAAAGGCACCTTTAACCCGCAGTGGACAGAGATGTACGCTGATGACTTAGTGACGGCCTTGACCACTCCTCTTGGCTGAAAAGACTGCTTTCTTCAATCAGTTGGTCACTTGCCTATTATATCTGTTAACTCATTGTGCTTTGTTTCCCTTCTTTTCCCCTTTCCTCTAATTTTCATTGTCTCTCTTCCTTTTGTATTGTACCATCTAACTCTTTTACCACCTCAGTTTCTCCTGCCTTTTTCCAAGCTTTTTTTTTTTTTAGTTTCTTCTTTCTTTGCCTCCCTATATATTAGCAGTCAGAAATATACAGAAAATATCAGACAACGATGAACCAAACTGTAGTTAAAAATCTTTTTCAGCCTGACCTCTCAGGCTGTTTCATAATGGTGTTGTTTTCTTAGTGGCCCAACATGCTCAGTATTCTGGTATTTTACATAGGTTTGTTCATTAATTTTGACAGGCTGAGTTGAAATTAATGGGATATTTTATTATTAAAATAAGGGGAAAGCTTGTGACAGGTAACTTACAGATTTGAGATTTAATAGATTTATATGCAGTACATAAAACATCTTGGCTTTGAGCCTTCTTCTTGGGAGTTGTCACATTTCACTCCTGAATCTAGAGAACAGGAGAACTTTAGATTTTCCTCCTCCGAATTTTTACTACAGTTTATGAAGAATTTAAGGCTTCCTTTCAATGAACACGATACAGATAAGCATTTACTGATTAATTTTGCCTTGACCTCAGATGATAAACATGCCCTTGCAAATTACTTCTTTCCCTCTAGCCCATTATTAATTTCTGTGACTAAAATAATGTAGATACAAGCCTATCTGCTACTCCTGTTGTTCACATAGTTAATCTTTGGATCAGCGGTTGATGTCTAGGTAATTAGAATACAGATGCAGAGCATATATTTTTCAGATTGACAAAACAATTATTTTTTTCAGAGGGCTTTTATTTCCTCCCTGCCTCCTGTCTTTATAGTTTTGAGTGAAATCTAGAGATAATAATGTGGTCTAGAAGTGAGTCATTTTAATACAATGGCACAACGAGTGTGGAAAACACAATGGTTACTGTTGAAGAGAAGTTGATACGTTTGTTCTCTTGGCAAAACTATTATAACTGAACATAAATAATGCTCTTTGTTTTTCCAGAATGCCATAACGGCACTCTGATTCTCATCCAGCCAAGATGTACTCATGGAGACACCTTTCTCCTTCCCCTTTGTTAACATAAATATCAACATAGAAACAAACTACTGGGACCTGTGCAACTGATAAGCTATGTAGGTAGTTCTCATAATGAACATACCTCATTTTGCTTGTTTGAGACCTGAGCAGTGCTTCTGCAATATTCGCAAGATTAATTCCCGATTAAGCCAAATAATTTATGCTTGAGCATAACTCTTACGACCTCTATGGATTCTTCAAAGCTTTCTACCACTGTAGTTTATTACCTTCTTGCAAGGTAATTTTTTGTGAATTGCTTGTTTGTCAATGGCATTACGTTAGCAAACTTCTACTTGTGCAAGTTCTAAATTTCTGTGAGGCTTATGGAAATGGAACAGGAAAACAATGATTCGGCGAACTCTCTCTCTTGTACGATGCAATCCCCAAACATTGCAAATTAAAAGTTAATTTGCCTGTCATTATTAAAGCTTAGGCATGAAGGTTGCTAGTTAGTGTAATTTCTGATACCTGTGTCTGCTGCAGTGAGCTGAAATGTTTGATTTTTATATGAGGCTGTTTAGGCTATGTCACAGCCTAGGTGTCCCAGAAAAAATTGTATTAGTCTGGTCCTGTAGCACCATCGTTGAGGTGTGGCAAACTGTGGTTCACTGAAATATTTGAACTATGGTCTTTGGAGATGAAAGACTGAGGTAGTACTTAACTTTAACGGAAGTCAGTCTACAGATTGTTTAAAGCAAAATAACCTCTCCCAGTCAACACTCTGAAACACAGCTGTAAGAAACAGAATTTTAAGGTAATTTATTTCTGTCTGAATGCTTTTGCATTCCATTGACTAACAGGTTGTTCAGCACCTTTATGCTGTTCTAGAGTAACTTGCTGTGTAATGGTAAATAATCTAAATTTATAATTTAATAGACTCTGTGTCTGCACAGTCACTATGAAACTTCTTAAAATGTGGACTGTGTAAGTATAGAAACAATTGATCTGTCTCTAAAATGGAGACTCTCAATAGACAATATAAAACTTTAAAATAAATTTATCATGAAGAAAACAAAATAAAATTTGTGTTACTAGATCACACAGGTAACAATGATAGTATGCTTATTTACATTAGTATGTATATCTTTTCAGTGTCATATTCACACAAGGGTAATATTAAAGAATTTTTTTAATTATCCGTTCTTTAATCCTTGTGAGATTCAGCAAAAAATTACACTGATGAATAAAAGGGAAAAAGATTATAACTGTCAATCATTTGTATAATTCAATTATTTTAACAGCATGTGACTCAATTACTGGGGAGTTTAATAGAGAAAATAAAGATTTTCTTCCCTGAAAAACAGATTTAGAATACCATGGGTGGTCTGTTCCACAGAAAATGAAGAGAATATCTCTGTAGTTAACACTATGAATTTTTCAACAAAAATTACAACAGTACAGGACAGTTGCTTGTGAAAACAGATCATGGAATTTAATTGGGATTTCAAGTCTTAATCTTCCAGCAGTGCCTCTCTGTTAATATGGTAATATTAGTAAATGCCAAGTCTCTGAATCTAACTCTGTGTGTTAATGTGGGATCTTAATAATTAACAGCCTAATCCAGTCCTCCTAGAGCAAGGGCACTGAAAGCCTCTGAAATATAATTACATATTTAGAAATAATTCAATGGAAAAAAAGCATAGCATTTTTCGAAGAATTTGCAAAAAACTAATGTTGTCAAGTCTCTTCCTTAACGTTTTCTCTTTGCAAATGTCCTAACATGTTTCCCTCATGATCCCCACCACTCAGAAAATACTTTGTGACTCATCAGTTACAACTGATTAATAAAACCCAGAAGTGCATTTTAATGCTTTATATTTGAAAATAATTAATCAACACAGTTTAAAATTCTAACATACACACTTGAGAGAAAGATGATTGTTAATAAAAACACCCTACTAATCAAAAGAGAGACTACATATTGCTACAATGAATCATGGGGTTGGTTCAGCTCTAAAATAGTTTGGCACATTCTGTGTTTAACCGTTAGAGGCTTAAGTTAAAATTGTAATATTAGGTGTATAACTAAGTTATCTGCTACAAGCCATTTGTTTCATTTTTATGAACAAGTTTTCTAAATTGGAAAAACTATATTTTGGTCAGGGATATAGGCAGAATTTAAAAGATGAGTTGGATTTACTTAATTAAAAGATCTAATAAATCTTTGGTTTTTTACTGTGGAAAATCTATTGTGAATTTTTATACAAAAGAGAAAAAAGGGGAGGTGGGGGAGTTAGGCATACATTCAGTATTAGAAAAGACTGGTAAATTGTATATCTATGCTGGTATAACATGTAGTATTTAATATATGTTACATATTTGTCCTTAAAAAGAAAAATGGTTAAAGAAAAATACTGTCATAATGACAAAGCAGTTCTCAGATCCAGATCTGCCCCAATGTTTTCCTAGATTGGAAGCTCTTTGATGTCATAATGAAGGCAGTGGAATCTCAGTACAAATGTGTAACCTGTTCTGCAAGAGTGATTTGTTGACCACGGTAAATGACAACTGTTAGATAGACGTGCTCTTTGAGGTGCTGCTAGGCCTGTTCTTTCTGCGTGTGAGGCTTTTATAAAGTGTTCGCTGTTACTTACGCACAGCTAAATGGGAATATCCCTATAATTACAGTTTTGTATGTCAAACATCAAACATTTGAAAAAATATATATCTCTGGTTATTGTGTTGGGATTAATCCATGAGCTGTGTGTTATTAGCTTGCTTGTAGTGCTTTATGCAGGTTGCAACTAAGCTGTTTGTAAATCTTGCATAATGCCCTAACGCGTTATTGTTCTAATCTTGTGTTCTATCTTTTATGATATATTATTGGGTTTTTGTTTAAATTATATTGCTGTGGAGCGTTATCAGTTTTAAAACTTTTTAAATCCCGAACCTGAGTAGCAGCCATCACACCTTTGGAATTTCTTCAAAGAGAGCAATACCATGCTTCAGGAATATGTACGAACCTGCTTCATCACAGTGAGGTTGATGAAATGTAATATGTTTCTTTGTGTCTTAACATGCCTGTGGTTTGTATGCAGCATATTGGTTAACAAATCCAAAACCTGAAATGTATTATTGCTTGGAGGAAGAAAAACAAATACGTGGAAGGGGAATAATTTTGAATAAATTTGGCGACATTTACTTGTTCTAAAAAACCAACAATTTTCCAATTATTTGGAAAGAGGGAGCATTCTTTAACTAAGCAATAGTCTCTCAGTCCTGCTTTGCTGTCTCCTTCTTCACAATTTTTATCAATCTTTGTTTCAGTGCCGACATATCCTATCTCCTAAAAAATATTTTTCTGAAAAGTTCAAAGTTAGCAGTCAATGAAAATAAAATGGTTTTCATTGGAATGTGCTCACTCTTTGAGGAAGGAAGTTCACAGAAATTTGCTGTACTTGAGATTTAAAAAAAAAAAAAAGGGAAAAAAGAAAAAAAGAGGTGCTTATTTAATTAACACTATGATTTTTCACATAAATTGTGGAAAGGGGAAAACTTTGCTGTAAGGGCTTTAGGATTAGATCACATATGATTTGGGAGATAAGAATTAAAGTCACACCTATGCTGTGTGGTTTGCAGTAGCTTCTCCTATATCTCTGAAAGCTGGCTCTCCTAAGTCCCAAGAAAATGTTCTTGCTATTGGTGCATTGGTCATGTAACAGATTGGCGTGTATCACTTGGAAAAACTGCAAAGGAGGTACCAGTTACCCTTGTAGTGTTAACTGAAAAATTATAAAAATAATACTAAGAGTCGGTAGTAGTTACTCTGGTTAAATGTTTGTTTGACATTGAGACATTAAACAAAAAAAGAGTTTCAGATTCTTGTTTATTAGGTACTTGTTACCCACGTATGTAAGATGAATGATTCCTGTTTCCAGTGCAATGGAACAATGATACGGCCCGGGAGGTCTTTTTCGTTCTTCTTGACAATCAGTTCACACCAGTATGTGTGTACTAAGAATTGGTCTGACTAGAAAAACGAAAGCTGGTGATGATTCTAAGGTTTCAGACAGAGAGGTAACTTACTTGCCTGTGCTCTTAGGTGTTGATTTAAATTATTATAATAATCATGGAAACACGGCTGCTTTTTTGTATGAGATGGTTTTTGACTCTCTTTGGCCCACATAATGGTAGTCTAATATAAAGATGTTTTTCCAGATCAATAAAGAGAGAGAGAAACATGACAGATTTGTCTTTAGGTATTACCAATAATAAATAACAAGATTAATTACTTGTACTTGTTTTTTTCTCCAAAGAAGCACAGACAATTTTAACTTTTACATCATGATGCTTTCTCTTCCAAAGGAAGATGACAGAGTTTGGAGCTGGTGCACAAGGCTGATGACAGCCACTATCCACACCCTTTGCCATTTTCCTTTTAATGATTTACTATTTGGATGATCATTAACAGGAAAGAAAAAAATGTTTCCATAAGCATACAAGACATCCAGGCTCATATCCCTAATTACTATTCTTTGGAAAGATGACAGCACATTTCACTGTAATTATTGCTCAGCTGGATGTGTGCTTATGAAAAAAGAACTCATTTCAAATTATTGTATAGGATGTCAGGATGGCATTCTCTAATGTGTGGTGTTCAAAACCAGCAAAGAATAGACTTGATACTCTTATTGATTTCTAAGCATAGTAAAATTATTTGCAGTACATCTTGTGAATATTCAGTTTCTTTGCACAGAAACTGAGAAACTTGATGTTAAAAAAAAAAAAAAATTAAACACAATCGAAAGCAGGTTTAGACAAAGACATTACTGAAGACAGCTGGATTAGTTTAAAAGGTAGCAAACCAAGGTTATGGCACTGTAACTTCAGTATGCAGAGAATCCATGTTTTATGTAGTAAACTAGCCCAAAGCATTTTAGTATGTCCTTAAAATATAGTCCTGTTTAAAAGCTGACTAGAAAAACTGGAAGGTGCTGCTTGAAATAGGTGATACCTGGGTGTGTAGATGTCTCCCTGTTTATGCAATTAACTTGTCATTCTACTTTTTTTTTTTTTTTTACTAAGTTAATGAAGTATTTTTCACGGTTCTGATAGTGAAGTGCCAAGAGGAAAGGTGTGAGCTGGATTTTCTTTCTGTATATCAGCTGAAACTTGGAAGGTTTGTGCACTTAGGAATGTATTAACACACCTATAATAATAACTGAAAGCAGGCTTTTACTCTGGATTTTCTATTGAAAAATTCAGCATCATGAATTTTTGCTCAGATATTTTAGGTGAAGAAGTTGCCTATATATAATGGGGAACAGTACTTAGCTAATCATATATGAGTTACTGGTCATCGTGATATAAAAGGATGCATATTCAGTCCTATGCTATTTTTTTTTTTATAACATGTAAGGGAATTTCATTAAGAGTTGTGAAAACAAGTTATCCATGCCAATTTTCATGACAAAACAAAGCATGGCTAGATGAAACTGGCACCTTACACTTGTCTTAACTTCGATCATTAACTTACTTAAAATTCAGTCCAGTGAGCATAAAGACATTATATAATGCATCCTGCTAAAAACATAACACCAAACAACGAAAAGCACTATCATCTTTTGAACTTTCTAATACCTTTTGATAGTATAAATTGATGCTGAATCAAGAATAACTACACAATGTTTTGCTACAATGTTTTGCCAAAATACTTGCACGGTGTATACCAGTTTTTCTGTGTCTAATGCTTACTGAATAAAAGCTGTATATTGAATCTAAATTAAGCTAAAGTAGTTCCTTTTGTTACAATATCTTTTCATTTTGAAGATGGTAGCACCTATATAGCTTTTATAGAATATGTTAATGGGTGTTTTGCTTAGTAAAGCTTAATAAATATAAACTAAAATGTGTATCAGAAACTATTGTAGAAAAGATAAAATACTATGAAATGGTATTGTTAAAAATCTGATCATGGCCACTATATATTAAGGTGCTAAATGATACATGAAGGATCGTCTTGCCAAAAGGCAGAGATCTCAAAGCAAGCCAAGAATTTTTACTGAAGTAAAGAAATCCTACTGACTCAGGAACTTCTAGTAAAGGGAGACAAGGGCCTTCAAAGAAAGGTGTTGGCATTTGTACCTCTGTTTGTACAGCTGCGTTTGTGAAAGAGTTGGAAGTATTTGCTGCATCATTCTAAGATTATCTTTGTACACCATGCTTGTACAGGAGCTGGAAATATTTACTGCTTCATATTGGGAGACACAGCTGTCTTCATGCTAGTACCGGCTTATGTTTTGACTTCCTTTCATACATTGCCATTAGTGTTTGAGTTGAGCTACCTGTCCCTTATGACACAGTAATGAACTAGAGCTAAAAGTCTGTTGAAGGAACAGAGTTTGAGTTGGATGAGCAATCAGAAGTGGAATGCAGGCTATTATATCTAAAACCAATCCATGAAGATACTTCCAACAGTAGCTATTTTTTTGACTTGCTCTACTGCCTGCCTCCATCTAAACCAGCACTTCCAGCTCCCTGTCCCTCTTTAAGGCTTTTCATTCTATGTCTTGTACTGTACTTACACTGCTGAAAACAGAGCTCCATGTTTCACTAAGATCAATTGCTAATCCCCTACTATTAGAGCAATGTCATTGTTTGGTGTTTTAGCAAATGTGTTAGTCTGGCTGCCCAAACCTGCTGTCTAATCATTCCTGAATGAGCAGAGAAATCACCCGCGGTCAGTTTTGATAAACTAAAAAAAAACCTAAAAACAAAACCAAAAAACATTAAACAGTTTGCAAATGAGTTGAAATGCATTTGGTTCTTTCCCCCTGCAAAAATCTTTGTGACATTGGACTCTACAAGTGAGTTACTATCCTATTTCTCATTGAAGAGAGAGTGTGTCTGTATATATATTTTAAAAAGAATAAAAATTGGGGTTTGCATCGCTGATACATGGGGTCTTCCTTACTCTTCATACACAATACTTTCTTTTATATATAACATATGTGTATATGTATAAGATATCCACTATAGAGATTTGAAACAGCCAAGAATTTTAAAAATCTGTTCCTGTTAATTTTAACTTGTGATTCTTCTACTCCCAACTGCTTAAAATAAAAACAGAACTACATATTTTTTAACTTCAAAATAATTAATGTACAGGAAATTTTAGAAATCTTGAAAAAAAGGTACGTCACAACCAAAATATTTCCTCATCTCTGTGTAGTTCCCAGGTAAAAGCAAGAGCTCTCTTTACTGTAAATATCAGTACTTGAGACTCTTAGTTTTTTGCTGGGATGGAGATCTATATTTTAGACCTGTGCCTCAAGATTCTGAGCTCTATTCTTATACAAAGAAACTTTAAATGAACATCTACAAAGAAACATTAGACGAGAAAATGGATTTTTCTTTAAACAAAAAGCAGACTTCATTAAAACTTGAAGCTTTAAATTAAGGAGCAGAATAGGAGCCAACTTGCATTCTTTCAGCGAGCCTCAAATCTCCTGTGATCCAACCCAGTAAATGTCCGTCCTTGTTTTATTCTTTCAACTCACACTTCTCAGACTGAATCTTTTGCAATTAGCGTTGCCTGTCCAGGTAAAAGATCTGTGGTATCTACTCCATGCTTGGGCAGTCAGACTGGTGGGTTATAATCACAGGCCTGGTGATTTGTAGGTTTCTCTGTGTGGGAAAGTTACTGCTCAGTGAGCTGAGTTTGAATTTACAGTACTGCTAGCTTATTCCACTTCCATTTTTAAATACAGCTGTGAACAAGCTCATTTGAAAGTGAACTTAAAGTACTCAGAGTAGGTTACCTGGTAAATTAGTCAGCTATAAATTCTAGCTTCAGTTTGTGAAAAAGGGTTGTTTTGTTTTTGTTTTTTTTTTTTGAGAGAAATCAAATTTTTCTTTTTATTGAAACTTATTAATTGCAATTTATGCAATGTTTATAGTTTTGTTCTATTAAGTTAACCCGGTCACCATTGCTACTGTTATTAAGGTACATGAAAACAGAGCCAATTAGAAAGAAAAAAAAAAAAAAATTGGTGGTGTTATAGAGCAAAGGTGAAGTACAGAAGTAAGGCCTACAGTATGTATGACTCAGGTTAGCATTTCACCTGGGTTCTGTTCTAAATATGATGACAATACACCTTAAGCACAAATGATGTTGTTGCTTGCTCTTATGAGGTACACATCCTATAATTGTTTGACCTTTCTGCATTCTGCATATACTGCAACTTTATAGCTGTGTGTCTTTCTCATTGGCACTGTGGATATTAGGAAAAAACATCCTATTAAATGGAGCAAAAAAGTGGCTTACACAGCTAATGTAAACCCGGTAAAAGGCTAAGAGACAGGAGAGCATGTAGCTCCATCAGAACGCAAAGTGACTCCTATGGACCAGCTCAGATGGGAGCTGCCTTGAAGGAATTTTTGGTTTCTTTGTATGCAGACTGGTGGTTTTCTTGTGTCAGAAACCACCTATAATTATTTAATGCTACTAATTTCCTCCAGCTTCTAGAAAGACAAAGCTGCCATGTACTTCTTAAAACACACAGGCTTCTTGTTTAAGATTTCATTTGAAGAATTTCTTTGTCCTAATTCAATTGTAAATAGGGTGTTGTAATGGTTGCTTGCACTCAGCAGAGTAGCTGCCAGTGCTTTCAGCTTCTTTAATGAAAGGCACCCTCATAGCAAATTGATTTATGAATTTTAAGAAACTTCTGGGTGCGTTCTGTGACAGAGTTCATGTTAATTTGCCAGCCTATTGCCCTTGTAATATGAAGATTTTAAATGTCAGATGGGGATTGCTAACAAACATGTGCCTGTTTTAGAGTTAACTTACGGCATTCAATTTTTTTCTTCTCTATCCCTTTTCCTTGTTAGACATGAATATTTCTGAACTCTTGGGAGCAGATAGCAATGCCAGTTAATGACTTCAAATATCCCAACTTGGCAGGTAACTTTTTACTCCATCACTCATTGCTATTTCTACAAAATTGTAATTTCGTTAATAAGGTGAAATCCAGGTCCAGTGATGAAAGGAATACAATTATATGACCAGCTCCAAAAAGTGAACTTTAGGGCTGCCTATTGACACATGCTTAAGTTGAGTCGCTAAAATGTTTTTTAATGTTTTTAAGTACTGCAGCTACCCTAGATTTCCACTAGATGACACTTTCACCAAAACACTTTAATCACAGTTCACAGATTTTCTGATTCTTTCCTTTATCCCCTGTTGAGCTGTCATTTTGTGTTCCTTCTTCTTGAAAGGATTTCTTGGATGCTTGATTACTGCAGCTTCTCTATTGTTTCCGAATATATTAGTGATGCTGTGGAACTGCATCAGTGCTGTTCACAGGTGTTCTGTGATTGCAATGCCCTGTTCTTCAATCCTTGCCCTTTCTTAGTGGCATAATGGGCAATAGAAAGCTATGAAGATTTCAGAGCCTTAGCAGACGCATGACTTGACTTCATCAATGCTCATCGTATGTCAGTCTATTGTTATGCAAGTAATACTTTCTTTCAAAAAAAAATGTTCTAAAAGGGAAGTGTAGTCTGTACTATTACTAATTACTCCAGAAACTAAAAAATCTTTTCTAAACTATTATCACATACCTGCTTGTGCAGTAAGGACCAAAGTCAGGTCCTTAAAGAACTTAATAACCTAAATGGCTTAAATTCTGGAAGGCCCTAAATCCTCATAAATGTGCTATCCCGCAGAGTTTTCAGGCCTGCATCAGGCATATCAGCTTCTTTGTACGTTTCAGGGAACGTTGGATGTGCAAGTAAGATACTGTAGTAATGTGGATGACAGCTTGAGAGAATGATGAGTGAAGTGTTAGGGAAAAAGAGGGAGGTAGAGGGAAAGAGCACTCCCAGCTGGGACAAACGGACTATCAACCTTAGCTTGGCATACCTCGCCATCAGGCAGGGAGGGGAACTGTTTCTTCCCAGGAGGAGACTCCTTGGATAGAGGGCAGCAACCTGCCTTGGAGGTCAGCAGTCAGGACACGTCAGTTGTTTAGACAGGCAATAAGCTGAGGCAAAACCTTTCTTTGAACCATCTCTCTATTTCCTCATTGTGCTCAGTCTCCCACACCCCTTTCTTTAGGGTGACGGCCCTGTTGCATGGACTACCTGGGTCCAACTCATGTGATGCAGGGCTTGGAAGGCAAGAGAGGTAAGAATAGACTGGGTGCACCTAGAGAGCTAGTATGCTGTGATTTTCTACCTTGTTAAAGATTCCTACTTTAGGCACTTGGGACTTGGGCTTGAGTGAGAGGACCAACCAGTCTGATAGCTGTGAGCTGGCAACAGCAATTGGATGGCTTTGCGGACACTGATAGGCAAGAACTTGGGTATCTGGAAGGCGTTGCTTTGGGGCTGGATATCTATATAGTGATCCTGCAGAGACAAATAGGCACCAAAGCAGCTTCAAGGATCTAAGCAAGCATACTTACTGAAGTCAGTGACTCATATCCATACAGAAAGTGTTCCACTCCTGATTCAGGCCTTTATTATTTTAAACTCTTAATTAAGTCTCTTTGAACCCACAGGTGCAGCCACTTACTGATGCTTACTTGTTTTCTTTTATTTGTCACAGGCTTTCATTTACCAAAATATTTTAGACAGGTGATTGAACTAGGGGTATTTGAGGGGATTTTGATGTATTCTTGGAAACTGTGACCACCTTTGGTATTTTTCTGTTCTGTTCTCTGGACACCAGTATGGGCATACATTTGTAGGCAGGTCTGTGATGTGTGATTAGACCACTACCATTCCCATTTTACAGGTTGATTTAAAGTTTATTATGTGTTTATAGCTGCTCACTTATTTCTCATGGAACAGTATTGTTTTTAATTTTTCATTTTTCAATGAGTTGAAGTTTAATAGTCAAATGACAAGTATTAAGGAAAAGAAAGTTTTCAAATATATGAGAAATGAATGACATATTTAGGATTCACATACTTTTCCATGTCTGCCTACTAACTAGCCAAATATTTACAAATTTCAAATATGAACACATTGAATATTATGTACAGTTTCATATGCATCAGTCATACAACTGTTTTAACCACTCTCTTCCAAACCCACTGTTGATGTGCTGATTTTTTTCTTTGCTTTAATTTCTGTGAAGTTATTTCACAATACCTGAGTCGTTAAAGTTATGCTTATTAAGTTATTTCACTGTTAGTTGAGCTGTTTGATTTTATGATTTCTTAAAGCACTGTCTAGAATCCAGGCAGTTATGCAAATCACTGAACTTCAGTCATTGTGTTTTTTATGTATCAATGAATGATTATTTTTGTTTTCGGATTGGGTTTTTTGTGGGATTGTTTTGTGGTTTGTTTTTTTTTTTAGTTTTAGAGGGTTTTTTTAATCCAAAGTAGAATAACTTGGAGAGGTTCAAAGGATATCTTATGGAGCAGAGCTTGGCATAGAGGCATAAGAAGGATAGGAGGCAACTGTAGCAAATATTCATTCTGGTTTGGCAGAGGAAATTTCAATCCATCTCTCCTATTTACAGGCCCATGTCCTCATCACAGTGAGCAGAGAAAACACTGTTGTAGTTGTTTTATTTTATTAAATATGCCTGTAACCTAAATAAAATAACATATTTTTGTGTTAAAATATTTACACGTTTTATGTTGACAGAAATTATTTGAAAAATCTCAAATGGTTTTCATAATATTGGGGGAAGGGAGGTGGCGTAAGCGAAGAAGCTACAAAATTGGTTGTGCACTAGAACATAAATATGCACAGAGTATAAATAAATTCTGTAATTTTTAGATTAAATTTTACAGTCAACTTAAAAAATATTTAATGCATCTCCTCTGCTTTTTTTTTTTACAATTTAGCTGGAAAAGTTTGTAACTGTCCATTTTACTCTGACCTCCACTTGGAGGGAGTGCTATGCAGACTTTCTGAAAGCTTATATTAAAAATATCCACTGGTGATCATATTCAGAGAGTCTAAATTCAGCTTAAGTCTAGTGTTCTTTATTGTTTTTTCTGTAGGTGATTGAAGATGTCTAGCCAGACAGGAACAATAGGTGCTGGGATTTATGAGAACTTTAAATGGCTAAAAATAATGGCTTATGCTGAAATGTGTTTAGATTCATCCTGGTCTTAAAATATTTTTGAGACATGGCAAGTTGTGGGACATTGAGAGTACTATGCTACAGGTGAGGTACCAAGACCTCTCCCTCCCTTCAGCCGCAGGACTCTCCCTAATAATGCTGGAAGTTAAAATGAATCATTTATGAGCATCAGTAGACACATGGGTGGGGCCTCTTTGTAAACTGGTATTTTGTTGATGCAATATGTGTGACAGCCTTTTAGTTCAGAATATAAATGTTACTGAGAGGAAATTAGGTTGGTTTGCAGAGGAGATCAGCCAGACTTTGCAGTACATCTTGCTGAGGAGCAGGTACCTCCGCCAGTACTGTACTTCAGATACTAGTACATGTAGAAGAAAAATGGAAGGTGAGTGTCTCGAAACTTTACTATCACTTGACTCAGTATTGAAAGCAAAAATTATTAAATAGTCAGGTGTAAGGACAAAAAAAAAAGTACATATTGCTGAATGGAATCAATTCTAGGGATTACTTTTATGATCTGGATTTTATTTGTGGACTTAGTGAGAAAGAAAAAAAAAACAACTTTTGAAAAAAGCATTTCCTTTTATAAAGGAAAGAGAGAGCTAAGGAGAAGAATTGGTGAAACAATAGCCAATTCTGAGAATAACAAAGAGCATGGAAAAGAATACATTTTATTTCCAGCATTAACTATGAAGTATTAGTTTTCAGGATTCTCATCCTAGAAGCAATTATTTCACAATGGATACCTGCAGTATTCTTTCTGAAATGGAGTCCAAATGTATATTGATAGAGAAAACCCAGTGACTGGTATTGGAGGTCGGGTTTCTACCAGAGAGAGAAAACCAGTAAAAGATATGAACTTGATTAGCCTTTAGTATTTTCTCTGAGCTGCCTTTGCTTAAGAAGGCAATTGTTAGCTCCTTTGTGATCCAGTTTTGATAATTAACTCTGATAAGCAAACTGTGGGCTGACTTTAGAGAACTTCCATGGGAAACATGTAATATCTCAACTCCCTGATGTTCCGGTTCAGCTAGATTAATGAGTGGATGAAGTGTAGTTGTCTTGGTTTATAAACGCCTCCAGAGGATGGGCGAGGATCTATCAGGTTCTTCCAGTGTTCTTGACCACAGGAATTCGTCATGTGTGCTCCAAGCTCTTCTAATCCTTTCTGTTCAACCAGAACACTTTACGTTATGGTTAACAACTCTCATTAAGATGTGAGATTTTCAGTTCAATTCTGTTACCCTTTCTTGTCAGCAGGTACAATGCATTCATGAGCAATAATGATGTAATGCATTGCCATATTTTTTGCTTGTTGTTGATAGTGTGCATGTTTTTAACATGGATAACGCCCAGGTCTGTATTTATCTGCTGATCTTTGCTGAAGAGCTGAATGACCAATTCATTACCAAATTTAAGTGGTTAGACGAAAAATGAAATTATTTTGGTTCAAGGAAACAAATCCAAAAAAGGTGCTGTGCTTTTTTTTTTTTTTAATTTCCCTGTACCCACCCTCCCCTCCCAATTAATTTCAGTTATGATTTACTTCAGGATATGATCCTGGGAAACTCCACTGGTTTGTGTTAAAAGTGTCCCGGTCCCATGGGCTTAGCTATGAGTCTCCTTTTATGTGCATACACCCTTGGTTCTGCATGGGAAAAATTAATTTCCCCTAAACGCCAACTCTGTATTCAACTTAGTCCCAATATAGTTAGACAAGTTGCATTGTTTGGTTGTTCTGCAGGCTTAGTAGGACCAAACTTAACCCTTTAGAATTAAAATAGTATATAAGACTTTGTAGTTCAGTAAGCTCAATTTCCAAAACTGCTGAGAATCTGTGGCTCCCATTTTCTTCAATTAGAGTGAAGTACTTCTGAAAATAAAAAATTGTATGCAAATAAGTAAAAATGAGTGTTGCCACCCATCCTTCTGGCACCAGGATCATAATTGCCTCTATGAAATGTCTGATATCCAGGCATGATGCCTAAGGGGTAGATGGCTAAGATTTTTGTCAAGCTAATCATGCCACTTGGTATAGATTGTCAGCACTTTTTTGAATGTCACAATTTGTGAATATTTCCTTCTCCATTAAGTTCCTCAAAGATGCCTGCAAACCTTTTATGACTTTGGGAAATGCAGATGGAGACATTTGCATGCATATTTAACAGTATTTACAATTTTGGGGGGATATTTATTCATATCTATTTTTTTCATTGCTCATCTGGACTGCCACTTAAGCTTTCAAACACCTACATTTGTTACCAAATCTTTTATTTATTCAATTTACTTTCTTATTTTATTACCAGTGTAAAAACCAACTCTCAACGGATAGCATGTGCAAAATGTTTGCTGTCTGGTTGTGATTGAAAAGTAGCTGTCTGTAGACAGCATGTTGTAATGTGGAGAGAATATTACAATGCAATATCAGTTTTTCAAGTAGAGACACTAATATCGTCCCTCAGCATCAGGTATTTATAAAGCAAGAAGACTCTATATAAAAGATGTGAAACTTGTAGCTCAGCTTTATAAATCAAAGCGTTATACAAGTTTCCACCTGAAAGCTAGGGAAGTGGTGAACTTGTAAGGATACTTTTATGGATGTATGTCTCAATCTCAGTGTTGCTGAATTTTGAATGAACTCTTGAATGAATTTTTCTAAACAATTATCTCTGTCTTTCATCATTATCTCCTCTTTCATGTAATCTTGACCTCAGCCAATGATGGGGACTCAATTATCTGTGTTTTCCTTTGTGTTCTTTCTCCAACTTGCAGTCATTGAGCTGGGAGAAGTCGACCTGAACTGTCCTTCCAACTGCCAAATTCATAACACCCATTTTTTCGGAACTGACAGACAGATAATAAGGAGAGGGCAAGCCTTCAGCTTTTATGCTCGCTTCCAAAATCGGGAATGGGATGACTCTGGGGACCAGGCCATTTTCACCGTGGAGACAGGTAGTCACTCCCAAACTCTGTGTAGTCTTTCCCAGTCCTTTACTGGTAAGTAATATTTCCCATAGTCTTCAGTGACAAATAGTATCTACTCATTCACCTTCTGCGTGAAGAGACTACCTTCCCCTAACTCAGGCAGTTCTGCTAACATGTAAAGTTTTCTCACTCTGCTACAGAAGTGACAAGTGAAAACGAAATCCACCCTTGGGAGCTTTGCATTGTAAATGATGGCTAAGGAAATTATTCGCTTTTTACATGTGCTTTGTTTAGTCTGATTGAAGTTGTATTTATTTTCCTGAAAAGGCCTCAGACCCTGCGAGTCAAATGAGACAAAATGTACCTTCCCAATGGGCAGATGTCTAGATCAAACCTGCTGGAGTGCTTCCTACAAAATTCATCAGCCAAAATGCATCAATATCAGTGTGTTTCCTCCCTCCAACGCCTGCATTGGCCGTTATATTCTCAATATGCAAATCACATCTTGTGGTCACACATATCAGCGATGTCTTGGAGATTTTTATGTCCTTTTTAACCCTTGGTGTGCAGGTAAGAGCTCTAGTGATGATCCGATAGTTTTAAGAAAAATGCTAGTTATGAGTAAAAATGTTGAGAATATTTATTACTTAGCTGGCAAAGTAAAGGATGGAGTCACGGAAATAATGAGGAACCGGGAGGGATTTTGTTTTGTTATTTTTTATTTTTTCCTCCGTGTTCAAGACTGTCTCAAGCCAATTTTTGATTTGGTTTCTTAATGGTAGTAGGGATGTAGTGTAATTTTTTTTCCACACTTTTACAATGGCTTGACAGGACAAGAAGCAATAGACACAAACTGAAATACAGGAGGTTTCCTTTGAACATCAGGAAACACTTACTGTGAGGATGACTGAGAAATACCAGAGGTTGCCCAGAGAGTCTGTGGAGTCTCCATCCTTGGAGATATTTGAAAGCCATCTGGACATGGTCTAGGGCAATCGGCTCCAGGTGTCCCTTCTTGAACAGAGGGGTTGGGCCAGGTGGCCTCCAGAAGTCCCTTCCAACCTCAAACTTTCTGTGATTCTGTGAATTCTGTGGTATCACCATGAAATAATATAGTAGAAATACAAATGAAATTCTGTAGATCTGGTTCTGGTAGCAAGCAATTCTGGAGTCTGTAGAACCTTGCCAAAGTTATAACATGGCAAATATTCACATTGTTTGTGCTTTTGATTTGGTCAAAATCAGATACCCAACTCAGTGCACAGTGTTTGATTCCTGTAACAGCTGAGTGTGAAGATCATTGCAAACGCTGTAATTCAGGTGTAGTACAGCAGGGAGAGAATTAATAAAGTTGTAAGTAGAAATGAATTGTCTGTGAATGTTTAAAGAGCCAGCACCCTTGAACATGTTTAAAAGTATAAATCAAAAAGGTAGGAAAAGACAGAGGTATCCAGTGAAGTAGAAGATATGGAAGTGCTAGAATGTACACATTGTCTGACCGATAGCTCTGCATTTTTTCCAGATGACCCTGTATACATGGACAATCAGGCCCATAGAGAAGAATACGTTCTGAATGAACATGGTATACTGTATGAAGGGGTTCACAAGCATATTACCTCTCGACCATGGCACTTTGGACAGGTACCTTTTGAAGACTTGTTCAGAAGCAGATGTCATCCATATATGGATAAATGAAGTGTTATCCATATTTTTTCAGAAATGCATGCTATGTTATGGAATGCAAAAGTTTTTTAAGACCAGTCCAGACTACGCGTGCACAAAACAAAATGTTTGAGAATCTTGCTGTAGCCCAAACAACTGGAAGGAGGTTTTCTGTAGTAAAATTAAGGATACTACAGAATGTTCTTGGGAAAAGTGAAACAGAATATTGTGCTTCTAAAGGAAAATTATTCCATTGTTCAAACATAAGCAAAAATGACATGGTTTTCCCTTTGGTTTTCCTTCAGGCAGATAGACAAAACCATGCAGACTGCTAGGAGCTGTGCTTGATGTAAAAAAAAAAAAAAAGGGGGGGCAGGGGAGGAGAGAGGGCAACTCATATACATGAAAAAGACTGTATTATTGACAAGAAAGGTAATGTATCAATGATGTGAGAATACCATGATGCCTTCTCTTTCCTCAGTTTGAAGACGGGATTCTGGATATCTGCTTGAAGATCCTAGACATGGGTGCAAGTTACCATCATGGCTCTGATCGTGACCGTTGTTGGCGCAATGATCCTGTGCATGTCAGCATGGTGGTAAATCACATGGTAAGATCTCTCATGGTGTGTGACCTCTGAATAGATTGGGTCACACTCCATTATATTATAGAAGGACAAATTGCACTGTAATCTAACACAGTATGAGTAGCAGGGAAAATTCTTTCTGTGCTCAGATTCACAGGAAAAACTAACTTGTGACACTAATCTCTGATGATTTTGTGATATGCTTAGGATGTGAAAACACGATCAGCTATTTGAAAAGGTTGTTTTTCCTTTCTCTTTCTAGATAAGCAGCCATAACACTAACAGTATCATGAAGATTCCAGAAAACAATGATTACCTGAAAGGAACAAAACCATTTTCCTGGAATGGAAGTGTCCCTATTCTTCAGCAGTGGTACAATGGCAGATGCAGGCCAGTCAGATATGGGTACTGTGGCTCTCTTGCTTCAGTAATGTGCACAGGTATGATATTTCAGTCTGTCCTTACTTAGTTATCCAAAAAGGAAGAGAGAGAACCAGGATCAAAAACCTCTGACCCTAAAAACTACTGGAAAAATATTACTCATAAGCATTTTACTATAAAAGAAATGGAATATTTTAAAGTAGAGTATAGAAGAATTATTTATAAATTAAAAGTGAAGGATTTGCTTGATTATTTACCATTCGTAATGACCCATGACTATTTTTTTCCTTACAGTGATGAGGTGTTTGGGAATTCCAAGCCGTGTTGTCACGAATTTCTGTTTTCCATGCTCAATTGAGAATCCTCTTGGTATAAATGAGATTTTTGACTGTACTGGAAAAAACCTGTGTGGTAAAGACAAGCTATGGTAAATAAGAAATAAACAAGCTCTTTTGGTTTTGTCAAAAATTAAATGATAGAAAGACTACTATAAATGTAGCAGATCAGTGTATCTCTTTCATTGGTGTGGAAAGGGTGCTAAGTTTCCTAATAATGCATTTTGAACACATGAAATTACTGAAGAGGCAATCTGCTCAATCTGCATTTTCAGAAACAGAAAAAAACCCCGCTTGTGAGAATTGTTGTTACCAGCTTATCTTTCTCAGTTGAAAGAATAAGGCCATCAGTCTTAGTAGCTGTAAAAATATTAAGTAGATCATGAGGAGTAAGGGAAAATTTATCACAAATTAGGACTGTTATCTTCAGTCATAATCACTTGGTTGATAATTATGTTGTCTTCCTGAGGTTCCTTATCATGGATTGCTTCATTCTTGTAAACCTTTCAATTCATGTTCATATAACTATAACATTATCGCTCGTTATAGCAGAATTTCATGTTTTCACCCTTGGCCTGTATGTTCATAGTTTCACTGCACCAGAATTTTGTTTGTATCCAAGTCTCATCTGTGAGAGCTTTTAATGAATTTTCTGCCCTTTCACGTGTCAAAAAGATGAGGTCAAACTGAAGTAGTAAGGGAACGAGGATCTTATTTTAGCACAAAAGACTTAAGGGTTTATTCTTTGTTAAGCCACTAAAAAGAAGACTAAGACAGTATGTGATTTTCCTCTAAAGAGCTAGGAGGAAAATATTAGGAAAATAAACTACTTAAAAGAACCATGTTTGCATGTTATCAACTAAAAAAAAGGGGGCTATAAGAAGAATGTTTTGCAATCAGGTCTACAGGATCCTAGAACAAATTTCCAGTCTGAGTGATATAAAGCAAAACAAATGACTCCTGTCTCCAAACATCATTAACAGTGTTAGAACATAATGAGTCTTCAGTTGATTAAAAGTTTATCTCTGACATGGTTTTCCTCTATCATAAGGCATTGACCTTGGTGATCCAAGAGATGTCTTTAATCCTATACACCTGCATCCTACAGGCGATATCACTGCTGGAATGAATCTTGGATGGCTCGCAGAGACCTAAATCAATGCTGTGGTGATTGGCAATGTCTGGATCCAACACCCTTGGAAACGGGCAGAGGTAACTGTTTACTATAACTGTAATTGTTTTCCTCAGCTTATCTCGTTGAGTTTCTCTACTACTCAGGTTGTAATCTATTATAACATTTTTTTTATCTGGCTTAGGTTCAGCTTGCAGCGGTCCTACATGGGTTCGAAGCATCAGAGAAGGGGAACTGGACTTGGACTATGATGGTCATCATATGTTTACTCGAGTAAATTCGAACTATGTTGGCTGGCTTTCCCAAAACAATGCCCAAAAAACAAAATTTTTCTGCGACGCTTGGCCATGTGGACAGCATCTAATCACCAAGAGTGTTGGCAGTGAGCAATTCGAAGATATCACTGGGGCTTACAAGTATGAACTAGGTATGATGAAAAGTCATTAAAAGAGTTAGAGGAAATTTTAAATACTAGTCATAAAAAATGATCAATATAATCTATCCTGTGTTAAAATGAGTAGAACAGTCTGAAGCTGTCTTTTTTTGAGAAAGAGCAAGATGCTTTTCCGTTCAGAGATCTTGATTCTTAAACTTCTAAACATATTTAGATAATTCAAACAAAATACACAGTAATTACATCCATTTAGGATAGGATCAGATAGGATATTTCAGTTGGAAGGGATCTGCAATGATCATCTAGTCCAACTGCCTGACCACTTCAGGGCTGACTAAAAGTCTAGGAAGCCTGTTCCAGTGTTTGACAACCCTCTTGGTAAAGAAATGTTTCCTAGTGTCAAGTCTAAACCTCCTCTGAGGCTGCTTTGAACACACACGTCTTATCAGTGGATCCCAGGGAGAAGAGATCAGCACCTCCCTCTCCACTTTACCTCCTCACAAAGCTGTAGAGAGGAATGAGGTCACCCCTCAATTTCAGGAATGAGAATAAAGACATTTAATTATCTTTATTATTTGGGTAGATATGACTTCTTGTGCCTCCAGCAGATTCATTATGTATCTTCTTCAACAGGTTCTGTGAAAAACAAAGAGGCTTATTACCGGGCTTACAGAAGAATTCACCCAGGTTACTGCAATGCTTCCAACTGTCATATTGAGAGAGAGTTATCATCTCTGAAAAACCCATTTTTGAGTGACTCTGGTATTAACATGAGGTTAAAGATGGCTAACTGCCCAATGTACGGTGAAGACGTCCAACTGCACTGGCTGCTTGAAAATTTGCGTAGTGAAAACAAAAACCTGAAGTTTAATTTGTGTGCACAAATAATAACATACAGTGGTTGCCCAATGGATCAATTTTGGAAAGACAGTGTGAATATCTCATTGGGTCCAAGGGAAGGTAAGAAGGTGAATTTATCTAATACCCTTTTGTCTACTTTTGTTTTCAGGAGATAGTTTGTTAGGATTAGTGGAGACGTGCTGATAGTGGTGGGAAGTGAATACAATGTTAAACGTTGACAGCTGAATTCACTTTAGGCTGACCACTCAAAAATCAACACAGTGTCAATACTACATGTATAGTGACAGGTAAATTGTAGTCTTTCCTTAATTTCTCAAGGTTTAGAGATTCTTATGATCATTTAAAAACTTGTTTCTGCTAAAAGTTCAATTCTGGATTCTACATTCCATACAAAGATAAAGCTGAAGCTGTCTATCAGAAAAGGAGTTTGTTTCCTTTGGCCAGAAGATATTAACCAGTGTAAAACACTTGTTTTGAGCACTAAAGTAATTATTTCTACATATACCATATGCTGGGAAGTGCAAAGGTGTATCAGAACATAAACACTTGTTTTCATGGTTAATATCTCTTTCTGGAAGAAAGTAATCCCTTTAATTAAAACACATAAGATGAAATTTCATACCTGATATTGACATTCTGTTTTACCAAGCTTTAATTTGGCTACATTTGAATTATTGCTTTAAGAATTACACTGGAATGAAACAATAATAATAAACCAACCTCCTTGTAAATGCACTGATATAGTTATATTAACTGAAAACTGTGAAGCTGCTTGTTGAAGGTAGCAATCTATCACCCTAAGCCAGAAAAAATCATGTCTGTTTTCAAAGATGCTATGATAACTTAATATTTAATTAAGCCATTGTAAGTGCAAGTTAAACTTTAGGAGGAAGGAAAGTGGAAATACTAGCCAAAAAAGCAGAAAAAATAATTAAAATAAATTTGTTTTACAGTGAAAAAAATTCCACTGTGTATATCATATAGTCAATATGGACCTTATCTCTGTGATCACAACATTATGAAAGTAGTTGCTGTCTCAGACCCAGAGTGTGGAGAAGTTCTGATGGTCAGCAGGGATATCGTGATCAACAGGCCACCTGTTATTGTAAAGGTAAAATGGGATTTGTGATCTAAGGAACAGACTTTTTTCTTTTCTTGTATTTTTTATTTTAGCAAGATCAGTGTAATTTTAAATCTATAACAGTTGACTTAGAGTGATGTGTAGAGATCATAGAAGTAAATCAGAAACATGTATGAATAATCTTTTTTCTTTTTTTTTTCCCCTCACATTTATTTACTTCATTGTTAATTTTATAAGGGTTACAAAACATAAAATGTGTTTATTTTCTGATTAGTTATTGAGCCAGCCCAGGCTGAAAGTACCATGTACTGCAGAGATCTCCTTCTGCAATCCTCTCCAGGAAGATATGAAGAACTGTGTAATGACGTTAGAAGGCTGTGGTTTATTCAAAGAGCCGATGACCATTGAGTAAGATCATCAGTTATTTAAATGGGGGTAATATTGAGGGTTGACTAAGGTGTGCTAGATCAGAACAGGTTTTGAGAAAGACAGTAGTTCTTATATTTTTGGTGTTTAGGACCTGAATAGAACTTTTTGTCCCTTATTACTTTGAGGTTCCATTAAAAACCTCACTCGTCTTGAAACTGATGGATCATTTAGAGCTGGCAAGATATGCTGCTGCTTCATTTTTCTTAAGATTTAATTTAAGTGTGTATTTCAAATTTCTGTCTGAAAGGGAATTCATTCTTTTCTTTACAAGAAATTCTAGCTAGGTCCCCCATCCCTTATAAACCTGTTGAGTTTATAATAGAATTCCTCTAAATATTCATGAACTGGTACCACATACGTGAACAATTAGAAAATGACAGTGAGAAATAGCAATATGCATTCTAAGCTCATAACACGTTAATCATAGGAAGCTGGAAACTTCCAGGATGCTATAACAACCTAGGAAAAGTAGGTTTATTATTATCATTAATATGCATTGCTGTTCTTCATGACAAGGAGAACTGACAGAAGTATGACTAGTTTTGAGGGGAAGCAATTAGGAATTGTTCTTGCTGAATAATAAGGAACTCGATTCCACAAAGCTGCCTGATCCAACTTAGACTACTGGAAATGGGAAGCAGTAAATACATCTGTCAGGCAGAAGGGTGCTACACTTTTGAAGAATTCAAGAGAGTATCATCAATGAGCTTCCAGTTCCAATTACAGAACCGACTATGGGAGTTTTCCAAATCTTCTTTTGGGACAGAAGTTGTTACCATGCTTTTGACAACACAGAATGTATTTTTTTGGAGGGAGGCAAGAATAACAAAGTTGTCATAACAGTTTTTCCCTGAAAACATGTCATAGCAAATCAAACCTTATTGTGTGCGCTGATCTTGTAGCGCTTCAGGTCTCTGAGCTACCCAGGGTCCTAATTCTTTTCCTTCTCTCTGTCCAGTTTGGGAACATTGGCATCCAACCAACAGGCACGGACCATCGTGGAGTTCACACCTTACAGGCTTGGCAGCCACCGGCTCCTGGCCAACTTCGGATGCCACAAGTTTGCCTACTGCAAGGGATGTGCCAAGGCTGAAGTGTGTTGCCCCACAGGTCAGAATGGTGCACTGCCCATCAACCAGAACGGGTCACTCCCTGTCTGTGAGAATGGATCCCTCCCCATGAACGGTTCTGGGCCTGTCCCTGTGGCGGACCCTGCGTTCAACTCCATGTGTGAATATATATGCATCCCAGTGTGCAACCCAAACTGCAGTGCAGGGGGCCAGCCTGTGTACGACTTCGTGTACCTCCCTGCGGGCCATCCCTTATGCAACTCCATCTGCAACCAAGGCTTCAATCCAAGCGTCAATCCTGGTTTCAACCTAGGATGTGATCCTGGCTTCCGTGTCATATGCGAGACCGTGCCTCCTGCTACATGCACCCCGATGCCTCCGTCCATGTATGGCTCCGTGCCGGCCCCAACATCCAACCCCGTGTGCCCCCCCATGCCTCATGTGGTTTTTGAGACAGGTCCTGCTCCCGCACACCAGCCTGGAGGTGGAACAGGGCCGATGTCCTACTCTGTCTCTGTCCCCGCGAATAATGCGGTGAGTGCCCTGCTGACCCACTTCATGGCTGGCTCCAGTCCCACTGCGGCAACCCAGGCAGTCCCTACCCATATGTCTGCTCCACCATCCCACCCCGTGTGCACTCCAGCAGCCCACACCATTGGCAGTCCCATGCAGCCACCAGCTCCCCTTTCAGTGCCTGCTGCCTCCATCTCACACATCGTCTGTGGCTCCGCGCCCTCTCCCACTATCCAACCTTCATGTGGCCCAATGGCCACCCTGCCCTCCCAACCCCTGAGCGCCCCCGTAGCCCATGGCGTGTGCTCCCCAGGCCCCTGCCCAGCAGCTTCCCCAGCGCCCCGCTCTGCTGCCCGTAGCGCCACCCCAGCAGGGCTGCAGATGGGGAGCGCCCCGGCCTCCCGCCCCGTGGGACCCCCAGCGGCCCACTCCCTCTTCTCTCCGGCCCCTCGCCCAGTGGGGCCGCCTGCAGCCCACTCGCTGTGCTCCCCCACCTCCATCTCGCTGGGGGNGTCTCTCGCTCAGTCTCCCGGGTCGTGGGCACCCCAGGGTCTCGCTCGGTGTGCGGTCCGCAGTGGGGCCCCTCCTGTGACACCACCACTCGCTCGGGCTCCCACTCCATGTGGGCTCCCACCTCCCGCTCAGCATGGAGCCCCGCGGGGCGCTCAGCCTACTCCCCCTTGTCCCGCACCGCCTATGGCACACTCACATGCCCTCCATACAGCTCCTTGTCCCGCTCCTATAACACCTTGTCCCGCTCTGCCTACACCACCATACCCCGCTCCACCTCTCCCTCTGCCTATGCCACCCTGCCCCGCTCCGGGTCACGTCCCTCCAGCAGCACCTTACCCCAAGCCGGGTCCCGCACGCCCTGGAGCCCCAGCAGGAGCACTCTCACCTACTTCAAACGCAAATACCTGTAATGGAGAGTAACCTCGAGAAAAGTCAAAGCCAGTGAATTAAAGCCCGTGCACAGATGCTTTAAAAGAGGCTAGAAATAGGGTGATGGAGAGCAGCATGCATAGTCCTGAGTATTTATCCACACATTTGAGATGTGCCAGAAAGCAGGCTGCTAGGTGACCGCTGAGGGATGCATTTGGTGTGGTACTCGTATGTCTTGAGATACAGTATAGTGGAAGTGACAAATGAATGTGCTCCCTGTGGAGCCGTCCCGACAATAGTTGCACAGTGCAGGTAATTGGACTTACTTGCTTGGCCAAGCTGTTTTATAAATGATGTGCTTTCACTCTCTCTTCTCTTGATTTCTTGCAATGCGTATTTCTCAGATGTCCCTGGGCATCGTAGCCCATACGTAGGAGTCGTAGCAAATCTCTCTCCCTGCATGAGATGTGCCGTCCTTGGGACACTGCAGAGAGGTGGTAGCAGACCTGCCTTACATCTTGCCTAACAGACATTGGGCCCCTGAGCCCCGGTATCGTTGTGGCTCAGGTCAGTTCTGCATGCACTCATATTTCGTTAGTTATGAGGCAATGAACACTGTGGAGGTCACAGAGTAACTAAATCATTACAACTGAAGAGTTTAAAAAAAAGAAAAAAAAAAAGCAATTATAATAAATTTAGTATCACTGCTCTTGATGTGTTACAGTTCCAGTATCAGGAATCCAAAGGTTAGATTAGAAAGGTTGCAAAACTCAATGAATGATTAATACCAATTTACTGACTTTCACAACTGAATCTTTTTCATGTAGCATATTCCAAAAATCTTCTCATACATATTGCATGTATTTAGGTTCATGGGAAAATTCTAATTCCAAGGCTCTGTCTTTTTGATTCAATATAGCTAGGCAACTTCTGTCACGAGACCTGAGCTAGAGAAGGAAGTATGATGTTATCCTTTCTTTACACCACCCAGCCCTCCCAATTGAAAGGTTAAGAAGATGAATGAAAATTTATTATGTCTTATTCAGATAACTGGTACCATTTCAACACTAACCTTCTCCCAGGAATCAAAATCATATATTGTCATAATGGAACTGTCCCTGAATTTTGGATTTGCTCACAAGAATTTTGGATTTACTGACAACACCTCCCATCCCTCCATTATTTTCCTTTCGTGCTCCGTTATTTTTAGTAGCAAGTGTTAGTGGGGTTTTGTGGTAAGATAATTTTGCTGGTGCTGCAGAATCTTCAGTCATGTAGCAGTAGTATTTCAGTAGTATCACTGTAGTTGACAACCCTGTGGTCTGTGTTGAGATTGAGTAACTTTCCAGGGGTTTTGAAAAGGTGTGGTGTCAGATGGTAGCTATGAACATGTCAACACTATCAATTACATAGTAATTCTCAGTATGGTAGAAGAAATATTTGCCTGGATATTATAGTAGAGTGGTCATAACTCACTAACTTGTTTTTTACACAGTTTTAATAGTCTCTGTTAGGTATTTGCTGAGAATTTCTTTGCCTGACTCACAATAAAAATAGATATTTAAAACCACCTGTAATTCTGTTGGTTTGGTTTCTTTTTTTTTGGTAATACCTCTTCAAAATAAGGGAATAAATCTCTCCAGATACACTGGAATGTGAAACCTTCCTTCCACTCCATTTCTGTTATATTTCCTCTTCCTTTCCCTCAAGTCTGAAACCACGCTTCAAAATAAGGTCCGAAGTTAGGGGAAATCTATAGATTTCCCACTATACTTGTAATACTCAGTTTGGTATTAGAGGAAAAATTCAGCAATCCTCTTTGCTCACAATAAAGCCTTCCACTTGCAGATACTACATGAGTTTTTTCCTTTGCTTTCATGGTTTGCAAAACTCGCAGTCCACAGAATTGCCAAAATGAAAAAATCTTTGGGTGGCAGAGAAAGAGATACAAAAGATACCAACGTTCCCTACTTAAGAAAAAATGTGATTTTTTTGGAGAAAGTGTTAATAGTACATGGAACCTACATCATTAGCAAATAACACTTCAGATTTCTATTCCTGATAGTGGTTTGACTCCTCTGATTTTCCTCATTTCTGAGAATGAGCCTGATTCCCTATTTCAGAAACACCAAAGTTTTGGTCCCAACCTATTAATGTCACTGGAATTGTTGAGAGTGTGTGCACTTTACTCCCCACTCTTCTTGCCATATATGCTGAATATACATTGTTTTTGAAAACTGTAGCAAGTTCTTTATAATTAGAGCCATAGAGGATAACAGAAATCTTTTAAAATTCAAAATTATTCTAATACTAAAGAAATTGTCTTGAGTGTGGTGTTGTCACGTGCATCCTAGTAATTACAAAAGGTAGGTTGTAGTCTCACAGCAAAGTCCATTTTACAGCCTCATATTCATTCGGGGGGGAAAGAAACACTAAACAAAAAAAAACCCAAACGCAATAACAACAACAAACTCCACCAAACAACGGGATTTAAATTATCTCCTTCTTAAATGTTTCTGAGTGAAAGGCTCCAGCCTAGGTTTTATAAGGTATCCTTATCACATGAGGCATGGTTTCTGTTCTGTTTTGTTTCATTGTGGGTTGGTTGGTTTGCAGGTTTTTTTCCCCAAACTGACATGTTTGGCTGTCTCAAATGCACTTTCTTGAAGTAGAACCCCCAAGAAGTTCAATATTATTACTTTTTTTGCCTAGTGTATTTAACATATTGAAGATTAATAGTATTCTGTAATGTAGTGTGATACATAAAGCAGCCTAGAGAACATTCTAGAGAATGGGAGGCCAACTCAAGCATGACTGTTATAGTAATCAGATAGTGAATACAGTACTATCATATTTATGTGTTCAGGAATACATTTCTAATTTTAATCTCAGTTCAGATGTATTTTATTTAAGTGAGGGAAATATATTTACTTGTTTTTTATGTCAGTGAAGGTGAAAAAAGGCAATTTCTCATGCATTATTATAGTTAACTTTTCTATGATTTAACACAATAAATGGGAGCACTGGAATTTATTTTTGTGTGCAACTAAAACATGGTTGTATTTCTTTTAAAGATGAGGAAGAATCTAGTATGTGATAATTTTCAGTTCTCATCCCTAACAGTTCATTAGACCTTTACAATTCTTTTTTTAGATGAGAAGTTATGAAGATTTAGCTGCAAGTTAACTGTTTGAAATTTTAAATGCTTAAGGTTTGTACTTCTTCGGACATTTGCTGGTAACATACCATAAAAAGTCTGCGTGAAATGTGATTTATTTCTATATATTCCACTACCTGCAAGAAAAATTTGAAATGTGTAACTCAATGAACCAATTTCCTACCAAGCATTAGTTACAGAGGTAAATTAAATTTGATATATTGTATCAGACAAGAAGATTAAATTAGGAAAACACTATATTCATTTTACTTACTGTTAAAGACAAACAAAATCTTTTGGAATATGTACAATGAAGTGTATAAAAATAAATAAATGAAATATGCTGACCAGGAAAACGTGAAAATATTCAAAATAAAAAAGATGACAAGGATTTATTTTTTTGTTATGCAGCAATTTTATGCCATCTGTTGTACATTTCCATTATATTTGAATTTTCAAAACTTGCTTTTTTCACACTGCATTTACAGATGTGTTTTTATAAGGGAAGGTCTTTATCTGCAGAAGGAAATTGTATTCAAATGTTTTACAGGTATCCCAGCTCTTTCTTTCTTTTGATGTCTTAGATGGCAGGAATTTCTTCCATGCCTTTGTATATTCTTCCTGAATGATCTTGTTCAAGCTTTTAAATTCTTTTTGTTTGCACTGAAAGGTATGTTACGTAGTGTGCATGGATGCTTATTTGTATTGGGTAATTTTCTGACTCTCTGACTAACACCAGAATAAAAGTTTTGTGCAGGAGATCAATGTAGGACTGAAAACAGAAAATGTTCCCAGCCCAAGGATCAAATACAGTGTACGTGCACAGCTGAGCCCTCGTTACTATTTTATTGCTTGTTTATAGTAATAATTAAGTCTGCTACTACATTAATTTGGATTTGAAATCTATTTGTGTCAGATATACTAACTGAACACTCCTGTCTAACTTTTCAAGTAACCATATTTTTTTTTCCTGTTCTTCTCTCCTGAGAAAAGTTGCCGTTGATGGTACTCAGTAGACTGCATTAGCTATTTGAGCACCCTGTACTTTTTTTGTATTTTCACTTCCAGCCATCATACATCTGAACTGCATAAATACTTTCTCCATAAGGCATGTTTAGTGCAGGCTATCTGTCAGTGCTACAGGGTTTGAATAAACAGCATTCATTGATATATATGAATCGGTTGCAAAAATTAATAAAATGAAATAATATATAGAAAACCAGGAGTTATGTGTAAAGAAGGGAAAATCTTTATGGAGTGAAGAAATGTCGCCACTATAAACCATTTCCTTTTAGAAAATATCTTCTTTGATTCTGGTGTTCTCTGATTCCTCTTTCTGAATATTAAACCTCAAATTCTATGGAAGCTATGACAAAATGTCAAGTTAGCTTTAGAGTAATTACAAATAGAGAAATGTAGATGTTTGAGCTAAATATTACCGGAAATCCTTTCTGCTCCAATATATTAAAATATAGCATTAAACCTAATCCATCATCTGCAGCAGTTTCTGGGTACAGAGCTCAGACACTGGCTATTAACCCTGGCCTAAAAATACTCTATCATTCTGGCTGAGCTAAATGTAGCATCTTCATCTTCCAATTTTTGCTTATCTTTTAATTTAATTTTGACCTTTTTTTGGCCTTCATGCCTTTTCCACACAGGTGGAACAATTAGAACAGCTAGAGGCTGCTCAAATGCAAATATCATCAACATTGCTACAGCAGCCTTCAATAGATGTTTCAGTGTCTCTAATAAGGAATTCTGTCTTTGGAGCACAAACATTATAAGATGGAGAGAATAGTGAGGTGTTTGTAATGATCTTGTTTCTTTCCTTTAGGTGATCTCAGTCAATTGTATAATTGCATGAGTCATTAGGGGTCCCAGCTGCACATTAGCTGAATACTAACATGCACACTTTTCTGCATCACTGACTGAGGCCATTTGCCAAGGACAATACCAGTGCAGAAGGAATGATAAACAGGATTCATTGAGATCTGGTCTATAACAACTTCACAGTGAAATTTCATATGCTTCTATTAAACTAGGTACAAAGTTTATTCAAAGACTATGGATCAAATAGAAATAAGACGTAAATGGGTTATCTGATACATAAGGCAAAAGTCTGGGCACTAAATACCCAAAATTAAAATTCTGAAAATTTTTTGAGGGATACTGCTTAATCCTGATAACATCCAAACTCTGCAGAATCCTTAATGTTTATTTTTAAAATCTTGAAGTGACTACATTTGTGTCCCAATATGTATAGATTTTTGTCCTAGTCAGAGTTGGATTGATCCAGGTGTGCTTCTTTCTATTTTAAGCCAAACCAAGGTCCAGAAGCCAGGTATTTCCAGCCTAAATTCCCCTATTGGTCCAATCCTTGAGGTGGCCAGAATACATATAACATAAACATATCCCTAAAATTTAGCAATGGTCTTCATAATTTGTATTCCATCTGCTGTTTAATGTTCATCTATAGTTTAATAAATACAAGCACAGTTCTAAGCTAGATCCAAAACCTAGGAGTTATGTACAAAGCTAAGTGTCTTATCAAGATGCCAAAGGACTTACTTTCATTCTGTTTTTTCGCACTACATTTTTTTTTTTCCAGCCGTAGCAGAAGCATGCTATCTTTCTCTTCTTCATTACAAAATAGACATTCAGACTAACAGTAAATTTCTCTATCTGTCTTGGGAGAGCTTTTCTGGAGACAAAGCACACATTCATTTCCAGTAAGCAAAGAAATGAATAGGAGACTACTTCTTCATGTAAATGTTCCAGGCACTTGATGCTGGTTGTACTTTAAAGGAAAAGTTTAGCCTTGTTCTGCTGATTCCCAGTGGGTTGGATGTGGCTATTGCTCTTAGTGAGGTACATAAACCCCATAGCATAAAGTTTATCCACATGCTTCTTTGCTAAATGTTTTTTTCTTGGCTTTCTCTAGAGAGGTGAAGGCAAACTGTTCTGCCTACCTGCCAGCATTCATCGGCTCATTGTCTGGGCCACTAATACTCTTGCCATCCACATAGCATCATATTCTGTATTTGTTTTAGAGGGAAATGAGTGAAAGAGGGGGAAAATTCCTAAACGTTAGTTGCTACGGTGCTTATGTAGAAAGCGCATTGCCTGCTCAGTAAAAGTTTCCTGTTCAGTTCTTCCCATACTTACTGAATTGAAACCTGCTTCCTTAATCCCAAAATGCATTCTCCAGAAGGGCATAAAGTAAGTTTGTATGATTTTTTTGTGGTGGGAAAAGAAAGAGGTCATTTTATTTTTTTGTTGATCCAAGCCTTGTAGTATGAGATAACATGACTTTTCACACTCTACCAAATGAAGTTCACAGAGGAAGGTTGTCCAAATCTGTCCTCGTGGATTAGTTTAACTACTGAACATTCTCCTTATAAGCCATAGAATCATAGAATGGTTAGAGTTGGAAGGGACCTTAAAGATCATCTAGTTCCAACCCCCCTGCCATAGGCAAGGACACCTCCCACTAGACCTGGTTGCTCAAAGCCCCATCCAAACTGGCCTTGAACAGCTCCAGGGATGGGGCGTCCACAACTTCCCTGGGCAACCTGTTCCAGTGTCTCACCACCCTCACAGTAAAGAATTTCTTCCTGAGATCTAATCTAAATCTACCCTTTTTCAGTTTAAAACTCTTACCCCTCATCCTATCACTACACTCCCTGACAAAGAGTCCCTCCCCATCTTTCCTGTAGGCCCCCTTTAAGTACTGGAAGGCTGCTATAAGGTCTCTCCACAGCCTTCTCTTCTCCAGGCTGAACAACCCCAACTCAGGCTGTCTTCATAGGAGAGGTGTCCCAGCCCTCTGATCATCTTCGTGACGCTCCTCTGGGCTCACTCAAAGAGGTCCATGTCCTTCTTATGTTGGGAGCCCCAGAGCTGGACCCAGTACTCCAGGTGGGGTCTCATGAGAGTGGAGTAGAGGGGTAGAATCTCCTCCCTCGACCTGCTGGCTATGCTTCTTTTAATGCAGCCCAGGATGCGGTTGGCTTTCTGGGTTGCAACAGCACATTGCTGGCTCATGTTGAGCTGCTCATCAACCAAAACCCCGTGGCTACCTTAAAATCATCTATCATTGTACGAGTACGGCAATCATTTTGATGTCTGAAATGGATTTTATGTCAATGAAGTATGAAAGGAAGGAAGACTTTCCAGCAAATGGAAGTGTTCGTGCAAGTATAAATAATAAATAAATAAGTGTAAATGTTCTTCTGTCATAAATAAATTCATTTCAGTTGCTTTCTCTCAAAGCTTGGGCTGTATGCTGCTTTTTAGCAAGAGGCTGTCTTCTGGAAGATTTATTTTGTAAAGATGTAAATTCTTTGACTTACTTTTAGATGTAATACTTAGTTTCTCTATCTTGGCTGAAAGAGCTCTAGAAAACTGACAGAGGAAAATCATTGTGAAAAACTTCTGCCAGGTACCATCTTACCGAACAAAATAATTTTTACAGTGAAAAAAAAATATATATTTCCATCTGCATAAGGTGTACAATTCAGTAGAAAAATGCTAATTGTGTATAAAATTTCCTCACAGCAGCAGTCTGCAGTCATTCAGTCAGTGCAACAGAGAATATCAATCATCTACAGAAGGTTCACAGATGCCTTCAGCTCCATGGGTCCTGCTACTGCCATGGCTGAAGGATGAACACACACAGATGTTCTGGACAGAGAGGTGCCATATCTGGAGAACAGGCAAATTTGGGGGATAATTACTTGAAACTATTTGGGAATCTGTATTCAAGGTCAAGTGGTGGAAGTATTAAATAGTTTACATTCACGTTATTTTGGTTATATAGAAGAGTTAAGTAGCTTTAACTTATTTCTCCTGGTTTTTTGTTTCAGTAGAACAACTAGGAGTACTAAGAGTACTAGTAAATAATTCTAATAGTACTAATAAAACTAATGTAAAAAACCTGTTGAATGTGTGGCTGACATTTTTCTGTTAATTTCAAAGCTTGTGATTTATTGACCAAGTTTTTATTAAAAAGTTTAGTTCTACTCAATTTGATCTTGAATTTGAAAATAAACTATAATATGACTCAGGCTCTGATCTTCCTTTCACAAGTATAGAAACACACATATATTGGTATATTGGAGCTACCATCTCATGCATATTAATTTTTTAAAGTTAAAAGATTATAATCTCTGTTGTAGTGTAAGGAATTTTTTGACATCTCTGCAGTGGAGTATTGCCTTAACAGTTAATATCCTTTTAAAATTTTAAAGAGTATTTTAAATTGCCAAATTATCTGATTTTTTTTGTGAATCTGCAAACACCTGAAAATAAGAATGAAAAAAAAAATTATTGTAATATAAAAGCAGATAATGGAAAGGCAAGTATACTTTTGTTTGTTTGTTTGTTATTATCAATTATTTTTAAGGCACTTCAGAGCTAAGAACATGGAAATTTCCAGCAAAACGGATTGGATATAGTGCAAATTGTTTGTCATCTTAAGACTCAGGTAGGAATAAGAGAAAACTTGACAACCTATACTTCACATAGCTAGACTTTCCTGCATTAATCTAAAAATTGAAGAGGCAAACTTAATTTGGATTGCAAATTTTAAGATGTTTTTGCCAAGATTTTATGTGAGGACAATAATTTTGTCAGAAACTATTAAAGTGCAAATTGTAGCTGATAAACCCCTAATATTACTATTCTGAAAAAAAAAGGAACTCTGCCTTAATGAGGGGTCTGAGCACTGCCTCATTATTTGGCACAATGTTATGTTTGATTAAAAGGTAATGACATTAGGTAAATAACTATTTGGATTTGAATTGCTATTACAAATCAGGATACCTGCCTTATAAATCTGCATTAACTACACTTATGTAAGATAATGTTTAAGTAGGATAGTAAGCATTTTTTGTCATCTGTCTCACTGGGACTGAAAGGAGCATTTAAAATACAGCAACTGCTTAATTATTTGACTGAGTCCTACATGATGTAATGCTACTATTCACCATATGGCTTAATAAATCCCTAGTAAATAAAGTGTGAATGCTATATCTGAAAAATATCAGAGAGTGAAGTAAGAGCATTTTAGTTCTAAACCATATGCCTCAGATATTAAAAGAAAGAAAATTAGTGGTTCGTGATATTGGACTGGAATAAAATAATTATTTGGTTTTGTTTAAATCCAATATAGTATGTTACAAAAATGCCCTCTATTGAGAGTTTTTGTAGCACAAAGTCTGATTGAAATAATTACTAAAGAGAAAAAAGGTAACATAAGCACTTGTATATTTTTATTGTGCTCTAACTAGAAAACATCCTTTGTACTGACTCAGAAGTCCAAGGGACTTAGGAGGCAGGACCAAGATGTGCATTTTTGTCTTACAAAACATTTTGAGGGATATCACTACAATATTAAAGTATTTAGAGCTTGAATGTGAAAGATCTGAAAATAAGACTCATCAAAACATAACGTAAGCTATTAGGGAAGAAATAATTGACATCCTGTCGTGGACATTCCTAGTTTCCAAGATCAGAATATAATAATGCTCAAATAGCCTCTTTAATGAAGAAATTTTGACATCTACTTTTCGATTGCTGATAGATTGTAAATACTCTCAAAAGAGTAAAGCTTTGGGTTGAAAATATGTGATTTACTATTGAGAAAATTTGCTTGAGCTTTTTTGCAAATTCAGAACTCCTACTCCATTTTTTGACCTTGGCTAACATCTGTCAATGTTAAAATCTATGGCTTTAAGTTCGTTGGATTAAAGATTTTGCATTAAAAGTGAGTCTTACTTCATTTTATGTTATTTATTTCCAAGATTATTGAACAGAATGTCAAATTCTTCCTTTGACAAATGTTCATTGGGAATATTTCTCCTTTTTAAGATTCTAAGAAATTTTAATTTCTGTAATATGTAAGTGATGATGTTAATTGTCTGGCCTTTTGTAATTGCTTTGGTATCTGGTCTTTCACTCTGGAAATGTTATCTTATAGTTTGTGACCATATAACCAAAACCCCAGGAAGTAACAGCATAACATTTCAAAGCCTTCCTGCATGCAAACTTCCCCCCACCCACGGACCCACCCACTTGTAGGGGTTTGGCCTGGGCTGGGGTCCAGCCTGGTGCAGCTGCGCATCCGTGAAGCAGCGCTGCGTGCAAGTCGCTGAGAGAAGTGAGGTCCTCACTGGCTTCGCTGGGGACCTGCTTTGAAGCTGCAGCTCTCACCCTTGGTCTTGTCTGAGCTAGGTGACAGGTACCCCTGAGCCTCCTACCTCCCTGTTCCTGACCCCAACCACCACCCATGGGCTGACATCCCAACCTGGCTTCAGCCCATCGCTGTCCCCACGTCCCTGCCCAGCTATCCCGGGGCTGTGTGTGACCCCTGCTCTGGCACTGCTCTGCCCGATTTGCTTGGGAGCTGTGGGATCAGATCCCATGTTGGTGAGGTCCCTACCCTACTGGCAGTGCCGCCACATTCAGCTCCTATCTCATCTCCTGTGCAGCTCTCTGACAAGCACACTGACCTCCGTTCAGAATTTTAATTCCTCCTATTTTCTCCTAGAAGCAATTTTATCAAATATTCCTTGGACAATCTGCTTTTATTTCAGACCTGGCATGGTGTGGAACAACCTGCTGATGCGTAAAATCATGTTAGATGTCCTTCTTCTTCTACTAATTCACATCTTGATATGGCTCCTACAGATGTCAGTGTCCAAAGTCTCACTGGATTCAGTGGAGCAGGAATAAACCTGTGGAATTGTAGAGGATGAGCTCGATGTGTATGAAGGGCGTATGAAATCTAATAATAATGTTTTAGCACCTGAAAAATTGTATCCTAAGTGTAATATTCATTACCTATATTTCAGCAAGGCTTTCACAATACATCTTTTTTTTTTTTTTTTCATTAGCAATATATCATCTTCTTCATTAGCAATATATCATGTACTTAATAAGTATTTATTACTGTCTCTCTCTGGGCTGAAATTATCTTTCAGAATGAAAATACGAATGATTTATTGACACAGAAATATACTAATTACTGACAAAATCCCTGGAAAATTGGGATAACATAGAACTTTGGCAATGAAATGTTAGCATCCCTACCTCAAATAAATTTTCAACCTTGGTGTGTGCCTGTGAAGAATAATTATCAGTCACAGTCATAATAAATACTGAGAAAACGAATGTACCTCAAACTAAAAATATTTGTGGTATAACTTTTGAAAGAATGAACTTGAGATACAACAATAAGCTGATTTTATACTTGGACTGATCTATACTTGTAAAACAAATATTTTCTGTTGAAAAATATCATTATCTGTCTGAAAGGCAGAAGTTCTTAAAGAAATTATTTTTCCTCTCCCTCCAGAACATTATTCTATAATAAAGATTAGGCTTTTAAATTGTGAATCAATTATTGATTTTACTATTATTACTATAATAACACTTATTATTAATTACTAATTATATTAATTAGTAGGATTTGGCAGGTTAGGCCCCTGGATGTATAGTATAGGTAATTTACAGAAACCAGCAAGAATAAGGACGGATCCTTCTCAGGTAGAGAGCCTGCCTCAGTCCTGACTTCTTAGTGATCTAAATCCCCAAATGGAACCAAACACCCAAGACAGTAACCTAAGTTCCCACACAACAAACAGTGGAAATCACTTGTTTCAAAATTATTCCATCAAATTCAGAGTATCAAATGACTCTGAAACGATCTAGTAGGAAATATTGAGTAGAAGAACAAATTATGGGGGACTACAGATGACTCAGCCTGAGATACACTACGATTTTACAGTGTAGAGGTTAAGGTGGACAGGGCATCTGGACCTGAGCAACACCTCTGTATTTTACCCAGTAGCCACTAAAGTATATAAGAAAAGAAAAAACATAAGAGGATTTTGGAGTGGGAACAGGAAAAAAAGGCTTCTCTGTTCCCAGTTTGATATCCTAAACATTTGGTTGCTGAGACATGCTCGTTGCCATTTTATAGCTCAGAAACTTCATAGCTGTTGCATTTCTTTCAGTTCTGTAGCAGAATTTCAAATTGAGAACTGAAAAGTACGCCACACAAAATAGCCAATGATGAAGTGTTATATCATTCTACTGGTTAAGGATATTTCCCCAACAATCTATGGAATAAAAGAACTAACATTGTGTCCTCCTCCTTAAAGGAAAACAGTAGCTGCACTTTATAGGAAGATCAACACTACCAGTGCCAAGTATGCTCAAGAATGTTTAGCTGACAGATCTTGGCCTGGTTTTGGCACAAGCCAGCTGCTTACATTGCTCAGCTAGCAAGAGTGGGACGTGCCCAGAAACGTGCCTTCAAGATTAGGCAAAGGTAAAGGAGCAAATTAGGCACATATGGAATTACAGTGCCTCCAAGATAAAGTTCTCAGAACTCTGTGTGTAGGTGCCTACATTTGTCAATGTCTCACTTTAAGAGCTTAAACCCATTGTGAAATTCACTTTATTTCAGGAAAAAACAACCAACGCTAAGGATAATTCCTATGATGGAAGATACCTGACTTTATTTCCTTACTTATGCAGGAAACAGAAGCTGGATTGCAAAATCACAGTTAATTTCCTTTTTCATATATGAAATCTTTACAGATTTCCAGCTGCTCTGCTGCTTTTTTAAACCATAGATGTATAGACTGGCATTGCATTTGACCACTTTTATATGGCAAGCAATCTATGTGATACTTTTTTTTTACTTCAGATTTTAGAGGTTTACTTTAAGGCAGGTTATTTTCTCTTTGAGTAGCATTATATTTATTTTAGTTAATAGCTTTTTGAAGTGCACAGAATAGGCTGAATGATGATGTCACCATTTTATGTTAGATTAAATCTGCATAAGGTGGCACTACTACCTGAAATTCTTGGCAGTTTTTTCTTGCCCAATTTTTTTTTTCCTTATGCTGTCAAAAATAACAAAGAAAAAAACAGATAGCTGAAAAGGGTTCCTTGAAAAAACACCCACTTGTGAGAGGAAGGCTTAAATGTCTGTTTTGTTGTTGTTTTTTCTCCCCCAGCTTAATTATCCCACGTCAGTTCCCTGAGGTAGTTCATTGCACGGGTGTATGGCTGCATGTGCCTGCAGTTACAGGTGGAGAAATACGCATCCAGGAATGAGGGGGTGGTGGGATGACTCTTTGATGCTTGAGCTGGCTTACATCGTATTAAACTGGTTATGAAACTGCAGCGTAAAGCTGTTCCATTTAAACATAATAAGTCAGGGTCTGTTTCTATAATTTATAGAATTCTATAAATTTTATAATTTACACAACAGCAATGAGCAAAAACAGGAATAGTAGAAGAATGCAGTTAGATAAACATAGTTGCCACTAAAATGATCCCACTACTACTTATTTTGGAAGGGATTTTGGTCAATAGACAAATATACCTGAGAAGATGCATGAAATGAAGCTCAGCAGGCAAACAATTGTACTCTTCTGTTTTTTCAGAATACCTGCAACTTTAATAGAACTTCTCATTCAAACTTAGAGCTTTAATTTTTTTTCCAGCAGGATACCCATGGAGTTAGTAACTTTCCCTCTTCCGGATGATCATTTTGTTGGTGATGCCTGCTCTGTGCTTTGGAGAGTTTAATGAGTGTGTTTACTGCCATAAGATCTATTTGAATATTCCTCTTAGTCTGACTCACTTTCTTGGCTTTTACCTGAATAGTACAGGAGATTTCTTTACAAAAAATAAGAAAGACAAAGCCCTACTCTCCCTCAAGGAGGTACAAGCAAGAGTTTTCATTGCAAATATGATTCTGTAATTGTAAAGTTGTATGCCTTCTTTACTGTGTAGAATATATAAAAATATCAAAGAATGTTCCTCAGAAATGCTTAGTGTTTCTGTGTGCAGGCAAGTAGTCAGAATAATCTGAATGCTTTCTCTAATAAAATGTGTAGGGCAAGTAAGAGCAGGAAGTATTTGCAAATATTTATTTGAATAAGTGAGTCTGAGTCACTTGGATAACATTTGCAACAATATTTCTTAAAAGAATATGGAAAATAGCAATAGTACAAGTAATTTTTAATCCTCAGATTATTTAAGAAAGGATTTGTTTGTGAATGTCCATGTGTCCATCTTTTAACATTTCCAGTGTCCTTCCTCTGCTTATAAAAATTGCAGTCATCCAGTCCAGGAAAAATGTTATTAATTAATTAAGACAAATGAGCAGTACACATAACAGTAAGTTAAAAACTATTCACAAAATGAGTTATTCTACTGAAACATGTTCATGCAATTCTGAATTTAAAAAAAAGTATAAAGCAATAGACACTTTGCATTCTTCTTATCCCAGGCAGATCTGTATTGGGGTATCAGGAAATAGGAGCTGCCTTCTAAGGAGTACACTAACCTCCCTGGGTACTGAAGAAGCTTCGCTGAGTACAGTCTATATAGATCATTGTTTGTGCCCACGACCGTTTCCCTTGGCTCTAAAAAGTATGTTTACGTAGCAATTTAAGTGAATAGAAGTGAATTTGTAAAGCAGAACAGTTAACGCTGATGATTCAATATCCCAAGAATACATGCTTGAACAGTGCACATAAGTGGGTGGAGCTGATCTTCCAAGTCAGTTCATGTGTCCCAAGATGACTTTGAAAAATAAAGCAAAGCTCATGATTGAGATTTAAGAGATTAGCTTTAAAATAACATCTCTGTCCCATAATTCTAGTGTAAATGCACCCAAAATACTGTAAACATGTATATATATCACACACTAATCTTGCACTACTGGGTGTTCACCACCAACTACCGTACCATGCATTCCCCAAGGCCTCTGCCTATAGTCACCTGGGCACTTCTTCGTCCATACCTGGTTTCATTGTTGTCTTCATGTCATGTTAAAATATTAGATGAATGAAATATGTCTTTCCATAAATACTTTCTACGTTCTTCCTTTGACTGTGACTGCAGAAGCAATTGTTTGTGGCTGCTTGAATAGGCATGATTTTTCCTTATCTGTTCTTCACGTAGCAGTGTCCTGTCAGCATACCATTGAGAAATGTCACGAACATACTCATTCACCAGCTGGAAACACTGCATATGCCGTGCATCGAACTCACACTCCAGTAAGAGAAGATGACTTCAGTCAAGTTAAGGGCTTATCAGTCACAATAATTTTGAAGTCACACAAACCTGCATGATTTTAGTCAGGATTAATTCCTTACTTTAACAGCTTTTTAGGAGAAAGAACCTGAAATAACCTAAGCATTTCATATACACACCTTTTTGCTGCAAAGCTGGAAAAAAACATATGGCTTACATTTTTGAACTTTTTAAACCTACACAATTAGGTCAAGAAACTATTAAGCATCAAGATCGGATATCTAAGACACTGGGAACTCCCTGCCAACCCATAAAAAAGCCATGCCAAAATAACCTCCCTGCTTTACCAGCAAGGCACTGCTGAAGTTAACGTTACTTTCCCAGGTCAGTTTATAAGCATCAGGAAGTACGGGGTGTAGCATCACCCTAAATATTTCCATTTTATGGACATGACGTACCTTAAGAGTCTCCTATTTCGGAATGTAAATGTCACTGAGAAGAGACTGGTAGCTGAGTTGAGTCATCAAACAGGAGATCAGCAGCAGCTGCAGAGAAACTGAACCTGATGCATGTCCTGTTTTGGGTGTGATGTACTGCCAAGAGAAGATGAAGGTGGAAGCATGGTGGAAAGAAAAAAGTGGTAAACAAGCTATTGCATCATTTTTTGCCTCTCCATGTATATAGGTAAAATCTATGCCCTAGCCTTTCAAAATGGTCTCCCCATTTACCATGTTCATCCCTGATTTTTTATATATGTAGATTTTAAGGCACATCCACACAGAGCATTTTGCACAGATGTGAAATTACATGCAAATATATTTTGCAGTTAATGGAGTAAAATGGATTTGATATACCTAAAAAGTTGTGTAGTTTACTGCACTTTTTACCTTTCAGTAAAAAATATTTTTTCTCCATGAAATCAGTGATAGAGTAAAAAGGTGTGGAGGCAACAAATGGTGATTAATCCCAATGCCCAGTGAAACCAAACTGGGGTTGGCATAATGGTTATTAAGCCACAAAAGAAGGGAGAGCTAGTTGCAGCCAAGGTGCTTAGCAGAGCATGGAGAGAGGGTGAAAGGAGAGCAATGAAACGTAAAGCACCAGGGAAGAACTGAGCCAGGATGACACGACAGCAGGTAATGACTGGGAAGGAGAAGGAAAACAACGAAATCAACGATGTGTTTAAAGCATAAAATGAAGACAAGCAATGTTTCACATTCCCTGCTGATGGACAATCGGTGTTTTGTTAGGATACCTGGTATTTATCAGAGAGAGAGGGAGTAGAGAGCGTGGAGTGAGGGACTGAGTCAGCAGGGAGGCTGCTAACAAGGTCGCCTGAGGGACTGGGGACCCAGCTGGGAGAGCTGGAATTGGCTTTGCTCTTGCAGTGCATGAGAAATGGGGTTTACATACTACACAGTGCATGAGCCACATGCAATCTGTACGTGTCCATTTTGTGGTGCTCTAAATTGGTCTCATGTTAGGCATATCATGTTAGGCATATACGTTACTATTGAAAAGCAAGTCCACCTACTAAACACACAGAATTTAATCTTTCAGTTTACCCAGTAATGAAAAAGTGTAAATTTTATTTTAACATAAGGTTAGCCAAGTCTGTTAGCTGAAATAAAAAAGACTTACTGAGTTCTGTAACTGACAGATCCCTGCAAAAGTCAGCGTATACACATACAGCTTTTAACTATGGAAACTTGCAGCCCTCCTTCCTATAATTTTGCTCCTTAAAATTTCCTTTTTCTCTGAGGGAAGAACAGATCAAACTTGCTTCTGCAGCCCTTTTCCTCTGTACACTTTATCTTGGCATGCTGACAAATGCTGCTATGTGCACAGAAAGGAAAAGAGTGGTTGGGCTGGGACAAGGAGTAGGTAAGGCATCAGGACAGATGTTTGCCTACCATCTGTACCATTTTTGTATGTCTAACTGTCCAACAGGGTGGGAGGACACATTCCTCTTGACGTTAGGCATGAAATTTTTGCTGAATATTGGCTTATATTAACTTAAACACCTAACAGGTTAGGTGATATGACATCACCCTTTCCTCTGTAACGTCCATCTACTTTCTATCCTGCAGGATTAGAAGTGGAGTGTTTCTGTTTTTTTTAGTCACAGCTGCCATGGCATTCTTGGCCAAAAGTTGCACAACTGGCCAAATGTAGGACAAATGTATATTGATTCTGTCAAATTGTTGCAGATGAGGAAAACGAAAAGGATTCTAAGAAATATTGCAAGTTTTATTTTTGTATTCTGAAAACATTTAACTGGGATCAAAAAAACCCCACCAAACAACCCACAGGAGGTCTTCAGGGAATCCACTGTAGTTCCCCAATTCTGACAGCAGATCTATAGTGCTGTTAGGGACAGTTCTGGTTCTGATTGCTATAGCTCATGCCAGCTGGCAGCTTCTGGGAGGGGCCATTCACCAGCTAGAAGGTGCCTGAATTTGGTGCTTGCATTCTCTGATACGCTTGCAGTATCACCCTTGCATCCTTGTAATGAGGAGGTCAGATGGGTTATTCTGCAACTGTTAAGATCCCTCCTCTTGCTGGGGTACTCACAGCTGCCTTAATGAACTGATTTCTAGCCCCATGCAGCTTTAGACCAGTAAAATACTGCAAAATAAACAAGAACATCTGTTCAGTTGTTTATTCAATGTTTAGTTAAGTTTTTCAAAGAAAGATAGCCCCAGTATTCACTTGTGTTGGGATTTCAGCACATCTGATGTGAGTGGGATGTTTTGGTGGAACACTATAGCTACAAACGGAATTGAAACGGCTGGTTTAACATATACAACACATGGTGGTTTTATGATACTGTTGTTTGTGGAAGTCTTAATAGATCCTTCAAGTTAGAATTTCTGACTCTGTCAACTATATAATGTAGTATGATAAGCAAGAGTTTTTGTTTTGTACTGAACTGTTGTTTAAGCTACTGTTGTATTTGATATAGAATCCTGAAGTTGGAATATTTGATCCTTTGCTATTCTGTCTTTTCTGTGTACTTTAGTAATCAGCTTAAGTGGGCTGGGGAAGCTAAGTCACAGCTAGGAGAATAATTGAAAGTCAAAGTTAACTGGATTTTCAAACCTTGTAAGATGCTTAGATATTTTTTTTTAAAGAGACACAACATTGAACAGTATGTTCCTTTAATAGTGGTGTACTAAAAGTGGGGATGCACATTACCTTAAGCGTATTTTAAGCTGATCTAAAAATCTTATATTCTGTCCATATAACATTTAGTTTCTGATTTTTTTTTTAAAAAAAGATATACATCGTACTGCATATGACTTGTGGGATACTGTTATTTGGGCTACTTGACTTTTTCTCTTAGAGTTGAATTATAACATTCAGTTATAACAAATGGCTGCATTTCTAGTGTCCCTGCTGGTGTTAGTGTGTCCCCGCTGGTGTTAGTGTGTCCCCATGAGGTAAAGAAGTTGAGAACAGAAGTAAACATTTTCCTCAGTAAGTCTTGGATGCTGCTTGCGGAGGCTGGGATTGCCACACAGTGTAGCTTGCAAATTGAGAACCACAAATACAATGTCTGACTTTTGCAGTGAACAACACTTAGCCACCGAGGATTGCAGAAAGTAAACTTGTTTTTCTTTAATTTCAGTGCCAGCTTTTGAACACCAGATTGCTGAAAAGCTGCAGAAATACCCTTGAGGAACAGACAAAATCCAAATAAACTTTTGTGAATTCATATGCTGTATTTCAAATTTCAAATGAGAGCTTTTAAACAGTAGGGAGACATAGTTGTGTGTGGTTTCTTATGTTTTGTCTTTTTTTTTTTTTTTCCCCCAGGAAGATGACAATAAGATAACTAGTTTACCTTATAACTCTGTGTAATTAACTGCTCTGATTTGTCTATTATGCCACTGTGTGTTTCCCAAAAGGTTCTGTAAGTAGCAGCTTATCCTGGAAAATGCTTTTGTGTCCAAACTGCAACATCCTAAATGTCCTAACAGTGTCCACCCTAGAGAGGGTGTCACCTGGCACCTGACTGTAAAGAGACCTACTTGTGTCACCAAAGCTCTCACAGCATTTGGTTCTTCCCACCTTGTCTATGTTGTGCACATCTCACGACTTCCACCTCCCTCCCCACACTTTCTTGTAAATATATGAGGTACTGCCCAAACAAACTGTCAGTGTTCTGGAGGCAACAACCGCCTCTAATTGCCCTAATTGGTCTGTAATGTCCTTTTTTTTGCAACCCCCTCCTCTGCAACCTCCTCCCCACCCCCTAGGGGTTTTGCAGCATGTGCACAAGCTGTGCTCAGAGATTCTGCAGCTGTAACCTTGGAGCAACAGATTGCTGTGAAAACACCCGACTTGGGAGAAAGAGCTGTGGGAAGCCTCATCTGGTGCCTCTGCAAGTGAGGTCCCTGCCCTGCCAGCCCTGCTATCACCCTTGGCTCCCTTTTCACATTCCCTTGCAGAACTGCCCGCTGTTGCTGCTCCCTGGCATTCTACCACTCAGCGAAGTGACCTTTCTTCTCCAGATTCATGTTTGTCAGGTTGGGGAGCAGGAAACCTACAGCACCTCTAGGAGAGACAAATGGTATTTAGGCCTCGGGAACATTCCCATGCCCTGTTTGGTTTTGTGACGTCAATGTCCCAGAGAGCTGTCCTGGAGCCCAGCCTGCAATACATCAGCCAAACCCTGTCTACAGCGAGATGAGGTGATTGATATCATAGAATCATA
>VYXH01003095.1:181677-244781 GCA_013397275.1 Burhinus bistriatus
GTTGCCTGGGGTTGTTGTGACCCAAGTGCAGGACCCGGCACTTGGCCTTGTTAGACCTCATGCAGTTGGCTTCAGCCCATCGATCCAGTCTGTCCAGATCTCTCTGCAGAGCTTTCCTACCCTCAAGCAGATCAACACTCCCGCTTAATTTGGTGTCATCTGCAAACTTACTGAGGGTGCACCCAATCCCCTCGTCCAGATCATCAATAAAGATATTAAACAAGACTGGCCCTAAAACTGAGCCCTGAGGAACACCACTTGAGTCCTGCCGCCAGCTGGATTTAACGCCATTCACCACAACTCTCTGAGCTCAGCCATCCAGCCAGTTTTTAATCCAGTGAGGAGTACACCTGTCTAAGCCACGGGCTGCCAGTTTCTCTAGCAGAATGTACTTGTGCTAGTTTCCCACTCATCAAAAGCTTTCCACGGAGATGGCTTAGATCTGGCCTTGCTCTGGGTACATGTCGCCTGGAAAGGCAGCACTTATTTCTCTTCATCTAGGTCAGCTGAGCTGCTGACTGCCTACAGCCCATGGGGATAACTTCTGGCAGCCGCTCAGCTCTGCACAGAGACCAGCCATACTCTTTCTGACAATGGGTTTCTCCTGTGAGCAAGAGGGCTCCATTTCAGATCCGTGATGGCTGGTTTGTCCTTGGAGGAGGCCTCTTACAGTGCCTGGCTGGTGGTCCTTGCCAAGCAGTGGTGCTTTCCCGGTTAATGGAGGCTGTTTGTGTCCCTGTTATTAATATGTGACAATAAAAGCTCGCAGCTCTGACTGTGTCACTGGCATTCACTGTCAACATGTTCCAGGTGTGAGAGAAAGAGGCTTTCATCCCCTTGCTCATCAGGGTCTTCTCAGACAATATTTGGACAGTAACTTTAGCTTGCACGTACAAATACTCTGTGTGAAAACATGTTATTATATGAAAATCTGCCAAACAGCAGTTGCTAGGAGGTCAGCCTTTCACACCAGCATTACATTGAGAAGTAAATTATGGCCAATATTATAATAATATATTGAGTAATATAGAAATATTATTTTAAATGTAACACCTATCTAATGACATAAAGACTGTAGGGTCTTATAGATGCATAGAAATATCTGCAGCCAGTCGCAATGTTCTCAGGACCTATTATGGTTTTTCTTTTATGTTTTCTTTCTTCTTTAGTACAGTCATTGAATCCATTCCCCACTGAAATGGGAAAACATTGAAAAAAACCCCTTGTGCAGAAAGAACTTTTTTATTTATTGCGGTTGGTGTTCTTGCTGCGTTTTGAAATTACACATTTTCTGTCAGCTATTTACAAGAAAGGTATTAGCAGAAGCCGCTGTATATTGGTCACCATCTTTGTACAGTGATGGCAAAACTCTTAAAGATATTCAACTGTTCAGGACCCAGAGCTCTTCTATGTACAGAAAAGTTAAAATTCTGAAGGCAATCAAAAGTCTATGCTGCAAACATACTGAACAAACGTAATGTGCTGGCACCGGCCTTGGCAAATGACCACACTGTATTTGTATATCTGACGACGTAATTCAGACTGCACTTCTCAAGTGCTTAGGCTCATGCCAATGACTTCATGAGTCCAAGTGAACCAGCGTATATTTGACAACCCTTGTAGTGAATCCGAGTCATATCATTATCATGGCAATAACTCCTCTCAAGTCTGGAGGGCTTCCTCACTTATTTTCCCCACTGGTGTGCCAAATTCTCTCCTGAATTTTATTTTATCTTATCACATCACTTCCTTCTCAGTGTTACCCTTGCTATAATAGTTCATTACGTTCTTTCAAGCTTTCTTTTTTTAAGAAAGGATAAGAATTGTCTGTTCCTCTTTCCTGATTCATCATTCATTGGAGAGATATTTTTTTGAATTTTTTATTTGACATTCCTATTTGAGATCACCTTCTACTCATATGTATAAGTACATGTATAAGTAACTCACCTTTTCTATGTTTACTGCTATGATTTTGCTGAAAGACTGAGAAGCCCATGAGATGTACCACTGAAGGCTTATAGTAAGCCAGGGCAGAAAATTTTACCTTTGTGCAACAATACAATTAGGTGCAGGTCCTTTCTGCCTAGCAGAAAGTAGAAAAACATTGCCTTTTTGTACAGTTTTGGAAGATCTCTGGCGTTTCGTTTATTGCTGTCTTCATTGGTTCTATAGGACTTTTTTTAAGATTTTTGCTTTAGACCATAGAGATGAAATTTAAATAAAAAGTTTAAAAAAGCCGTCTGTAATTCATGTTATTCCCTTTATAGCTCTTTGAAGGTGAAAAGAAAACTTTCCTAGTGTTAGCACAAGTAGGTGGCAGTAGAGACACATACATATAATGACACAGATGGTAGAGCACTTGACAATACTACTTAAGTAGTAACGTTGCATATTTAGGCATCGTGAAATGACTTTTGATGAATCAATGTAGATCAGCAAATGCCACACCCCTTTGCAGATGCAAACCACTGTTAGTATTGGTTAGTATTAAAGATGCTTGCAAACCTCTGTTCAGCTATTTAGTTTGGATATCGAGGTAGACCTGGAATCATTTAAAGTATTTATAGTTCCATCACTGGCGTCTGTCTTAGCTGTTCCTTCTTTGGAAGAGGTAGAACTTGATTATGAAACTTTGGATTTGAAATCCAGACCCACTATTTTTCTCTTTTCATAGCGAGTGGCAAGGCCTGAGCTTTTTGCTCAGGAACATCAATAACAGAAGTATCAAGTATGTAGTCTTTTCACTCTAAAATGTTGGACAAAAGCAAACTCATTGGTTTAGAGCTCTTGATTGTAGCTATAAATGAGCTCATTCTTAAAAATGAAGATATAAGTGGGGATTTTTATTTATTACAACTGTATCAGAGCTTAGAAGTTTATAAACTCTCCCCATTTTAGAACTTCCCTTGTGCTTCCCAGATATAAATTCATTGTGAGGTGGAGTGTGAACTGGGTGACACACATACCACTTCTGCTTAAAAAAATCAACAGGATGTCTGAATTCAGATCAATGTCTACACATAAGTAAATGCATACTACATGGAGGAGTTCATTGTAGTTGCAATACAGTTGCAGAAACAGAAAAGGTTTTTTGTTTTATTCTATTCTTTTAATTTTATTATTTATTTAAAAGTAATGAAATATTTCTATAGAACAGAGAAATTATATGAACAGTGGCTAGTTTTCTAGAATGAAGTTGTATCAAGAAAAAAACCCAAGAATATGGCAGTAAAAGGAATAGTAGGAGAAGCAAAAGTAGAACCATCTGCCAGCTGAGTTTGCCAAAGTGCCAGATGCTGCCTCTAGTAGTCTATGTTCCATTGCTTTGGCATCTGGATGGTCCTTTGTAATGAGGCAAAACTTTGACAGTTACTGAATTTTGTGAATGTATGTGTGCTTGGTTTAACTCTGATGTTTTTTGCAGAAATCAGGCTTCAGCAGAAGCCACTACATCCCAAGTCGGTACGTACAAGCCTTCAAAAAAATAAAATACCAACAGATAAAAAAAAATTGCATACATTATTTGTAATTCACTTGAGAAGTAGGTTTATGTAATTTCTGTCTCTTTATAGTAAATTGCTACAGACCATATATATAAATTGCTGTTGTTCTTTAAAGAACTATGTTAAGATGAATAAAATACAGCATACCTTTAAGCAGGCATGCAGAGAATAAAATTAAAGAAAATTTGTTATTATATTTATGTGATTTATAGAACAACTCAGGAGAACAGAGTTTGAGAAACAAAATATTCTTCCTAGGCTGAATAAGAAAAGCCTTAGAAAAATAAGCCATGTAAAAATACATAAATCATTTAATTCAGAGTATTTTTAAAAGCTAATCAACAAACAGTAAGCTAAACAGATTTTTTTTATTTTAAAAAAGGGAGAAAAGTCTCATGTTTTTTCTAAGTTCCATGAGTTCCTCTCAGAACTCCATTATTTCTGGCAATACATGAGCTTAGAGGGTATTCATACCATGATAACAGATAGCATTTCACCATTTTGAAATGTAAAGGTATATTATAGCAGAAAAAATAGTGCTGAAATGTAACATCGTGTGTAATACCATACAGAATTTTGGAGCTTAAATTTTCACAAGCCCATCTGGAGCTCCAAGTAGTTAACTGTCTATCTTTAAACAACTTTAAGGAACTGTTTTTAAGTCAGAAATGTAAAAATATGTTTCCTGATTCTCAAGTTGATAATCTTAAATCAGAGGCTTGAAAAATCCGTTGCTTGAAAATCTAAATTTCAGTGTTTATCACAAGTGTGAATGCACCAAGTCTTCCTACCATTAAATGTGCTTATGCTGAAAACCTGACCTGAAAAAAAGAAAAATTAAAAAGTTCTCCAGTTCTATTTGAAAGCAATACAATAACTTTAAACTTTGTCAGAATTGGACATAGTTGACTGAAGGCACCTCAGTGGGCAGACTTAGAACACAATATTCCTTTGTGTAGTGTTACCTTTTTTTTTAACTGTTGAAATTTCAAAAATACACCGTGCTTTGTGAAAGCCAGGCATGCAGGTATTCAGGAAGCTGAGAAGGGAGTTCTGAATTTCCCTACTGCCATAAGGACGAGGAATCAGAGCCTAGATTGTTGTTGTTGCCTCTGAAAACACTTACTAAGGCTCTCTGAAAATAGCACTGCAGACTCTGAAAGCCTTTCAAATGCTCTTTCCACTTTCATTTAGCAAGACCTTCTATGCCAAACAAAAAGAAGCTCTACTATTATTCCTGGCTCAGAATGACTTAAGATGGACAGTCAATGTTGTGCACTAAAAAAAGCCAGGGGCAATGGGTGGGGACAGGAGGCAGCTGTTATTAAAACTGGGTGTGATTCTGTGTGTCTGTGTATGTGTGATGTTTTGTATTTGTTTCCAGTCTTGTTGTTCATCTGCTTTTGGGTAATAAACAGCTGGTGCAGAATGTATCTCACCCCCCCACCCCCCCCCCCAAAAAAAAGAAACTCTTGTCTCGTTTTTGTCCTGCTTATCAACACTGAAGAGTATGTGTTTAGCTTTGTTAATCATGCCTTAAGTAGAAAGGGAAGGCTTTAACTCATGCAGGAGGGGACATGTTATTATGAATAAGTTGTTACATATGAAAATGCAGAACTTGGACTCGTTTTAAGGTAGTCAAAGTGACTGTTAATGGAGAATTGGAGGACTGGAGCACACTGTAAGAATGAGGAAATCAATGGGTGCTGTGAGGAATTTCACTACTGGGTGGCTGCAGATGTTCAAGCAAGGTAATGTTAACTTGCATATATCTCAGGAGATGAAGTATACATTTGTGGAATGAATCTGTAGTGTAGGGCAGCCAAGGGGAAGGACAGCTGTTAAAAAATTTGTAATTAAAACATCCGCATTTTGTGTCAAGACAATTAAAGGGCATGTCAGGTTTTAAAGCAAAATTAAAACTAATTCCATCCCCTGGTCATTCAGCAAATAACCTGGTCATTTAGCAAGTAAGGATGACTTGTACTGTTTGTCAGCAGGACATCATGAAGGCAAATTATTTTTTTTTAACTCTATATTCTGTCTGTGGATTAATGTGCCTTTTCAAAACAGTGGTAACTCTGGTACTAAAAGAATACTAATATTAAAAGCTATGTATCAAAACCCAATACTAATACGGTTCTATGACCAAGGTTATGTTTTATGCTGGTTGTATCCGGAGAATGCCTGGCAGTGCTCTTCACAGCCTATGTACTTTAGTCAGTTCTTTCACATTCAGTGTGTGATGTGAACAAACTGGTTAAACAGCAATAGTTTGGCAAGCAGGAGTGTAAGTGCATCTATTCTGTGCTTTTAATTAAAAGTACACCTTGTCCCTTTAAAGCTAAGTTAGTACAATAATGTTTCTCTCCTAAGTAGCTCAAAGTAAATTCAGTAAAGGGTAACTCGCTTCAGACACCCAAAGGAGCCCTGAAGTTGCCCTCAGTTCTGATATTCCTTCTCCTTCACCTCCTTTGCTCTGGTTTCTGTATAATTTCTTCCCTCTCGGATCAGATGTCTTTTTCCAAGGAAGCTCATCAACATTTTTTGCAAAGAATTCTGTTTCTTCCAAATCCTAGCAATGCCCCATGGCAGCAGGGTGTAAGTTTGTTTCTTGTTTTTCTACTTTTGTCTTACTATTCAGATGCATTTTATTTTCCTGGATAAGAACACAAGCACGTACATTACATCGAACTGCACTGCACAGCATAAACGATTAGATTTTAAAATGTTTCCTCAGAAATCACTTTTGCAGTGCATGTCCTTACCTTTCACCCCTGCCCCCTCCTGTTGTATGTGAACCCCTATGGAAATTTGAGAGCACAGCACCTGAACCTGTGCTTACATTAGCTGTCCTGTGGTCCTGTGGTTGAGGCTGGTTTCAAGGCAGTGTGTCACCTGCTTAGAAAACATTTTGTTCCTCTAAAGGCTTTCGTGCTCCTGTATACTATCAAAACCATCTTGTTATTTCTTCTCAGAGGAAATGCTCTCATGGGCATTGCATTAGCTTCTCCTCTTCAATTATTTAGTAAGTGCATAAATTAAAGTCAGTAGTTTGGACGTTTGTTTCTTAAGCATATCTTAGCTAAGCCTCTAGTTTCTCATTACTTCAGTAACTGGTCCTAAAATTCTGAGAATTAAATGCTGAGGTGAGAAATCTAAACTACCTTTGAGGCTGTTTGTGCCAAGTGGAATTTAATGATGGTGTCTTAATCCCCAAAAGCAACACCTCCAATACTGACCTACCTGGGCATAAGTATAGCATTCTGTTTAAAAAAAATAGTACAGGGAGTCCCCTTCTTCACTGTCAAGACAGATACATGTAAGCAAACAGTGGAACATTTTCAAGCATACTAGGAAGGTTATTCATTACGGAGAACAGAGTAGAAGGAGTAATTCTAGTTGTAGAGGAAGGGTAGGTGCCAAAATCAATCATAATTACTGTAGTAAATTGGCAGGTTAAACATAGGACAGAGTTAGGTTGAGACTGTAATGACATGTATTTACTGTTTATGCAGCAAAACTTGCAATTTAGTCTTTATTTATTGTTGAAATGAATGAGTCTTTTTATTGATAACAATTTTAGGCTTGTAATTGACAGCAGACTATGTATAGGAATATAAAAGACTTCTTGATTTCAAACTTGACCGTGAAAAGTATTTTTTGTAATGACTTCTGGTTTTGGGAGACTCAGTTAATCATTCTCCTTTGATTTTATTTTTCAAGAATATAGGCTCTTGTTTATAAATATTTTCAGAGATCAGCTGAGTTGTATGTGAATGTCTGTTAATGCTAGGAAAGGTCTGCCCTTGACCGAGTATCTCTGTTATTCTGTGTGCTGATCTATGCCAGTTTCTGGGCAGCCAGCTGTGCTGGGCACACCTGGCAGGGTTTGGGCAGGGGGCTGCAGGGTGAGCCACGAGCCACCTGCGTGAGTCACAAATGGCCCCAACTGGCTCTCACACTGGTGGGAACAGCCCTGCAGCTCATCAGGGATCCCTGGTGCCCTGACCCTGATACATTTAAGAAAGAGCCACAGCCACTGTGGGGAGAGGACATGTGAGGAGGCAAGTGAGGAGAAATGGATAGGCCATTGCTGGGGTCGTGGCTGGGGACATGTCTGGAGACGCGCTCTGGGAAGGATGTGCTCCCTGCCAGAGCAAGGGAAGGACTGCTGAGGGATCACAGCTGTGGACGACCCACACTGGGGAGAGGACACTCCTGAGGGACTGCAACCATGGGTGACACACACCGGGAGAGAGGGGAACAAGGAAAAAGCCATGAGCAGTGAAGGAAAATGAAGCAGAGTGGCAGAAAGAAACCATGTCACACACAGCCCCAGTCTCCTTGCCTCACTGAAGGGTATGAGAGGGACTAAGTGTAACGAGGGAAAAAACAAGAGTAGGTGAGAATAGGGAGAGGGGAGGAGAGGTGTTGGACTGCAGTTAGCCTGGGCAATTGGACAGAGGCTCTTTCCCTAAGTTTTTGTTTAATTGTTTATGCTTTGGTGTTGGTTTTTTTTTTTTTTTTCCTCAATACCCAAATCAGTCACCAAAAGTTTAACAGTCATTAAATTAAATTAAGTAAAATTCCCTGAGCTGGTACTGTTTTGGCCATGACATCAACCTCCTCAAAAAAAAGAAGATAAGGAGGCCACGAAAGATGCCAATAATCTCTCCATAAAAACAGCATAGTTGATTTCTCTACTAGATTTTTCCTGTGCCAGTGCAATGAAGCAGGATCCAGTGTGCCTTCTGGAAGTACTGCACTTTGACCCTCACCAGCCTTTCTTTCTGTCGCCATAGACCCCATGGACCCAGCCCACACCTCTGACAGAACAGGGTATCTTTAAGGCCAATGACTGCTCTGATTAAGTCAACAGATGTTTCCCTCTCCAGCAAAGGCACGCTGTGCCATAATCCTCCCATTTTGCTACTCCTTTCTTGTCTTTCAACACTTAGCTTATTTCCTCTGGCCCTTTTTACTTTCCCTGTTTCTTAGTCTCTCTTCTCTTCTCTACCTGCAGATTTCTTCCCCTTGATCTATACCAGTTATGACCCTTCCTTTCCCTCCTTTCTCAGCTCTGCCACCAGTTCCTCTCTCTCTTATCTGCAGAAATGGTGCTACTTTTTTATTATTATTTATTTTTTAAATTACCATTGTTCTCAATCCTTTCATCTTCTCAGACACCTCAAATACTCCTTAGCTGAAAATGGGACAGGTATACCTCATCATGAGCCATTCAAAAGGATTCAGTGATTGCTGAACCTGCTATTAATAATTTGTCTTACTTCTTACTCCTTCTTCTTTCTTCTCCTTTTTCTTTGTCCAGAGGAACCTCTTGGATTTGTAAAAAAATAAAAGCAGAAATCACACTCTTTCACCTTTATTACCTATCTGGCGGTTGACTGGAAGGGTCTTAAGATGTAAAACACTAGTCAAGCGGTGACATCAGATGGAAAAAGGACAGGCAATACGGATCTAGAGGAGGTTCCACTGTCTGCCTGGAGAAAATAAGCATTTTGCCCTTGATTAGTTGCTTGACATGCATACGTGTCGTCTTGGCTGAATTTTTGGTGCTGTGGCCAGTTCCTGGGACTCACTGAGTTAGCTGCCTCAGGCAGGGATAGTACATGAAGCCTAACACTCTCCAACCAGCAGAACCTGGTTCCTGTCACCCCGCTCATTACCTAGCTGCATCTACAGAGTTTCTTTGTGTATTTCCTCAATGGTCAGATTTCAACTTCCTGGTCTTCCCTTCTTCTGAGAAAGAATAATAGCCGTGTAAGAACTTTTTCAATGCATTGATTTCATTATTTTTGCCTGTCCTTATTGTATTATTTTTTTTTTTTCTTATCGGACATATTCAACAATAAGATCTTGGATTTTCCCAACCTGAATTATCCATACAGCCTAGAGGGAAAAAAAAAAAACCTACAGAAATACAGCACTGCTGTCATTGCAAGTAATTGTTTCACAAGTCAGTAACAACTATAAAAGCCCCAGTGCGCTGTGTGCGAGTAAAGCAAATTAAGCCAGAGGAGCACACTTCCACACAGAAAACAACAGTGTCAGGGCAAGGGAAACAGGTAAAAACAGGAGTCTTCCATGAGGCTGCCTTCATAAAGCAGCTGCTAAAAAATCTGATTAAGCACGGGTATATAAGTCTTACTTTTCACCAAGTCAGTAAGAGCTTGTTTGGTGTGAAGGTCCTGAGCTGTCACCTGATGTTGATTTAAAGAGACAGGTGATTACCCACAAAGTGAAAAATAATGTGGCATTATTCCCTGAGGTATAAACTCCGATAGCAACCAGAAAAGAGAGAGAGGGAATAGGAGGCTACTGTATAATGGAGGGAGTGCAGTGCTGACAGTGGTGGAGATGAAGTGAAGTTGACAGGAGCTGCATTTTGGAGTTGGCTGCACTGATGTGGCTTGGGTAGTTCCCAGTCCCCATCTCAGCTGTCAGTACCATCAGCGGGTTCTGAGCCTGTGTCTCTTCTCCATCCTCTCCTCTGCTTCAAGCCCCAATTTACAATTAATACTTTAAATTAGACCCCTAATGCTTACTATGTCTTATTTCAAAATGTCCACAAATGGGCTACAAGAACCATCTTTATTTCATGGCCATCTTTTTTCCATTAGCTTAAGGAGAATGACTGTTTTATTGCAGGCTACTGTTCATTTTTCCGTGTTTCTGTTCTCTCTCTCTCTTCTCTTTATCTTTTTTTTCTCTCCACATCTTTCAGTGTCAATACTTTATAAATTATGAACATTCCTGTTACGAGAAAGCTAGTTACTGCTTATTTTCTGGGCTGGCATTGAGAAAACTTATACAAGGAAATGGATGTGAAGGAAAGAAAAACTGAGGATGAAATACTGTTAGAAAAAGAGGAAGATGCAAAAAATAGACACCTTGAAAATATTTCTGTCTCTGCTGTCTTCCTTACCTCCACTCTGTTACAAATATACTCTCAGGTACTTCACTAATGAGTGAATTTTTCTGTGACATACTCTGGACACAACAGGAATTCTTGGAATGGATATTCATTACAGTTATATTTAACTGTAGACTTTTGTGTCCATATTTTAATAAAAAAAATTACCCAAGAATTCCATGAGATTCTATCAGCTGTAGTAACCTTTTATTTTGTCATGACCAGTCATTAACATACATACCTCTCAGTCTTTCCTTTTGCCAGAGAAAAAGTGGCCATTCTTTTACACACCACAGGAAATTTAAATAGAGGAAGATTGTTATTCTTACCTTTAATTGGGGATCTTTGTGTATCACCATGATTGCAGCTTTTTGCACAGATCCATGTAAGTTGGAGATCTCTTATAGATTATTTCTGTAGATTTGTACCCTCTGGTATATGCGAAAAAAGGAACAATGTTCCACTTATTTCGGATGTCATTCCTATAGACATGAACTGCAGTGCTAAAAAGAAGCAGTTTTCTTATCATCCTGCCGGCAAACACATATTTTAACTGCATTACATGAGATGCATATTATTATTTGTCCAGGTCAAGAGAGGTATAAAGTAAACTCTGGCTTAAAAAGGGAGGCCGTAAGCACATGGGATTCTGATGAGGCTGGAGCTACTACCTGTCTCAAAATTTCATGTAGACAATTTATAAGTTTTCTCTTTTTATTTTGGAGTTGTTTAGCCTGCAAGTTTCATCCAATTATACAGCTGAGTTAATAGTCTTGCATATTCCCTGCTGTCAGTCATAAATGAGTGTTACACAAAGGCTAGTAGTAATAAGAGGTTCGTCTTTCTGTAGTTCTTCTACACCCTTGAAAGGGTTCAGATTTTCCACTGGCATTCTTAGTACTTGAGTTATGTTGAGGCAGCGTGCAATTAAGTGTTATTGTTATTAGCAGCTATAACTTTTATTTCCTTAGTTTCATGTATTTGCTAGGAAAAGTTTTTGACCAGTGTTGCCAAGAAGTAAATTTGACCTGTTTCATAGTCTTTTCACCCATCATAGACAGAATTCTCATTAAGTGCCTGATATTTTTATTCCTGAAGCATCTTCGTGTTGCTGGAAGCATATCAATTGATAACAGAACACCGTTAAAATAAATTCAGTATTAAATAAACACCTGTTCATTAAATCTCTAGCGCTCTCTATGCAGTTTGGTAGCAGATGCTGCTGATGATAATGATACAGACTGACAGGCAAGTTAGATACTAATGCACTGTACTACCAATGAATCTGGATGCTCTAGAAGATTACATGTCAAAATAAACTCTGTATTTCTCTCTGAAATAAAAAAACTCCTATCTGCATGGAGGACTGAAAATCTTTTTTGATTTAAAATAATGTTCAGATCGAAACCATTGTCTGATATTTGAACCAGACTGAATTCTCCAAGGATTCTGTCTTCTCTTGAGTCCTTTGTTTTGAAATGTATACTCTTGCATGAAAGGATTTCTGGTCAAGGGAAATGAAATTTCAGAAGCACAGGTAGGAAATGGAGTTTGTTGTGATAATACTGAGCTGTCTAGGTAAACTGAGAGATGCTGTTAGTCTTTTGCAAAAGGTTGATATGAGATGTCTAGAGAGATAAGTTTATACAAATGCCCAGAGTGAACCCAGAGTCAATCTTTCATTTTTTCCTATTGGCACAGGAGTAGCTTGAAAGTCATAGGAAGGGTGAGTAAAATTAAATTTTTCTACCTAAGAATTAGGCCTCAGTGATTTGCCACATTGCCAAAAAAATGTGTGGTGTGATCACTAAGGGAGACTAGAATAAAATACGATAGAATAGAATAGAATAGAATAGAATAGAATAGAATAGAATAGAATAGAATATTTCCATTGGAAGGGACCTACAATGATCATCTATTCCAACTGCTAGTGTGACCTGTAAGAAGGGATTGTGAATCAGGAGAAAAAGTTCAGAGCAGAGTCAGGCTTTCATTTGTATCCCTGGCATAAAGGAGACTGCCACTGAAATACAACTCCACTTGCTCCTACCCTGATACAGCTTCTGCTCTGCATTTTTACTCCCTCAGTAGCCTGTAGTGGCAGCAGCCACCTGCTTCACTTCCAGGTTTTTACCATTAGTAAGACTGAGTTGTGTCTGTTGACAAACACGGTTTCTTACTTCAACTACATCTACAGCCAGCCCTGAAAGTATTTTCAAAATTCTCCTTCTGTGCATAAAGCTTGAGACTGGATTAATCTTAAGAAAGAACATAAGGCAATTAAATGTCTCACAGCGAGCCACTAACAGCTAAGAGCCTAAGCTTCTTGGAATAAAAGGGAAGGTCCTTACATGGATAAGTAATGGCATAAAAGGCTGGAAAATAAGCATAGGAATAAATGTTCATGTTTTCCAACAGAGATTTGCATTGAACTTGTGCTTTTCAGAATATTCAGTTATGATTTGGGAAATTATACGGGAAGTAAGGTGAAAAAGTGTCCTAACAATGTAAAGTGTTCAAAGTAAGGAAAAGCCTGTGAGAAATTGCGAAAGGGTTGCCTGAGTTAGCTGGGGACAAAATGGCAGAAGAAAGTCAATGTAGATGAGTGTGAAATGATGTACAGAGAACCCCCACCCCAAAACCTAAATTTACCTCTGCAGTGATGTAGCTTAACCAATTCAGGAATGTGATCTTGAAGTTGTAATAAAGAGCGTGTGAAAAAATTATATGAACTCTATGTCCAGTAGGAGACAGAAGCAAACAGGATATTAGAAATTATTAGGAAGAGAAACATGATAGAAATATCCCTATGTCTTTATTTAAATTCATGGTGTACTAACATCTGTTATACTCTGTGCCATTCTTGGTTTTTTCTCCTCAAAAATATTACACCTTCAAAGTGTCCAGGGAAGGGCAGTAAGAAGAATCAAAGGTACAATATACCTTCAATGAGTGAAGAACTAGTGTTCTTCTGTCCTGTAATTATACTTTTCCCAAGGCATTTCCTATGGGCTTCAGCTGGGGACAGGATGTTGAGCTACATGGACTTTTGATGTGGCCCAGTGTGGCAGTGCTTGGGCTGTCGAGGGAGGAGTATGGCACCAGGGCAAACCCACAGAATTAAATTCCACTGAAACACAGTATCCACCACTGTTTTCCTTTGAAGAACTGCTGCTCTCCTTTTTTAAGGAAGGTGTAAGAGTGCATAAGGCTGTAAAGGAATTCAGATTAAGCACTGCCTCATCCTGAGAAGTTCAAACACACCCTTTCCATCTCTAAGGGAATTTCCTCCCTAACAGGCTGGAATTAAATCTATTCTCCAAATAAATATTTAATCCGACTTTTGAGTTGCATTTGGATATGTCTTCATTAGCAAGCAGCGCAGCAGAATGGGAGCAGATCTGTCGAGTGAGGCAAAAGGAACCCAGTTCGTGTGCCAGAGACGGCTCCAGGATGTGAACCACAGTGCAGTAAGGGAGACAGTGGAGGGCTTCATTTCACAGCCATAACCCTGATACGACACTACATGTTAATATGGATGTACTCTACTGGAATCTAGTTCTGAGCTCTGTGAGTGAGCAGACTAGACATTACTAGGAGACCAACAACCCTTATGCTCCTTTTCTCTAATACAATAACTCTGCAGAGTTCTTTTTTTGCAGTATAGCAAAATTTGAATGGAAGGAGGGGTGCAGAATCGTCTGCAACCAAGTGTCCAGCACAGTCACCAGAGGATGACGATAGGGGTTTGAATGCCTTTGGACTGAGAGAAGCGCTGATTAGCAGAGTGCTTGTGAGGTATTGCACTATTACCATCAACCTCTCCTCTGAACCTCTTGTAGAATAAAGGTATAATCCCATCTCTACTGCCAAAAAAGACATTTTAGGCAACAATGACTAGGTGCTTACAGATCCTAAAGGGGTGAATGAAGCCCTCCCACCTTCTTCCTTAAACAGAGTAGAATTGCAAGACCTTTCAGTTTCTTCAGTGTTTTTTAATGTCTAGTTTTAATGCCCGTTGAATCCTTCTATAAGGTGCTTAACTTTTGCTGAAATTACATATGAAGTTAATACAGTCAGCATAAGGAACTACATTGTGATTTTCACCTTACAGTTGTAGCATAGAGCTTTTTTTTCTCTTTAACAAACAGGAAATAATAATAATAAAAAAAAAGTTCTGCCAAGATCTTTCTGTCATATTTGACATCTTAAGGTCTTCCAAACCCTCGCATTATGCTTTACATTTCTTTATCAGTTTTATTAAACACTTAAATGAATTGCTAGAAAGAGTTTTTCCTGAAGTACGTGTAAGCAGCAACCTACTTTACAGTCTCCACCTGTATCTGGCCTAGCTCATCTTGGAGCTCAATGATGACAAAAGCCACATCTGTGGGACCAAGAGCCATTTCAGCTTGCAGCAGCCAGAATGTTATCATTTCATACTCTCCTCACTCACTTGAATTTTGTAGCAAGATGTTAACCCTAAACCCATTTTCACCCCAGTGAAAATGAAGTTCCTTCTTCTGTTATTATTTTTACAATACTTACACTGCGGCACTGTGGTTTAAAGACTCATTTGGGGTTAAGCCCCTATAGGCCCTCTTGCCTTTAGATACTGGACAAATACCTCAGAACAGTAAGCCCTGCCACATTTACAGACATCTACAGACATAAATGTTGTCTAATTTGGTAGCCATTTCCTGACAAGGATGGTGAAAGTAAGAGCTTTAACTCTTACAAGAAATTTCTCAACGCCTTATGTTTTTTGTGTGTTTTTTTTTTTTTTTTATTTGGTTGATTCAATTTGGTTTTTTTTTTATTCACAGCAATTTTCAGATTATTTTTCATGACACAATTCGTTAACTAGCTCTTTTAAAAGTATCACTTGAGAGTGGTATAAAATATCTTTTGGATTAGTTGTTTTGCCGCCAGGAAGTAGGATGGTTAAGTGCAGCCAGAGTATGCCCCAAGCTCCTAACCTGTCCACAGGAGTAATGAGGGCTTGGTGTACAACACAATGCTCATTGCATTATTTGAGAAATGCCTCTAAACTTTTCTGAAGGCTTCCCATGGCAAGCAGACATCTATCCTATGTTATTACCTACTTTTTACTTGCTACTAATTTTTCCTTTGGGAGAGGAAGCTGTCTGGCTGACAAAATAATGCAGTCCTCTCAGTTTTGATTTCAGTGGAGAAATGAGCTGGCTAAAATATTTTCCCATTAATACGTGCTTGAAATAACTCAAAGAATTTGCTTTTAATTGCTCCCTAATAATAGTTTTGTATGACGTATAGTTGAAAACACTTTTCTCTTAGGTTTCTCCTTAATTGCATCATTAGCTTTTTCCACACAGTGTAACCGCATGAAACATGGACAAATGCTGGATTCTGCAACTGGGACAGCATAATCCTGGATGCCTGGATGTACATATAGATTGGGGGGACAAGAGGCTGGAGTGCAGCCCTGCAGAAAGGGATCTGGGGGTTTTGCTTGATGGTAAGTAAATTCAGTAAGAGCCAAAAATGTGCCCTGGCAGCCAGAAGGGCCAACTGTATCCTGGGGTGCATTAAACACAGTATAGCTAACCAGTTGAAAGAAGTGATTGTCCCACTATACCTCAGTATTGGTGTGGCCTCAGCTGGGATACTCTGTGCGGTTTTGGGATCCACAATATAAGCAGCATATAAAAATAGAACGTGTCCAAAGGTGGGCAACACGGACGGTGAAAGGAGTAGAGGGTGTGACCTACGAGGAGTGGGTGAGGATACTGGGGTTGTTCAGCTTAGAGAAGACTGAGGGGTGACCTCTTTGCTGTCTACAGCTTCCTCATGATGGGGAGCAGAGATGGAGGTGTTGATCTCTTCTCTCTGGTGTCTGGTGATAGGACATGAAGGAATGGCTTAAACCTGCATTGTGGAAGTTCAGATTGGATATTAGAAAAAAGTTTTTTACTGAGAGGATGGTCAAGAACTGGAACAAGCTTCCCAGGGAAGTGGTCACGGCCCCAAGCCTGTCACTGCTCAAGAAGTGTTTGGGCAATGCTCTTAGATATATGATTTAATTCTTAGATTGCCATGTGTGGAGTCAGGACTTGGTCTCGATGATCCCTTCCAGCTCAGGATATTCTGTGGTTGTGTAATTCTAATACAATGGTAAACCTATCTGTTAAACCCTTCAAAAGGGACTTCACCCTATTCTAAGTATTTTTCTTACACTTTTGCTTCATTATATAGTTAAGATAGAAATTGTGGTTTAATTAAACCTTAATTAGCTATAATTTTTTAGTCTTTCTAAAAATGACAACAGTGCTCAGGAAAATGTTTAATCCTAAATATATTTTAGCTGCTCTTAAATCTAAGGTGTATTTCACCTTCCAAGAGGCATAAATTCATAGTGAAACACAACAATAGTATGTAGATAGCTTAATATTATAGCTTAATCTATATATAATATAGATTAATATTATAACTTAATATTATAATAATAATATTATTGAAATTATAGTAATAGCTTATATAGCTAATATTTACAGCCTTTTGTATATATATGTATTTGTTTGTGTCTAAATAGTATAGTTACTGGTTTCTGCAAACTATTCTGTACAGCCTTAGGGAATAAGTCTTTTTTCCAAGAGTATGATATCGTATCAAAAGTTTTAGCAACATCATGGACAAGGAGAAACAAGTCATTTATATTAATTACTGAGTTACCCCCTGATTTACAGAATTTTGGAAATTGCTAAGTAAATGCATATGGCAAAACCTCTGAAAATGAAAATGAGAATAAAGCTATACAAAATGTATTTTTTAAACTTTAGGTTTACTAATAAGAAATACTTTTGTGTTTGTTATTGTGTACAGCATTTCCACATGACCTTAATTTACAATGAAGTTTGTTCTAGTAATTAACATAAACATTAAACACATTGAAGAACAAACTAATGCAAATCAAGTTTGGAATATAAAACCCTATATAAATGTTAAGATAAAGATTTTTCTAATTTATAACATATTTTGCAAATTAAATGTTCTCTACCCATTTTAGTAAGAGCTTTTAACTCTGTCATCTTTTAAAAACATTTGTAAAATATCTAAATCTACTTTACAAACAGGCTTTTGGGAAATATAAACTTTATTATACATATAACTATAGCCACAGCTCTTTAAAATTTGCATAGTTCCATTGAAATCTTTGTAACATTAAGCAGCTGAGAAACTGGGCCCTTGAAGTACCTTAAAATTAGTCTATAATTAATGAAAATGTCACCAATTAGATTAATCTAAAGCAGCTCCTATTCCATTTCAAGAACAGCTGTTTGTATAACAAAAGATAAGGAAGTGTAAATCCTAAAAGTTCAGTACAAGACAAATGCTGAGATATATTAATAGTTTATGGATAAAACTAGCATTTACATTACAAGTCAGCATGTGAAGTCCTTTGAAGTTAAGAAATTAAATCCTTGTATTGTCAAAGTTAAACTATGTTCACAAAGAAAAGATACTTATGTGAAAGATTTTTAATTAGATGTGAAAGGACAGAGAAAGAGAGGGAAGAGTGACAAGTCAACTCTTCTTCAAACTTGCTTTAATTTAGGCAGCTGGTCACGTACCTCTAGCTGTGTCCAGATTCTCTTTCAAGTGAGTCTCTAAATGCAAGGGGGAAAATGACTTTATTGTATGTAATTCATGTTTGCTTGGATAATGCTGGATCTAGTTTGTCTGATATAAATTTATTTATTTAAATTCTAGGGAACCTATTTTCTTTTTTGTCAGTTTTTCCCTCCACACTTGCATGATCGGACTTGGATTGGGGAAGACAAAAGCCCTGCTACCTTTGTGTGTCATGTCTTTCTTCTTTCTCACTGTTGTCAATACTTTATCTTGCTTCTGAAGATGAGATATCATTGCAGTCATTATGATTTTAGTATTCTAGACAGTTTGTTTACTCCCACTGGGTATTTTTTAACTTATCTCTTTAAAGAAAGGTCTTTCTTGTCACTAACATAAGCCAGAAGAGGTAGTAAAGAACAGTCCACATCACTGAATGCTTATGTCCTTGGTTTCAGCTAAAAGTCTCAGGAAAGGCAGAATTTTATCTGTTAATTTTAACTTGGTTTAGCTTCATTGTTTATCTAGTTATTTAACTGTATATATTTATATTTAATGTAATTACGTTTTTCTTAAGGATGATAATCTTTGCCACATCAGTATTTTGGTACTTCAGCGCTTCCCCGCTACAAAAGATATACCATTTAATTTCAAGAGCAGAGTTTGCTTGAATAGTCAGATAAACTTGCATGAAACAGAGAATTCTGAGCATAACAAATAGCTTAAAACATCTTTATTATCACTCAGCCTCAGTGACATTACTATGAATGCAAGATCTGCATTTTATCTTTCTTCTCATAGTTTTCTTTCCTTATTATTTGGATTTATATTAAGCATACCTTTCATAGTAAAATTGTGGCATATAACCTACCACTTTTCTAGCAATGCCTTTTTTTTGAAAATCACTTCCTTATGTGTCATTCTAATTCAGAAGAAGATGGTTTCTATAAAGCCTGAAAATGCACTTCACTTTTGCTTCACTTCTATATATTAGGATATGATGATCTGAACACACTAAAACTGAGTATGGAATAAATACTATTGAACTCATGGGAGACTTCTAACTTTAATTCATCAGTATGAAGGACTTCTCTATTGATATAAAAGTACTGTGTTAGATGCTTGAGAATTGAACTGTAATTTGGGAGAAAACTGTACTCTACTACTTCTTGTTACGAAGTTATGGAAGTAATTTAACAGTGGATTTCTCCCCAGTTGCTTGCAGTTGTGGTAATCTTTCAGAATATAAAAGCATTTATTAATTAATGGAATAAATTGTATTTAAAATATTGGATCATTTGAGTTACCTCTCTCCTGTAAAGATCATGGACTCCTATAGTTAAACTCTTGGACCTAGTGAAACAAAATGAAATTTGCAGTCAAGTTCTGTTTTCCTGCAGAAGAAGAGTGAAGATAGTTTTAACCTGCTGCTCATCTGGACACAATGCCATCGTAAAATCTTGTACTCCTTTTTAATTCTGAATTCCTGAGCAAATGCAAAAGATTAAAAAAAGAAGGAATTTGAAGTATCTGTTGATAAAGATGCTCTAATTAACTTTGGTTTCAGAGGAAGGGTCCAATGAAATTAAGGTTACTTCATACTGGTTTTTGGAAAAGGCTAACTCCATTTTACAGACTGTTACAGAGAGCCAAATAATTTCTCATCTTCAATGGCACTGTTCTCCAGCTCTGTCTTTTCAGGGAAAGCACCCAAGAAGCCACACAGCTGACCCTATTCAGCTTCACAGCAGTGGTTACAATCACATATAATTGCTTTAAGTAGTAGAGCTCCTCAGAGAATGTTATTCAAGTGCTGTCTCTATCTGCATTATATTTAAGTGTAGATATTATTGGTATATAGCAAGGAGGGTAATGCACAGAGTTTTGGTATTTCTCTAGAGGGTTTCAGAGTTTTACTTGAGTACAGTATGAATAGAGAACAGTAAAGAAAAAATCAGTGTTCTCAGCCTACTTTGAAATCCCTGTTATAGCGTCCTAACTATTTAATTTGGAATTCTATAGGTAAAATGAATTTCTCATAGTATCAGCTTTCAAATACCATTTTAGTTATTGATAACTAGATGACGATACATTTAGAAAAATTAAATATATTAAACATGAACTTTAATTATATTCTTTTTTATATCTGTCTGTGTGAAAAAATTATTAAAAAGCTTTAATCTGAATGGTGTTCTGTGTCATAACATTTCAATGTCTCCCATATGCTTATTGGAAGGTTATCACGAAACCTGGATGCTATATATGAATATCAACAGTTGTTTTAGACTATTTCTGTCTGATATAATTAAGAAATTACTTTTTTCATCTACATATTTGTTTAATATTGCATGTATGACTCAGATGTTTAGGAAGACTAGTAAATAAATTTGAATTCTCTCTCTTTCAATGGTTCATCGCCTATCAGACTTACTTCAAATTATTTGCTTCTGATTTTGAGTCTAACATATACATATATTTATTATGCTTATTACTTACGGCGTCAGAAGATTCTGTTTTACTCCTAATTCAAAAATCTGTGAGACTGAGCAGTTGTTACGATCCTGTTAGAAATCAGGTTTCTACATTTTTTCTTAATTTGTTTTGGTTTTTCTTTTAGATTGATACTAGTACTATTAGCTACAGCAGTAAGTTGTTTACAGAACTGCAGTACAACATGGCTGATAAGGTAGTATTTGTCTCTCTTTCTTTGGCTGGACATCTGGTGGCCATTAACAACCAAGCATTCTGATGTGTTATTCATCTGCGCTGATACTGCACAAAGGATTTTGCCACCTGTTTGATTTTTATTCACTGTTTTAAATATATATTTAGAAGGAGAACTTTTAATACTATTAATAAGTTAAGTGTGAAGGACATCGTATCAGAACACGTAGTTCAGCAAGCAAAGCTTGTAAAACATACTAAATCCCACAATTTTGAATCTCATTAAGTTTCTTTCTTCAGTTAAGGTTTACTTGCTGTTATTTGGAACTATGTATTTATTTACAGATTTTGGATACTGTGCTAAGCAAGCCTCTGTCTTGGAAAGCATAGCTGAAATTTTCCCCTCTGATATTGGAAGGCTTGCATTTTTAGAATCGGAGGGATCTGCCACTGGCCCTACTATTGATGATCTACAAAGTTGCACTGATTATTCCGTATTAATCTGAGATCATGATTACAGACACTCTGAAGGTAATGAAGGGATAAACCCACTACCAAACTTTAAGGAAATGTGATCAGACACCTAATCTCTCCATGTCACCTGTACAGCAAATGGAACAAGAGGAAGTCTTCTAAACCACGGTTCAGGAATTTATAATGAGAATCTAGTCTACATAGCTTAAGTAAAAAAATGTCATCATAAATTTCAAGGACCCAGTGAAATTTGGTATTACAGCTAAAATAATGCTGAAATTTCTTAAGTAGTTAATAGACATGGATGCCTTTGAAAGCTTCCAGGAGGAGAACATGCCCAACTCAGTTTAGGTTTCTAAATTAAGAGGCTGATGGCACAGAAGATAATGCTTCTTTCTGATCAATGTTAATCAAGAAAAGATAGAATTGGTTTAAAAGGTACAAAATCTAAAGAAGATGAGACACTTGGTAGCTTGTGAACAAGGATAAGGTGTTGTCAGTCTGTTTAAAGTTGTGGTCATTTTGATGTGCTCAGCATCAGAAAGATTAATGGCTTGGGAGAGGTAGGTTATGTCATCTTTTGGTAAGAGGGAACAGTATTTTGCATGTTGTGAATAACACAGAGCATGTCATACAATTAAACAAACATTACCTGCCAGTGATTACCCCACAGCTGTAAATATGTTTGTTTATGTGTGGAATTCTGAGATAGATGAAGGCATTTCCAAGATATTTAAAAAATAACAAACATCCCTGTCCTCCCCAACTCTGGAATAACTAATTTCAGAAGCCTACAAATTTTATATTAAGCTCTCATTTCAATTAAATATACTACTTAATAAATCTACTTTTAGCTTGTTTTTTGCTATAACATGAGGGCTAAGGACAACGAAAATCTCAGTTAGATACATAATTTCATTTGGGATTTAGGGTATGTTTTCCCTACATGCTTACAAAAATTCCTTATAGTGAAACATTTTCCCATAGAGAAATGGCTGAAAGCCTTAGAACTTGTGGCGGTTAGGGTGTATTTTATCCATTTTAGAAACTCTAATTTACATTTTTATATATATAAAATAATGCTGCTAAACATTTTATGCCATCTGGAAAAAATAACTTTAGTTTATTGTCACCTATACAGTGTAAATGACATTTGAAGATTAGAATGGCTATAGTTGTTGTAAATTTGAGTGTTTTCTTCCCTCCCTGGACATATTCTCTGCTACTTATATTCATAGGAAAAAACAGGTCAAAAAGGGAAAAGAGGCATTGTAGATCATCTAGTCCAAACTTGCCTAACTTCAAAGGTAAATTAGGATGCTCAAGGCCATAACTACACAATAAGTGATTCTAAGGTTACATTTCTTTGATGTTTCTATGTACTAAATAAATAATTTAAAATTTATTATGAACTTTGCAAAAACCTCTTTGCTGTTTTAAAAGTATGAAGAAGGCTTGTTGGCTTCCTAAGATTTCTTATATATTTTTTTCTCTGATGGATTTTGCCGTCCCACTAAATAAAAAAAAAAAAAAAAGATTTATTGATTTATGCAGACAGAAGCATACTGTTATGGCAAAGCCCAGAGCAACCTCTTGATATCAGCATTCTAAAATAAATGATAGATCACTTAACAAAGTCCATAAGAAGTATAGTCCATGAAGCTAGACCAAATTTGGTTAACTCAGTCTAAAGTACAATAATGTCCTGGTTTCAGCTAGGATAGAGTTAATTTTCTTGCTAATAGCTGCTGTATTTTGGATTTGGTATGAGAAGAATGTTAAGGAATGTTGATAACATATTGTTTTATTTGTTGCTAGGTAACATTTATATTAGTCAAGGACTTTTTCAGCTTCCCATAGAAGCCGAGAGGGAGCAAAACCAGGACAAGCTGACCAGGAGGATATTCCATACCATAGGTGTCATGTTCAGTATATAAATGGGGGATGGCCAGGGGTCAGGGATCCACGATCACTCAGGACAGGCTGGGCAACTAATCATCGAGTGGTGAGAGTGACTTGTATTGTATCATTTTATTTTGTATATCCTTTAGCTATTATTATTGTTGTTGTTGTTGTTATTCCTCTTCTGTTACTGTTCTAGTAAACAGTCTTTATCTCAACACATGAGGTTTTTTTTCTTTCTCCTCCTTTTCTCCCCCTTCTCCTTACCCTACTGGGGGGGTGGGGAGAGTGAGCAAGCAACTGTGTGGTCCTAATTGCTGGCTGGGGTTCAACCATGACAAATAAGACAGTATATTATTTCTTTGATAACAGGTAAAAATAATAATTTTAAGTTATTTAAAATTAGAAGACAGCTGTGTCAGTGCAGATCTAAAAATAATAGAATATTCTTTAACCAAAGAATAAGGCAGAGAAGAGATTACAGGGAATATAGGTCCAAAGTCTTCTTCTCCACCAACAGAGGCATTTTATTTCCCTCAAGTGATTTTCACGGAGTTGTTCATGTGCAGAACTACCTGCAGAATGTTAATTTTTGCCTCAAATAAAATCTCTTGATCAGCTTCTACCACAGAACAGACTTTCTATCTTTGTGTCTGACATCCAAAAAAATTTCATTTTCATGCCATCACCCTGTCCTTCAAACAGTTCTTCTAGTATACTAATAAGGCTCCTTAGATGTTTTCTCCCACTTCCTGGAACTTAGGCTAAATCAGATACGGTATCCATTTCTGGGCGGAAAAAAAAAGTTTCTCTGCTCTTGTTTAACCTCTGAAGTTTTAAATGCTACTTCAAAATCATATGATTACTGCTTGGTAAAAAGATCAGTAGAATTTAAAGAGTTGCCTTGCAAATATTGCAGAATTCATCTGGATGGCTGTACCACTCCCTCATTTCATTTTCTTCCACATAATTAATAGGAAATAGGGGGACAGTTCCATTCACTCCACAGAACTGCGTGAGACAAAATATTTTAAATCAGTAGCCAGTTATCTATATTTCAAAGTATTTTGATATCTAAATCTGGTTTTAGATTTAATCTTTTCTTCTCAGAAACCTACAGAGAGAACTACCTATTTATTTAGCCTGAGAATGCAGTGATCTTACAAGGTATTCAAAGTTGGATCATTGCATAAACAGTACTCAGTTTTTCCCTTTTGGGAATAAAAAAGATATTTTTACCTGAAATAATGCTTAGTTAACTTGCAAGTGAAATGAGACATGAAGGAACAAACTAAGATATCAAACAAACATTTTTCTTTGAGGTGACTTAATACTAGCTTATAATAGTTTTTGATACCTGAAAAAAGATGGTATTCTTAAAGAAAGATGGCATGAGAGCTTTCTTTTAAAAAGTCATCCTATGACTATGGGAACAATAGATGTGATTTTTAATATTGCGACTTAACTGGAAGTTAATTCAGTGTGTAACACCTGAATTTGTTTTCCCAGGAGTAGGGTTTATACGACTGTACATACAGTAACATGAATGTGGTCATTCTGGAGATACAGCATCCAGAATCTGCCCTCAGTAACAGCTACTTTAATGGATAACACTGGCACTAGCGTATTCTTATCTGAGGTCACAGATTGGCCCATGATTTTTAAATCCATGCTACTGATTTTGTGATTATTTGTATTTGAGTATCTTAATTCACTTCAGCAATCATACTGATTTAATTATACCCTCTGTGAACAAAATCACTACATGTACTTTCTTTTTTTTTTTCTTTCTGAATTGGTTTATATTTATTATTGTTGTCAGTTTATAGCTAATATTAAACATTCTAATCTGTCCTGGACTCAGAAGGCTGAGTATGATGGCTTAGCTTGTATATTCCTTGCAAGGATTTAAACTTTGAACAAGGAAAAGATTCAGTGGGGACTTCTCTTGGAAAAATTTGAACTTCAGGAACGAAACCCTGCAGATTTCACCAGCTTTAACCTGGATTTCATCCAAGATCTAGTGAGTTCCCATGTGGTGAGTTTAGATGACAAAAGGACAGGCCGTATGGGATTGTGCTTCTTATTACAATGCAATACCAATTCAGTGTCCCCAACAGCTGTCCCCTCATAGCTGAATTCTACTTAGGTGGCAGAATAACTTAATGAAAACTTATTTCAATGTATTTTGTAATTATAAATATGTTTTTGTGACAGGCAAATTTCAATTCTTCTCCATGCGCAGAATCCAATTCATTTATTATGTATAAATGCACATTATCCAGGCCATGGAGGACATTAATACCTCATTTTAAAGAGGACTTGACACGTTATGACAAATTTAAGCTTATCTAAAGCCTTACTATCTAAAGTCCACCATATCTCTGTCTGATAATACTTTAGTAATTTTTCTTTGATTTTGCTGTGGTTTTTTTTTTTGGCACCGTCTAATAACTGGTTAAAACAACACTATCAGAAAAAGTAATAAAATATTTTGGATGTGATAGGCATAATGGATAATTTTAAGCTTGTGTGAGACGTTTGAATTATCAAGTAAATACAAGATGCATCAAGCATTATTCTGAGCTTCAGAGACATTAGCAAAGATGCAGACACATTCATTCCCTCCCAGTAGGAGACAAGTGCATTCACTGTCTGTTTGAAAATAAAGCCTGTGTAACTGAAGTAACCATTAACCACAGCTTTAAGGACACACATTTTGGTAAAATTGCTTTAACTTTTCCTCAAAAATTCACTTTTAGCATCTGCTTAAAAATGTGCTTAACTGAAGCATGAAATTAGTTCTTATTCTGACATCATAATTAATTTTATTCTTAAGTATGTAGCAGAAGTAACGAAAATACTAAAAGAGTTGACTCACTTGAATATTCCTCAAGATATTGGGGGAATAATGTCATGAGTAAGGTTATTTACAAGTGCCTGAAGTATTGGACTTTGTTGTTTGTATCTCTTACACTCCTAAATAAGAGAAAAAATAGTTAGAAAAATAAAGAAATATGACACTAAAATTATTTTAAAAGTGGTTTGGGACACACAGGAGCACTTATTTTCTCAGAGACTATTTTTACTTCATTAAAGTACCCCTTAAAATACAGATATTACCTTGCCAGTGCCCTTTATATTTTTGTATAGTTCTTTGTTCAGTAACACTCTGACCATCAAAAAAGATAATTTTTCAAAAATGTGGTTAGTTGGCACAAGGTTAATTCTCACATAATCTAAACACAATCAATAACATTTCCATGTGAGGCTGATTGAATTCTGTTTTCACTGTAGGTACTCGAGAGAAGTACTTAAAGTATACCATGCATCCTGAATAACTTTATCAGGAAGCTGGTTTAGTTTGATTTGGTTTGGTTTTCAGATTCCTCAGAGAAAGACAACATTTTTGTAAGACATATAGCTTTATTTGCATTTTATAATTGCATTGGTATTTATTTTCCCAAAGAACTTCAGGAGAATCTTACTTGGTTTATATAGTACTATCTGTAGTACTTACCTGGTACACATGGTACTGATAGGTGTATAAAATACATGGTGGCTAGAAAGAAGGATTCTACTTAGGCAGTAAAGTGATTGAATGATATTTTCCAGAAATCCTGGATGAAAATTGTCAAATATTGGTCCTTGATTCACCTCACTTGCTCAATTCTGGGCATTTAAAAAGGCACCTTATTAAGGAACCTCATACTGTTTTTAAAGCTGATGGGAAATCTCAAATTCTTTCACTGCAGAAATCAAATACCAAGGCTGATGTTTAATATTAACTACAGCGCTATGTTTCAGAGTGTTCAGCACCCAGTACCTTCCATGTAATTTATATAATAATCAGCAACCCAAAATGACACATGAAAGAAGGATCTGTTCTTTATTACTGACCTTTTTTAAAATTAGTAGTGCCTCTGCAGGTAGGGATTGTTTATTAAAACCTTCTTTGGCTAGTCTGCCTCTTCAGTTTCTGGGATGAGAGTGTTTAACATGTGAACTCATGCTCTACCTCTTCAGAAATCAGCATGCATCTTCCTTTAAGGTTGTTGAGGCTTGCTGAAACTTGTTGATGACAGGTATAAATAAACATTGGATAACGGTACAGGTCAGAGCAATTTTCAGTGTAGAAGTGTCCTGTTACAGTTTTATCCACAGGGAGATTCACAACATCTACATTAAGTTTCTGATCCAACCTACCATTCCCATGGGCCACTTTCTCCATTGACTATCTGAAAGCCTGCTTTGCTTTTTATTAGCTTGTCAATACAACTCCTCACTCGAGGTCTGTTAAATCAGGTGAACACCACCTAAAAGGGTGGACAACTTGTAGAGGGGAGTTGAACTGCTGAGGAGGTTCAGGAGGAAACTGTAATTCATTCCTCATATGGAAACCAGATACCATGCTCTCATGCAATAACTTTGAAGCAAGTCTGCTCCAGATTTCTGAAGAGCTTTTCCTCCTCCTGTGCTCCTTTTTAAAGGTACAGCGAGGGTTTAGAAAGTCAGAAACAGAAAAGGGAGTTCTGACTACTAATCTTCTATCTTCCCTGTCATTGCAGCTTTTATTAGTTTAATGGATTTAAGCACCAGAAGGGCCAGATTTTATAGGAGCTATCTTTACTTAAACCTTTCATAACTTAAACTAACATTTTTTTGTGGTTCTTGTTTTCAAAAGTTGCTTAACACTGCAAGCTTTTCATCTACTAAACAAATCAAATTTGCTCTGCTTTCATAACAGTGCATTATCAATACCACACAGTGTCTCTGGCAATTGCTATTTTGAAAATTAGTTTAGAAATACCTGTGTTGTTTCTTAGTTAAATTGTTGTCAATAAAAGAATTAGCAGTGATGACATTTAGATATTTATAAAACCCACTGCCTTTCAATAAGATGAGATTATAGTCAAAAGAAACCCCTGTGTATGAAAAACAATGTTCAGTTGATCAGTTATATGCTAAAATGTCCCATTATTTCATAATATATCTTCTGTTAGCAGGTTTTGTGTTGCAAATCTATGACTAGCTGTCAAAACATTTCATTAGCTAAATGAACCATGATAGAAAGTAGATGACCTGCGTGTATTGGTAATCATTCATGTAGTTTGAAGTGAGACACGTTCCTGAATCACCATGTTGTTACGTGACTTTCTCTTATCACTTCTGATCATTCTGAAAGCTGTTGAAAAATGCAACACTTTTGGTGATAGCCTCGTTACTTTCAGCATGCAGGACATCAATTAGGGCTCCACGTCTATTGAGAAGGGGTGGGATGAACATGGGGTTCTGTGGTAACTCTGCTTAGAGCATTTTATTTCCTGCTCTGGAGGCTGCACGCAGAAACAGATCAGCTCTGAATCTGTGAAGTGTAAAGATGAAACTCTCTGGCCCTCGGTAGATGCAGTGGAAAATCTGCCCTATCAAATCATTTAAGCATAGCCTGTTTTATTCTTCCTGAATATATGAAAGTCTAGGGTTGAGCAGGAGAAGGGGACAGGAACCCCATAAAGCGAGTCAGAGCTGCAGTAGTAACCTCACAGACAGAATCAATGGGAAAATGACCAGTATTGAATACCAAAGATGACAGGGCATCTACATAACTGTATAGACTGAGATTTAGCTAATACTTTACCATCTTAAGCTATAGCAGTGCAAACATTTGCTAGTCTTCTGTTGTCAGTGTAGAAGGGTGCAGTGCATTGATGCACATTGTTCAGATTTGTATCATACCGGTGCAGTCTACGTTCTTTGGTCTTACTAAATTCTCAGGCATTGCATTACCTTCATAAAAGGTGTATATAGACAACATTAAAGTACCACAGAGGTGTTTATTTTCCCCTCCTGGCGGATGGAAAAGTCACAGTTTTAATAGATGCTTAACACGCAAAAATTTTTTATAAATTTTATAATTTGCTGTTGATTGTATTTCAAACTAATATTAACAGGAATTATTACCAGATTAATGTTAATTTCTTATATGACCATTTCTATTGTATTTAAGTGTATGTGGGTGATTTAAGGTCTATATTTGAACTTTTCAGATACTTTCTATAGATATCTTTTTTCGGTTCCTTACAACTTTGTTGAAGTTTAGTCAATTTAAGCCGGCATTTTCAAGAAGAGAATTCTGGCATATACAGAAAGTTTCAAGGAATAGTTTAGGTAAAAAAACCTGACATTTCTGAGAACCAAGTAAGGGAAAAAATATTCTTATATCCACATTGGAAAAAATTAGTTCAATTTGATATTGAAAAGTTGGGGGTTTTTTAACATAAAATTAAGCAGCATTTTAATATCAGTAATGTCATTTACCCAGCTTCAGTTACATTCTAAAAGGTACAAAAATTATTTGTTGCCCACAGAGATAGTTTTTATATCTTAGTTAAACAGCGAGAAAATATAATTTTGTAAGTGTTGATAGGACTGTAGAAGATACTATGCTATTTCCAGGCCCTTCTATTCCTGCCTTTTTCTTCCAGTTGTTCCCCTAAACTGTTATTGTCCATGTTTGGGGATAAAAGAGATGAAAGGAGTTGGGAAGAGTCTCTGTCTTCGTTTGTCATTATATCTGCTACAGAAAGTATGTGATGAGAAAGCTGAGAAAGAAGTAATCGACAGATTTGGAGGGAACAAGAGGAAAAAGTTGCAAGGACAAGAGTTGGGTAGTAAGCGAGGGTACAGTGGAACACAATATAAATCAGGATGAGGCTGGGAACTCACATGACCAAAAGGCAAGAGATGAGGAGCATGGGGTGGGATTGTAGAAGGATGTTGGTAAGCATGCTGTGTAAGGGTAGAAGCTAGAGACAGAAAATCTTTGACCGTACTGAATTTTTGGGAATATGAGGCAGAAGAAAGGAATAGCTCTCATAACTTCCTATTTAACCAGGAGGATCTTTTCTGTACAAGGTCTACATGAAGCAATCCTGTCTCACTTCAGCCTTGTATATATTTATGTCTCCTAGAAGTGCCATTGACTTGCAAGTGAATACCATTTAGTGGATACACAAATCTTTGCACAGTCAGGACCTCACCTTCACCTTCTCCTTCCTTTTTCAGGAACAATACAGGTTTTCCTCAAAAGCTAGTAGGACTGAAGGCCTGTTCTAGGTTGGTCTCTTAAAGTAAAAATTTTGCTAAAATACTGTATAATGAACATTTTCTGATGAACACTTAATGGATCTAATCCTGTAAGTCACAATCCTGAAAGCCGTATTCAGTGACAGATCATTTTTTGAATCCAGTAGGTCGCTTCAGATCCATGAAGCTTTTCTTCGCTTCCTACCCGATCTGTGTCAGTACCTTGCCGCATTCAAACTTTTCCCCATTCTCTCACTGCTACACATCTTTTTCCTCCATTCCATTTTTTGTCAATTCTTCTTCCAGCAGAAACTTGATGAAAACTCTAAAAAAAACCCTCAAACCTATAAAAACTCAGGACTTAGAGATCTATTACCGTTACCCTTTTTCTTCCTTTTCCTTTTTTTTTCTTTTTTTTTTTTTTCCCCCTGTAGTGAACATGTTACAAATTTGTTTTCCTAGCTAGCTCACAACCTAACTCTGGTCTCTCATAACTAGTTTTTATTTGATGCATTAAGCTTTTGTTTTCATTTTTGCTACTGGATTCTGAGTTACCTGGTTTTGGGGAGAAAATGAAAACTGAGTAGATATTTGTCACCTCCCAAATGGCATCATTGTAATAGGTATTATTGCTCTCTGATTGATAAAAGATTAATTACAAGTGTACAGAGAAATGGAAATTACCTTCTAATCCAAGCTATCTTTTCTGATGTTGTACTGATGATGTAGTACAGTGTGCTTCCTACCACCTAGACTGTATTATGGAAGCATCTTTTTTTTCTCACCTTTAAATATACTACAACAGTTATCATGTTATATCTGATCTAGGCCAGAGACTACCCGTATTACTTTTTCATTTGTAGGAATTTGCTTTCTCTGGTACAAATTACTTCTGTGTCTGTGTTAGTTACCTGTAAGATGCTGCTACACTATCTCTTTTTAAAAAATCTGTGAGTGCTTTTTTGAGAAAACATGTTAACTTCAGTCATCCTTGTAATTTACATATCACACATCCCCTACTTATCTGTTATTGTCTCATCCTTGGTTATTATTAGGTTCTACCACTTTTGCCTTAGTCGTAGAATAACAGGCTGAAAATGTTTGTTGGCGTTATGTCAGTTTTGAAGAAAGAAAAATATCATTTGAAACTGTTTGGTTTTAGTACATGAAAAAGAGCCACAACCAACTTTTTTCCCATATCTGTGTCAATTTCAGACTCGTTACTAAGAGAATAATGACTTTATTTGGATATATCAAGGTAATTATCCCCTGCTTTGGCATATTCAGTTTTCCTTTGTTTTAACTGAACACTATATAGAGGTATTTAGTGTGTGCTAGCGAATGCATCATAAAAGAGCCATTACATGTTCTAACATCTGTTGATATCTAAAAAACTCATTTTACAGCCTTGAAGGCAGTTCCATTTCACTCTTTCTAATTCTAACATAGCCTATATTATTTGACTAGCTCTTTAGTCTGTTGTTTGTATTCTCTTAAATCTTCTTCTGGCACTTGAGGTTGTTGTCTTTAGATGTACTGCAAACAAAGCAAACTCAGCTCATTTTAGGCAGAGTTGCACCAATTTTATGGCCTGTGTTGGGTTCGTATTATGATGTCTATACTTCAGCGGTACCAGTCCTAGCCTTTGATATAGTCTTTGCATCCGTGTTGTTGTAGGGTAGCTGTTTGTGGAATGCACCAACCAACACATGCTCCACAGGGAACATGCCCAAATGGTACCGATTTCAGTACTGTTTCAGTTTTAACACATAATATTGTAATGAAGTGGTTAATATATGAGTTATACAGAATGGAATTGCCATCTGCAATGTTTCTGAACCAGTCACATCCCTTTCCAGCCTCCTCCTCCTGTGACTGCAAAACAGCAAGCTCCATATGAGACCACATCTGATATGGCACCTCTAGTGTTCCTGACTTGTTTTGTTCGTTGTGCTCAGGAAACCGTGATACGATTTTAGTTGTATCTCATTCTTCAAGACTGAGTTAGATGAGCCACTGCTACATGACCATATCCTTCATTCTGGTAGAAATAATGATCTAGAACTTTCAGAATATAGACATTAATTCCACAGATACAAACCAATATGTCTGCAGGTCACAATGGATTGCGTTTGCGACCATGTCTGTAGGGAGGACATTTTGGATCTTGAAAACGTAGTGATTTAAGATAAGATCACATTGATTCATATACTTGCTATGGCCATCAGTAGATATGGATATCTAGATGAAGAGAGAAATATTTGAGATCTTTCTGCACGTGTTATTCAACACAGGTGTACCCTGTCATTGTAGATTCTTGCAGTGTCTTGCACTTCTTCGAGTGTCCTAGTAGCTGGAGTGTAGCTTGGGACAAACAAGTCTACTATAGGCATGATTGTGGTTTCTCCACATATGGTCTATGGCTGCTGGATAGGTGATAACAGATATAAGTAGCTGGGCCCCAAAAATGGGGATTTGTGATGGTATTACAGTGGAAAAATAATTTTTATTTAAAAAAATGACAAATAAAAAGGCCACAAGACAAGGCATCAGCTCTGGCTTGTAGATATTTATGCCATTATACTTCCTTGTAAGAACTTGCACTTTTCCCCTTCAAAAGCACAACAGATAATTATGACATTTCTCAAAGTGAAAAGAGGAGATTCATGTCTCAGAGTACACTTACTCTATTTTAAAATAAATCTGTAGTTTAATAGTTCCAGATGCTTTACTGTTCTGTACACTTGGTTTCCCAAATAGATGGTTCCCCATGATCTATCATCTATTCTTGAGGCACCAGGTTTGGTCAACTAATACCTACTCTTGGATTTTCTATTAAGTGCATCTACCAGCATGACAATAAAGAATGACCGAGTATTGTCACTGATGTGCGACCATATGAAATTTAGATGGAATTCAACATTGGTCAGGTAATTTATATTATCTAAAACACTTGCACAAATGCATACTCAGTAGAATATATTAAAGAGAAAAAGATTCATATGTTCATAAATAATATTGCAAATAATATCACCAGATGAAAAGTAAATATGCATATAAAAAATAAATGTGGTTACTTACTTTAAAAACTAGATGGTTTCCATGGCAAAAACTGAAAGATTCTTATATAACCAGAATTCAGATATTGAAACAAAGCATGAGGAAGAAAGGCTTATACTCTGTTGAAGTAGAAAACTCACAGCACAGCTGCAAACAATCATTGCAAGTGACGATCAAACTGTTGTATGTCAGAAGGCTGAGAAGGGTATGTCATGAAACTGTTGAACATACAGAATGCTTTTCATGATGTTTCCTTAATGGTAAATATTTCCTTTGCAGAGGTGTTTCAAATGATGAAGTTTCTGAAAATAAATAGATTCTGTTTTTTATTTATAATCATATTTTTAAATATTTTTTTATTTACAGGTTTATATTTTTCTTGATTAACAAGCAGACCTAGTATGTAGAAATACAGGCTTTCAAAATACATGCAATGTAGTTTAGAGGAAATTTTTCCAAGCTTTAGTGTGTTTGTGAACTGCTTACTCCAGGATCGTGTAGTTGCTATTCACGCTGTATGTTTGGTCACTTAAGGCATTGTTCCTGTTCGTTGCCTGGATGAGTCAATGTCTTCAAATATGATAGTAACAAGTAGTGTTTATATGGTTCATAATTTCTGAAACCTGAAACTTTGCTGACCAACTAACGTTTTCTAAAATGCCAAGAAATCACCCAGAGAAGAACCATTGCCACTACAGGGAAGACTAATTTTCTGAATTATTAGAATGTTCTGAGGTGAGAGAACTGACAATTAAAGTGATTGTAAAAGAACCAACAAATCCAGGAAACAAATGGTAGACCTATAAAAATCAAAATATAAGCAATTTCCATTTTATAACTTTTTTTTTTTTTTCTAGACTGAAAGTCTTTTTATACTTTTAGTTTGGGCATTAGATTGAAAAGAATAATTAATAACACTTTTTCAGGATAAGTGAACCTTAATTATGTTTCACATCTTGTAACTTGATGGTTTGACTCTTCATAAAATGGCAGTAATCTGAGACTTCTGAAAGAATATATGGTAAGAAAAAAGAAAACATGATCATAATAATAACTTATCACGTTATTTGACTTTTCCTGTTGCACTAATTTGTTGTTCTTCTCTGATTATAACAGTGCAGGTATTTTTTCCTTCTTAAATATCAGTTTACTGCAGGGAATTCTGGAGTTCAATGTATGTCCTAGCAGATGAAGTTAATAGAAATTGCAGCAGACAGTATATTGTCAAATGTGTTCTTGTGATAACACAAAATTTTTACAGCAGAATTCCCTTTCCATAGATCTGAATTTAGCACTGCCAAAAAGAAAACATATGCTTAAATGTAGATGAAACTATAGAATAGAGAAGAAGCTATATTATGACATACAATACACAGTAGCAAATAATTTGTATTTTATTTAACTAAAGAACATTAAGCATTCTGATTCTGCTGGTCTTCTCTCTTGGACTCAATGATCTTCAAGGTTTTTTCCAACCTAAGTGATTCTATGATTCTATGATTCTGCTGGTTTTCTCTCTTAAATCAACTTAATATCTGTTGTAATCCAGCCCAGCTGCTTCTCATGTGCATATAGAAAAAGAACTTGTGTATATTTGGAAAAAGAACTAAATCTAGACTATGTACCATAACCACCATTTCCCTTTCCCAGGTAAAGAGGCAATCTTTCAATTTAATCATGGGGAAAACAAATGTTTCCGTAGATAGGAACACAACATGAATAGGATATGGAAACGCACAGGTCACATGATAATCTGACCACAAGTGTACACTGCTGAAATATGACCAGCAAGCTCTTGGACAGATTGCTTTAGACCATTAACACGCGGCAACACAGCTAATGACTTACTCTATCCAGAAAAACATTTGATGAATGTTAGTATTTAAAATTTAACTCACAAATGTCCTTTGCTGTGAGACATTTTTTATTGCTGGATTTCATCTATGCCTGTTTCTCATAATCTTTAACATAACATGCAATAGTTCAATGTTTGGGACCTGATTTTTTTAGGGGCAAATCAGCCCCATGGCTTGGTTGGAATGAGTTAGATACACCCTTTGAAATGAGCTGAGCATTTGGATTATCATTAACTTTACTCAGCTTGTTTGTGGAAATTTAAGAGAATTTTTGTTGATTTTCTATTTTTAAATTGAAATTTTAAAAGTATAGGATTTTGATGAAATTCCAGATATATTTTGTGCATTTGAAAGCCCTAATGCTCTCAAAATTGTTTGTTGCAGTGTATAGGGTCTGACTGGAATGGAGTTGATTTTCTTCATAACAGTCCATATGGTTCTGTGTTTTGGATTTGTGACTAATACCGTATTGATAACACAGATGATTTTTTGGATCTTGCTGGATAATACTTGCGCAGTGATAAGGTTGTTTTTTTTTTTTCATTTTTCCCACTCTATCCCATCAGTGAGTAAGCTGGAAGTGTGTCTCCAGGACAGTGGACCTGAATTGACCAAAGGGGTGTTCCATACCCTATGATGTTTTGTTTGGTGATAAAAGCTTGGACAAAGGAAGAGGAAGCGGAGGCATTTGTGGCTATGGAGTTTGTCTTTCCAAGTAACCATTACATGTGCTGAGGCCCTGCTGTCCAGAAAGTGTTTGGGCATCTTCCTGCCAATGTGAAGTAATGAGTAAATTCCTTATTTAGCTTTGTTTGTGTGCACAGCTTTGTTTAACTTATTAAACTTTCATCTCAAAAATGTTTGCAAATAACAAAAAATTACTTTATTTTGAGACATTATGCCAAGTCCTACTTTCTCTTACAGTGGAGTCAATTAATTGAATCAAACGTATGAAATGTATGTCTTTGTTCATGAAGACTAGCTTTACAAGTATCTACTTTAGTGCTTAGATTAAACATAAGAGTCTGCTACTTCTCAGATCATGATTTTCACTTTTGAGAAGTTTGACATTATTTCAGAGGCTACAGGAGGTATTCATGGGTTTACAGCAACAGGACTCTGTGGCCTTGGATGTTAAAATGTAGTACGGTCAAGAAAGGGAGATTCAGCTTCCCTGGTAAACTTTCCTTCACTTGGCTTGGCTACGTTGGCAATATCATACTTATTGATAAATACAAAAAAATAATTCAGTTGAAAGAGAAGGCATGAAGTGCCATAACATCCTACCGAAAGCTGTGCTATGAAAATAACAAATCTATGCCATTTTACCAATATTAACAGATTTAATATAGAATAAAAAAAGTTAATGCTACTAACAGTGAAAAAAAGTTTAATAAACAATGGATTATACAAAATTGCTGATATAATTTTCTGTTGGGGTCTTTTTTACAAAATAATTTACTTTTTTTTCTTCTAAAAGCTGTTTTTTGTATTCTTGGTAAAAATAGAAAGTATTTGACTTTCTTTATAGCTATCTACCTATCGTTTTTTAATCCCTCCATTTGCCTTAGTGCCAGTTATGTGTGATTTAGAATCACAAAACAGCTGAGGTTGGAAGAGACATCTGGAGATTATTTAGTCCAATCCCCCTGCTTAGATCAGAGTCAACTTGAGCAGGCTACTTAAGGTTGTATCCAGTCAGGTTTTAATTACCCCCAGGGATGGAGATGGCACAACTTCTCTGGGCAACCTGTTCCAGTGTTTGACAGCCCTCACAGTGAAAAAGTTTCTTCTTATTTTTAAATGGAAATTCTGGTATTTCAGATTGTGCCCATTGCCTCTTGCCTTGTCTTTGGACACCACTAAGAAGAGTTTTGCTCCATTTTTTTTACTCCCTTCTATCAAGTATTTATATACGTTATTGAGATCACCCCCAAGCATTCTCCTCTCCGGGCTGAACAATCCCAGCTCCCTCAGCCTCTCTTCATACGACAGATGCTGCAATCTCTTAATCATTGAGAAACTAGCTAGCTAGAAGCAAACGTAAACAAATTTCATGTCCAGAACAAATATGAGAGAAGTAAGATAACTCTTCTGTGCATCAAGCTTTGAGCATCCATTTTGAGAACTAAAATAAATAGAAAATGTTATTCTGGTAGGGACTGCTTGAAAACATGGTCAGCACTTGCATGATATAAAGAGTATGGATATGAACTAACTAATTTCAAAGTAAATGAGATTACTACCACATATTTCAAAAATATAAATTCCATGAATGCTATGGCGTGGTTAAAGGAAATGAGTTAGTACTTAACCGTCTTAATTTTTATCTGCATGAGTGTAAATTCAATAATGTATCTCATGCACAGGCTGCTTTTTTTCTGGTAGTTTGCTGATGCTACTTAACAATGCCTTCAAAGAAGAAAGAAAGTCCAAACTGAAAGAATGGATTTTCCTCATACAGCCAGATAATAATATCATTAGAGAGGGATTATTTACTCCTTATCAATATTTTGGGCCTTATAACTGTTCATAGATTATCTATGCGAATCTGTGTATTCAGAAAAATCTGCAGGAAAGGAAATTCCACAACTTCTCTGTTCTTATCTTAATAATTAAGAAAGTTGTTATAATATTTGGTGAAATCTTTACTAAAAAATTACTTTTTGTGAAATTTGTTTAGTCCTTCCAGATATATCTATGGAGATATCGGACAGAATTAACAACCTTTTCTATCAACTATTCTTTTTTTTTTTTTTTTTTTTTTTTTAATTTTTTTTTTTTTTTTTTTTTGTAAATTTNTTTTTTGAAATCGTATTTCTCTTTTTTCTAGGCAAATTGTGAAATAACCATCAAAAAAACACCAAAGAATCTGAAAATTTCCCAACGCTTTATTCCCAAAATTTATTACATTTTTGCTGCTCATTTAGATTTTTCTCAACTCCTCTAGATCTTCCTTTAAGTAGGTGTCCCAGCCTTGGTGTAGTTCTCATGCTAGACTTTTTAATCAGCAGGTATAGAACAGGATAGAATAATGACTTTCCCTTGTCTGTTATTCATTACACCAACAGATTCTTTCCTGCTATGCCGCTATGCCACTACCTCTATATTTGTGCTTTGGTTTTCACCTCCTGAGGTAAAATACAGCACACTTCCTTGAAGATAATTTCATTGATCACTGTATTGAGTATCAAGACCACTTTGAATTCTGATGGTGTCCTCCTAGTTCAGTCCACAGATATTTTATTCCATTACTTAAATTGTTAATATGGCACTAAATAGAACTGGTTCAAGGCAGATTGTATATGAAAGTTCTTAGTCTAAGGCATTGAAGATCAGTTGAGGTTCTTCCTCCAAGTAAGTAAAATAGTTAATACTTTGAAACAAAAGTTCCAAGTATCTTTAGTTTGATCTTGCTTATAATGAAGAACCAGTGCTTTATATGGAGTCGGTATTAGCCTTTTCTGCTTTATGATGAAATTAAAAATAAGATTGGAAATTTTCATCTCTGATGGACTTAATCTTAAAACATATCACCAATGCAACCATGAAATATAAATTCAAAGGCATGGTAGTTGTTCCAAAGCATTTCATTACAATGGACATTGTATTTACCTATGAACAGAATAAATATGGAAACAGAACTTCTATTTTTGCTCAGTGCATGCAGAAATCAGTATGTCAGGGGCTCTATACAGATGCACTGTCTGTTTCCTCCACTGAAACGGTTGACTAAGAAGCATACTTCTGTCTCACTGGACCCAGAACATAATTTTCCAGCTGAACAGCTTGGGAAAGAGATTGTTTACCTCAGCATCATATTTATAGTAAAATACCTGGTGCAGGATTTGTGTCTGACATCATGGCCTTCTAGGACTTATTTTTCCTTCCGCTTTGATCTTAGTGGTCCATAGTTTAAACAGATTACTTCAGTTTTATTTTGTCTTTAATGAGATTTAGTGTCATGCCCTAAACATAAGTGGTGGTAATGAAACACCAAATCAATTTATTGTTTTCTTAGGTATTTGGAACATGAAATGCCAAAGGCGTTAATGTGTTTGGAAAATGTCTACAAATTTCACCACTGACAAAGTGTAACCATTCCCGTTTCGTATTTTTTTATCACAAATACTCAATCTCTCCTATTAATGTTGTCTTTTTCTCCAATGTCAGACTTTTTTTTAACTCTTTCAAGTGCTCTGAAGATCCTGACATGTCACAGTAGGTACTTACCCATCCAAAAGAAATTAAGTCTTTTTTTGGCGTTTTAGCATTTGTACAAAAAGTCTTAGTAAAAATAGAATAAGAAATAAAACCAAGTTGCACAAAATCAATTTATATACTTACACATAAAAATTCTGACAGTAAAATCCAACAACTGTAGTGAGAAGTAAACTCATCTTTTTACTGATATTAAGAAAACCTGTGCTTTTCTGTTCTGTCACCTCTTACTGAGTCTTCTATAAAATTTAGACATGTATTTCCACCTTTCTCTGTGCAGTTTTCTTCTCATTCATATCTTGAATTACCAAAGGATTCTAAGTGTAGAAATGAGTGATAAATAGATATCAGGGTACTCGTAAAGTTTGGCTCTAAACACTTCACAGTGGCAAGCCTCTATTACACAGCAACAAGGACAGATCACGTTAGTCACAACTGTGTCTCTCAGTGTTAACATTGTAAAGTCACAAATCAGAAAACTCAGATGAGAGTGATACAAATATAGTTCTTTTGTGTCATTAACCAGGGGCTGAAGATGTAAATAAAATTTTGGTGGGTACCCTCATCAACAGAGTAGGATTACAGCTGCCTTCTAAGCAAAAGAAAACAGGTAGTTTTATCAATGACACAAGTTGGTACTGCACGCTGAAGTTATTGCTGTCAGGTGATGGTAATGAGGTGTCTGCTTGTCTGTCCAAGGAATTAAGTGTTTCAATGTGCTAATGTGGTGGGTTTACCCTGGGTGGACACCAGGTGCCCACCAAGCTGCTCTATCACTCTCCTTCTCAGCTGGACAGGGGAGAGAATATATAATGAAAAGCTCATGAGTCGATATAAGGACAGAGAGAGATCACTCACCAATTACTGCCGCAAGCAAAACAGACTTGACTTGGGGAAATTAGCTTAATTTATTGCCGATCAAATCAGAGTAGGGTAATGAGAAATAAAAACTAAATCTTCAAACACGCCCCCCCCACCCCTCCCTTCTTCCTGGGCTCAACTTCACTCCCGATTTCTCAGAGTCCCTCCCATGGGAGACAGTCCTCCACAAACTTCCCATGAGCTACAATTCTTCATAAACTGCTCCAGTATGGGTCCCTTCCATGAGGTGTATTCCTTCAGAAAGAGATTGCTCCAGTGTGGGTCCCCCACAGGGTCACAAGTCCTGGCAGCAAACCTGCTCCAGCATGGGCTCCTCTCTCCGTGGGGTCACGGGTCCTGCCAGGAGCCTGTTCCAGTGCAGGCTTCCCACAGGGTCACACCCTCCTTCAGGCACACCCACCTGCTCTGGTGTGGCGTCCTCCATGGGCTGCAGGTGCATATCTGCTCCGCTGTTAACTTCTATGGGCTGAAGGGGGACAGCCTGACTCACCATGGTCTTCACCATAGGCTGCAGGGGAATCTTTTCTCCGGTGCCTGGAGCACCTCCTCCCTGTCCTTCTTCACTGACCTTGGTGTCTGCAGGGCTGTTTCTCTCACATATGCTCACTCCTCTATCCAGCTGCAGTTGCTGTTGTGCAGTAACTTTTTCCTCTTCTTAAATATGTTACCACAGACGTGCTACCACCGTCACTGATGGGCTTAGCCTTGGCCAGCAGTGGGTTCTTCTTGGAGCCAGCTGGCAGTGGCTCTACTGGACACAAGGGAATCTTTTAGCAGCTTCTCACAGAAGTCAGCCCCCAGCTGCCAAAATCTTGCCACGCAAACCCAATATAAACAAACGCAAGGGTATCAAGTATGGAGATGATGGGTCTAAGATTAGATGTGAATTTCCCACAAGAAATAGGGAGATATCAAATTATACTGGCATATTTCATGGACCAGTGAGTATTTTTCTTCTCAGTGCAGAAACATTTTAGGGGTTCAGGTTCAGAATTATCAGCATACAGAAGCATACAATTACCAGACATCCAGGGAAAGGTTTTTAGGTGATTTTTTTCTAATAACACACTGTAGCTTAGTGGTAGATTTAGAGAAAATTATGCAATTTTCCAGGGCAGCACTTAACTTACTAATGTGTAAGACTGTGGCCTCTTTTCTTGAATCGCTGATTCATTCTACATGCTCTTGCCACCTTTGGTGACAAATTATTCAACCACAAAGCACAGTCCAATCTGTGTGTTGAATGAAGCATCGATCATGGATTCTGGAAAATTAGTTTGTGAGTATCAGATAGAGTACACTTAATTCTGATTGCATAGGAAATGCATTGGGCATATATTTCTAATTCTCAATTCATTTAAATAGACACTTTTCAAAAATTTTCTCCGAAACATTGTGGCTGGAATGAAGAAACATGCCTATTCTTTGTCTTCGGTTGTTATGTACAGGAGCTCTCAAATTCAAGTTCATATTTTTTCATACTCTCCTTGGCACACATGTAGCCAAATACAATTTCTTTGATGAAAGCATTTAAAAAGAAAAAGTTTCTTGCCATTTTTTCCCCCTTGTTTCCTTACAGGGTAATTCTACTACTAGGCAATACTTTAAATCAGCTTGATTAACAAAAAAACAGGTTGTTACGCACCATTCCAAACTAATTGTGTAGTCACAAAAGAATGAGTCACATCAAACCAAGGGTCTAAGAGAGCTGCTGATGAACTCACCATAACCTTACTCTCCTTTCATTGATTTTATAGAGCATATCTAAAATGACAGTAGCAGCACAGCAGGTACTGTTGAGCACCATCAGTGATGCAATTAAATAGAACAAATCACATTAATTGATTAAACATTAATTTTTACTTGCCTAATATCTCAAGATAATGTTAAACTAGCTCAATCTGACACTGTTAACTATATATAAAAGAGAGAAGCAATTTTTACTTTCTCACATTTTTGGATGGGGCATAAAATAACCAAATCTCTTTTTGAAGAATGTTGATTAATCTGCAATTTCTCAGTAGAAAAAAAAGCATTTGAATGACCAATTTAATATTTCTTTTTTTCCTCTCATGACTTGTTTGAAGAAAACTTTATCTAAACATTGTCTCTGTTTTGGAAATCAGAAAGTTAGAAATTGAATAAGAATGAATTTCAATGTGGCAGTGTATTTACACATGTAGTGACTGTCATATACAGAAGATTCTCTGTCAAGATTTTGTCTGAATATTTTAATCCAAACGAAAATTCATTTTCTCTCCAGCTGATGGATGTCACAATGCAACATCAAATTAACTGTATTGGGTTTATGTGTCAAGGTAGGTAGGGCTGCAGGAGTGGCCTCTGTGAGAAGAAATAAAAGGCTGCCCTCGTGTTGGACAGAGCCTGTTCTAGTCAGCTCCAGCTCCAAGATGGACCTGATTCTGGCCAAAACTGAGCCCATCAGTGATGTTGGCAGTGCCTCTGTGATAACATGTTTAAGAAAAGGTAAAAACTGCTGTGCAACAACAGCTAGGAGAGAGGAGTCAGTGAAGGAGGGGGAGGAGGTGCTCCAGGCACCAGAGCAGAGATTCCTCTGCAGCCCACGGTGAAGATCATAGTGATGCAGGTGGTCGCCCTGTGGTCCAGGAAGGTCCATGGTGGAGCAGATATGCACCTGCAGCCCATAGAAGACCCCACGTTGGAGCAGGTGGACGTGCTCTAAGCTTCAGCCTGTGGAGAGCCCATGCTGGAACAGGCTCCTGGCAGGAACTGCAGCCCATGGAAGGGAGCCTATGCAGCAGCAGGTTTTCTGGTAGGACCTGTGACCCTGTGGGGAAGCAATACTGGAGCAGTCTGTTTCTGAAGAACTGTACCCCATGGACAGGACCCACATTGGAGCAATTTGTGAAGGACCTTCTTCCATGGATGGGACCCCACACTGGAGCTGGGGAAGAGTGTGAGGAAAAAGGAGTGGCAGAGAAAGCATTATGAACTGACCACAACCCCCATTCCCCGTCCCCCTGCATTGCTTTGGAGGAGGAGGTAGAGAAGTTGGGAGTGAAGTTGAGCCTGGGAAGAAAGGAAGAGTGGGGAGAAGGTGTTTTTAGATTTATTCTTAGTTCTTATTATCATACTCGTTTAATTGGTAATAAATTAAATTATTCTTATCATATAATCATAGAATAGTTTGGGTTGGAAGCGACCTTTAAAGGTCTTCTAGTCCCACACCCCTGCAATGAGCGGGGACATCTTCAACTAGATCAGGTTGTTCGGAACCCCGTCCAACCTGACCTCAAATGTTTCCAGGGATGGGGCATCTACCACCTCTCTGGGCAACGTGTTCCAGTGTTTAACCAAGTTTCCCCAAGTCAAGTCTGTTTTGCCACGGCAGTAATTGGTAAGTGATCTCCCTATCCTCATCTTGACCCATGGGCTTTTCATAGTATTTTCTGACCCTCTTCTGTAGAGAAGGAGGAGTGATAGTGTGGCTAGGTGGGCACCTGGCAGTAACAAATGTTTCATTAGAAGTATTTTTATTTTTGCAACAGAAAAAGTGAGAAATAGAGAGAAAAAATGAGTAGCTGTGACCTACAATGCAGAAGACTGAAGTTTTCTTCTGTCTGGTGAAATGTACCAAATGTGGTCATTCTTCTATATTTTCTCTTTTTTGCCATTTATTAAATATATTTTCATCATAATTATTATCATAAGGAAATAAGCAATTGTTTTGCAGGTGCACACGTTGCAAAGAATCATTGACAACATGTTGAAACTAACAGAGACAATTCCACTACAATTTGCATTAGGAAGACACAATCACATTCTTCCATTGGACTTCACATTGGATTGTGAACTGAACCATAAAGAGTAACTCCAGCAGTGTGTATCCCAGCATCTTTACCGAAAATTTCAGTAGTACAGGTACCACATGCAAGAGAACTTCCAAGCTCTTGATATTATCCAATACGTTCAGAACAAGCTTTTCTGCTTTCTTTTCATTGATATTTAATAGTCTTAACCTTAAGAAAGGTTTCAGCAAATAAGTTTTGCCCACTAAGGTAGCAGAAGGGGACATTAGCATACTCAACACATAAAATGTTAATGGCTAGCACTTACTGGTAGCCTTTTGTCTTACATTTCTTTGCTAAGGCTATGTGGACTATCTGACAAAACTCACAAAAGCAACAGAACTTAAGAGAAGATACTTTAATTCTATTTTAAATAAATAATTTTACAAAATATTTTTCAGTCGATATGGTGACCGCTTGCTCTTTTTCACACACTATTGGGAGAGACTTGTGTCTTCATTTCCCTACTTTTCAGGTTTAAATTAGTCCCATAGTGTTACATTTATGTTTTGTCCATTTTTATGTGAGCTTCCTTAAGTATGTGAGAGAGGACTGACCTCGTGCTGTTGTGGATTCATCCAATCCACCAAAAGCAGAAGGAAATCTGCCCAACACTGAACATTCACTTTATGCTGGTTTGCATCCTGATTTCAACTGGGAAAGATACTACATAAGAAAACAGCAGCTTTTGAAGTGGAAAATAAGTGCATAGTGCATTCACTTTACATACTAATTGTGTCATTGGGTCATTTTGTACAAAATCACAGAACTTAAGAGTCATATGCACTGTTTATTTTCTCTTCTAGTCACTTTAATTCAAACCAAATCGTTGCTTCTTTTCATTTTTTTAAAAATTAAAAACAGCAAAAAAATTCACCAAATCACTTCTGTAGAGGTTTGTTGAAGTCTGTTTCACGTGTCATTATATTTGTCAGTGTATTTTTGAAGACTGAAAAATCAATTGACAAAAGCCCACAGAATCTGACGGGTAACAGTGCTATATCTCAGAATAAATCTCCTGGAGTAACGTATACTGATGACGATGTACTTGAAATTTTGTGTCTCAACATAGAGCTCTAGATGGTGGGAAATCCTCACAGGCATCCTGACACATAATTGCCTTTCACTAATATTCTGCATTAAGGACATTAGCTTAGCTTATGTCATTACTTCATAGGTGATATCATAGCTGCTACCTTTCTAATGAACTCCTGCACTCTGAACTGAAGTTATTACCTAAGCCACGGAATGGAAATGATGGACAATAGACAAGACTCATTCCCTGACCAGGTTCTGGCTTTCTGTGGCACTCCTGTTGTCATGCTCTACTGGAGCAAGGACATAGGAGCAGTGTCAATAGCGATGGCCTGTTCAAGTTAATTGCAGCTGCTGCAGAACAGAGTGAGGATTGAAGAGTCCAGGGAGCACTCAGCGTTTCCACTATCTTCTGTTTAGAAAAATTTTGAACATACTTTTGGAATATTCTCTTAAAAAGAGAAATAAATAAAAGTTGAAAATCTCAATAAGTATGAAAGATGGAAATGGAAACTGGCTGCTAAGTCCTAAATCGTTATATAGCCAGAATTTTATCCTGCAAACCAGTATGGATTTTGCTATGAGGTTGGATGAGCACCTTTTGCTCCATGACTTTTTGAATAGAACAGATAAGACAAAGCATTTACAGAAGGGCTTAAAGCTTGTTACCAACTTTCTTGGGATTCTGCAAATGGTTAACTTAATAGAGAGAGGGGGAGAAAGGAAGATCCCTTTAAACTGCCAGTTGAATAAGATATGTTTCACACACTTAATACCATGGAAATATTTTCTAAAAGAGAGTTAACTTTAAAAAAATGCTTTGTATTTATACTCACTTAATCTTTACATTGATCTCACTGAGAGGTTTTGAATGCTCAGCAGGCACGTAGCTCTGCATTTAGTGGTCTGACTTTGAGTGCAAATGTGACATTTTTGTCCTTTATTTTTATCTCAGATTTTGCTCCACTTGACTCCAATTTTAACTTTTGTCCTTTTCTTTCATCCATTTATGATCAGTAACAGCTTTCAAGCCCCCAGTTTTAATGAAGAGCTTTTAAGACTTTGTAAATGATATTCATAAACATTTCTTCATCTTGTTCCATTTTTCACTCACAATACACAGCGTGAGAATACAAGGTAGAAAGAGTCAATAATATCTAGCTGCAAAAGTGACTTTTGTTTGACAATTTTCCTGAAGACTGGAGGGATATATAAATATACAGCAGACAAATGTGATCCACAGGGACCCCTTTAAGATCTTTATGAATATTTGAAAGGGCATCTGGATCCATGGCTACACAGGGCAATCAATTGCTATGAATTTTTATTTCCCCAAGCACTCAAAGGGAATGGCATGACAGGTATGTATTATCAGCAAGCTTCATTTAAAGAAACATGGGGCTTATTTTGACACAACCAAGGGGGAGAAAAAAACTCATCCATAAGTAATCTCATTCAAATTGAGGCTGGCAAAGCTGGTTATTTAATTACTGCAATTATTGTAAAACTGAATGCTTCTTATTATTTTTAGATGCTGTATAGTCTTTTTTGAATTCCAGCACTGCTTCTTTGGAAATTTGAAAAGCAGTCTCAGGAGCCTACAGAAATGAATAATGAAAATAAACCTTTTTATAAGAATTGAAAATCAAATTAGAAATTGAGATTTTGAAGGTGCCCTTCCTTCCTTCTATAGAGACTACTTTTCAAAAAACACTGAGGGAGGAGAGTTCAGACCTTTAAGCTTATCTTGACAGTCATCAAGGTTTTTGAAATTAAAGATTTTGTCAGAGGTGCTTAGAAATGTTATTGTGCCACTAGAAACCCCATTGTCACTGTATTGCTATTCATTTATGTACATCTTTTGTGGTATATATATGTTATAAGCTAGAACACATCAATATTAACCCACACTTTTAATAAACCTGTAAGAAGAGGCAATATTGTATCTATTTAAAATAAACAATAGCACAAGATACCTTCTATTTGGTCTTACCTTTTTTTTTTATGAGCCTGGTCAGGCCCAAAAAGTTGTTCTTAACAAAGTCTGTGTTCAAATGGTGTAGAAATAACTACAGTCAGGAGATCAAAAAGGAGCAGATATACTGCAGAGACACAACATAGTATATATACTATAGACATGAAGACTGTGGTTTGCCTGTGTGGGTACTCAACCATATATATAACCGTAAGTGTGGTATGTATGCAGCTTGCTTCTGTGAGATCTTAAATTCACTCCTAAACATCCAGCTATTTAATCAGTCATGACATTTCTGGCTCCAGAAATTATTTGTAGAAGACACAAGTTGAAGGACTCGATGCAGAAGATGTCACAGTTATTTTGAGTTACCCTAAGGTACGTCCTCCTTAGTTTTGCTATTTTTCAGTCAGCTCAGATTTTTAGGAAGACTGTAATCCAAAACATGTTGCTAGTGTGTAAGCTGCAAATATTATAAAAGAGTTGGTAAATTCTAAGAAACCAGGAGGCAGGGATTAATATATGGAATAAAATATTTACTTGGTGATTATTCAGGGTCCTCAGAGCATAAACTTTTTCACTCAAAAATCAGTTTCTTTGGACCTCGGTCTTAGAGAGAACTGTATTTTCTTTACAGTATTTCTTATACAGAGGCCACTCACCATAAAAGGTACTGAATCCATTATAAGCTCATAGAATTTCTCAAAATCATGTCACAGCTTAGTTTGTTGACATTTCCCAAGATCAATTCTGGAAGAACTATTTCTATAAAAATAATATCTTTTTTTTAAAGAAATGCCTAAGGCTAAAATATGGAACATACAGATCAATGATTTAGATTTACGTGGAGAAGAAGATGTAGCTTGGTAGTTATTGTTTCTGAACACTACGTACCGAAGTTTCACCTCAAGCTATTTTTGATCTATAGATTGCCATTAAAAGATTGTTGACCTATGTACACATGAAAACTAGTTCAATACTGAAATATATGACTGACTCAGAGGTCCTCCTGATTAAATAACAAACGAACTAAAAAAACCCCAATACCAACTACAGAAACTTTTAATCACCTTTTTTCCCCAATTTATTTTAATTAAGTCATGTATTGGATTTTTAGCTTCACATTTTTTGTTGAAAAAAGATTGAAATACAGAATATAAGGTCCCTTGCATTTGTAAAACTTAAATGTTGTTCAGTTAAATGCTAGGGGTTTGTTGTTTGTGGATACTGAAGTTAAGATTTCAATGTTGATACTGTTTAATGTGTGTACAGCACAGGAAATATCTTGGTGTTTATTTCTGTTTGCTGATGGACTGGATACTTTATGTTAGTTTGTTAGTAGTGCGCCATTGATTTTAACATCTCTTGTTTTGAGTAGCTAATTGTAAAAAATGGCTTGAATACTCAGAACAGCTTGTGTATGCTCATTATTCTCACATCTCACTTTAGCTATCAAATGTCGCTTTGAGGAAATAATGTAAGTAAAATTATTTATGTGTAGTATTTGTAGAGTTGAGTATTAAGCCATGCTAATCTCCTGCAGTCACTGGGATTCTAGCCTGAGAAAAGCATACAGGACTTCCTTCCTTTCTGCTTGCCTGTGGTTTTAAAAAAAAAGAAAAAAAATCTGCAAGGAAACTCCAAAAAGCAAGACAACATGAAAAATTTTATTAAGAAAATTTGGGGGTGGAGGTTGGGATGAAAACCTCTGCTAGCACTCTGTCTATCTAAGATGCTGATAGATTTCCATTCATGACCACGGACATGAGCTCCTCACACAGAAAGTTTCCAGCAGAGCAAAAAGTGGCTACAGATCTCCTAAGTCCAGGCTAGCATCCCGTCTCTTAATTCATCTTTATTTTTACTGATGGTGTGGGAGATAGTTATAATAGTACCTCTTCATATAAGAATGCGCAAAGACAGAGATATCCTTTTCTGAGAAGATTTCCTACTCCATTTCAAAAATCCATTTCAATGGTGGAAGTAGGAATCTGCTCACACACAGACATAAAGGTAGGGACTGATTTTCGGAAAAGCTGAACAATAAAAAGTAAATTCTGAACATAGGTGTTAACACTTTAAAAAATCAGCATTATAAACACCTGATTTCATGTAACTTCATGTGAACATTATGGCCTCTAAATACATATTTTAAAATTGCTATTTGTCTGCCTTCTACTTGCATTTGTTCAAAACCAGAAGATGAGTAAAATCATGGAAATATTTCCGTTTGTTACTTACCCTCTTTTCTGCCAGTTCATTAAACATTGGTTCAGTTCACATTTGTTGCAACAGGAATTTTTTTTTCACTGCACTGAATTTTGTTGTCTATAAAAAATATTTTGATACCAGTTGTGACAAAGCAAGTAAATTACAATGGATTTTTGTTCAGGTATTTCCCCCCTCAGAATTTTAGTTCTGATAAATGGTTTGGTACACTACTAACCTGAAAGCTGTTGAAGAGTGCTGTGGAAGCTCTCATCTACATTCCCACGGCAGTATGACACATTAAATTGAAGCTGGAAATGCTTTAATCACCTTTATTTTCATTGTAGGCCAACACAGTAATTTAAACAGGAACTGAGCTACTAATCTTGTTATTTGAATACCTCTGTACACTTTACTGTAGTTGGCAACAGAGTACGTCTCTTAAACACTCTGTCATTTTCAGATCCTTGCTTTCTGCTTCCTATTCTACACTTAGCCTGTTATTAGGAACATGTTTAACCCTTCATGTTTAATGATATAGAAAATCCTTACCAATGATTTGTATTCCCATATTGCAATTATTCTGCATGGACAGAATTTGCCTTCATGGCTTCAGTGAAATCTTACGTTATAGAGCTGAATACTGAACTGTGTTCATTTCAGTGTATGCAGGGGCCAGCTACAACCACACTGATTTGTGCATATTTGTGCACTCTGGAGCCTACATGTATCTAAGATTCAGGCCTTAGGACAGTGTTCTCAGCTAAGGTGACAGGAGAGGAATGTTAAGATAATTAAGATAAATAGAGCTAGTAAAAACAGTGCTTAAATGTAAAACTTTAAAAAACTTTGAACATTGAAGAAAAAGATGGTCATCGTGGCTCCACCACTTCAAGTATTCAGCCAGAGTTAAGTTATAGACCTATAGACTAAATGCAGGCGTAAGAATAGTTCTCCCACATAGGCCTGATGGCAAGACTGAAGACTCCTTTCCAGTCTCCCATCTGTCACTGTTATTGCTGTAGTCCCTTTACTCACCCTAGCTTCATGTCAGATGTGACTGATTTGTTCCTCTTTCAGTATTCCCAACATTTAGTCACTTTATTGATCCCTTCATTGTTCCGTCTTTTCTCATAGAAATTTCCTTAATCCTCTCTTCCAAACGATAACATTAACAATAGAATACTGCTTTAGCCTGGAGGATTTCGCATGAAGGCACCCTATGCTAAAATATGCTTGAATATAGGAGAATTTTTAACTTAAAATACCAATAGAATACGAAATAATAAGGTAAAGATATTCTGATTAGTGACTTCTTCACTACAAAAAGTCAAATCCATTAATACTTTAGAGGTCAGCAGTGTTTAAAGGAAACACCTGAAGTTTTCCTGGCTCATACTAACAACTGTGGTTTGCAGTTTTCAATAGCTTCTACACAAAACTGTACCAAACTGAGAAACTCAGATGAAAGAATAGCCACAAGAATAAAAGAAACTGTAGTGATATCCAGCTCAGGTGAGTGATCAGTCCTCCTTGTGAGCATAATGTTCTGGCTACAGATAAACATGGAGAAAAGTTGTAAGTTACATTCCCATACTTGGGTACGTGTATACTAATACAAAATTACTACATGGTCTTGTTCTTCTTGAAAAAATTCTTTTTTTAGTGTTATGATTCATTTGGTGAAAGCAGCTATCTAAAAGCCTCAATAAAATGCTTGATGTGGGACTACCATTGTACTGCTGCTTTATTTGTGTAAGTAAGTGTCGCGGGATGGAAGTACCACACTCAGCTATGATTTAGCAGCAGTTCAGTTTTATTTGTGATTTGAGGCAGGTCAAGAGATTGAGTTTTAGCAGCACTTAACCATTAACTGATTTAAAGATTTGCAAAGTGATTTAACTAAATAAACGAACAACGACTTGATTACAGATTCGAAGATGACAAGACTCACACTAACTTACTATAAAGTATCCCAGACCAATAAGTATACATATGAGAGCAAGGCACAGATTTCAGATTAATGTATGTACATATAAACGAAGCATACAACGCGCACACACACACACTTACACAAACATACACACACCACAGTTTGCAACTGCTGAGATCAAAGATCTCTTAATATCGCACGACCTTTTGAGTCGGCAGGTACCCCTTTTAACTCCTACACGTGCACGGAAAATGGAAGAACATCCACATCCATAAAGCTAATGCATACAAACATATAAATGGAGAGGTGGATGAAAGAGAGGCTAGCCTATAGTTAAAATTTCCCTTCCGAGCTAGAGTAAATACTTACAATGCATTGGCATTCCTCAACGGGCGGTAAATGAGGCTCGAGAAGGATTGTCTCACCCTAGTACCTTAAGTCTTCCAAAGTTTGCCTGAGACAGCATCCCAACTCAGGGGAGGTACTGGCCACAGCCCACTGCAATCCAGAAGACTCAAAGGGTCTTCACTAGAATCGCTATTTATAGGATCCGAGATAATTGACTTTCATCAGGTACTTTTCCACTCCAGCCCAGCTTGGACAATGGAATAGTCCATCAGTTACACAATAGTTCCATCAGTTACACAAGCCCAGGACTCATTAGGACTTGTGGTCCTGGTACTCCCCCTCTCTGTGGCCACAATCCATATGTTGTCAGGAGCGATCGATTATAGTTATTATCTTCAAACGGTAGGAGCCATGGGAACCAGGTACACTAAGGGGTTGCCGTAGTGTTCTAGTCTATTGCTCTCCACCCTTTCTTCCTTTTATGTTAGGCCATTATGTATTGTTCTGGTCATGGTATTATTATGTGGCCCAGGTGGGGAAGGGAATCACGCCAAGTGTTGAGAGGCCTGAGAGTGGCAGGGGAGGGGGTTGCACCACCACAGTAAGACAAAGGATCTCTGCTATCTCCTTTTGTAATTAAGGACATCAGTAAACAGGGCCCACCTGTCTCAATAGCTGGCATTCCAGAAGAAGCTAGTGTATAAGCTACAAATCAGCTAAGGATCTCACAGCCAAGCTGATCAATTTAAATAGATTTGCAACCCATAAAAGAGGGAGAAGAATAAATTCAGCTTTATTTTCAGGGAAAAGTTCCTCAAAAATGGGTAGGAAGGCAGTGTACTTTCTGAGTATACAGGTGGGTTGTTTCTTAAACACATGACTGGATAATGTTGTTTGTCTTGCTGGGATATAGAAAGGTTTTTTTCATTGTTTTTTCCCTTTCCCTGTCTTGTCGTTTCATTAGAGTAAGCACAGAGAAATATTGTCCTAAGTGGCTGTGATACTGAGTAGCCCTGGCTGGCAGGATGCTAATGAGACTCAGATTTCTATGCTTGTTTTCATTCTGGATTTCTTTGACACATTTGAATGTTCCTTAGAGTTAGGCTGGTCCTTCAAAGCTTTGAAAATCCCCCTCCTGCAAATGACCGTTTTTTCCATACCATGAAATTTCATGCTCAGGCTTCAAGTGGGTTTCCTTTGTCCTCTTTTTCTCTAAAATAGTTAATGAACATCCATGCTGTAGGTGATCTGACTGTTAGCAATATTACTGAAGTACACTGTGAAAAAAGAATTGGTTTCCTCTGCTGGGTGGCCATCTTCTTCTCTGAGCCAGCTCTGTTAAAGTGGACAAGCACCAAAGCTGAGCAATCTTCTGCTGTCAGCTCTGTGCTTTCCTCATCATTCCCTTCTGATTTTTATCTTAAAAGAGGAGCATGACACAGCAGAGAAGAAACATGAAGTGCTGCTCTAGCCAGGTGCAAATGGCCAGGAAGAATTGCTGCCAAACCTTATATGTAAGGTCTATGTAGACAAATTCTGCAGATCAGGAGTGTGTGTATATATACATAGACGTATACATGTCATGTCTTCGTATATAAAAAAAGAGCATGGTGGAAATGAAGGGCAAGAGACGGAGAAAATCCCTTAGGATCTACACACAATAAAGACAATAGATCATTAACTACTTTACTTTAAATATCCCAGTAACAGCAGTCAAGTCACTACAATGATACTATGATACTACCCAAAACCAGTGAAATTTTGGATAATCCTTTCCACGGGCTATGTTTTTTCGATTTATTTTGTGATCCACAAAATAATGTTATATCTTCGTGTATTTATTACACTTGTAATTGTATCCGAGTTACTGTTTGTTTATAATTGGTCTATAATAAATGATGTAATCTAAGAGGAAATAACTAGCTCTGTTACAAACCATTAATTTTCATGGACCAAAGTTGACACTACAGATATAATTTGCAAGTCTAATGAAAGCTTTTTTTTTTTTCTCCCCTCCATCTCCCTGCCCCGGTTCTGTCTTATTTACAAGCGTCTTGGTTGAATTAATAAATAAACAATAGCTGAAATATTTCATCTTAATTATCATAAAGTGGCATTTGTATAGCAATGTTTAGCAAAGAGAACTGAGGTGTTGTCAGATGGAGAATTAACACTGAAACAAAGATCTGAATAAATACATGATATTTCAAACCAAATTCGCTAACCACACATGGGATCACATTTTTAGATAAGGTTCTTGCGTTTAATATGAGATAGTACAACCCTGCTGTTTGCACTGTGATAAATTGCTCAGTGCGTGTCTGCTGGGACGTAAGAGGACGAGATATTATTCTTAACCCCAGAACTGTCAAGCCCGATTATTTCCTAAGAAGCTTGACAGCTTTGGGAGTGATAAAAGCAAGTTTCTGTAGGGAGGGGGGGAGGAAGGAGAATAGAGGACCATTCTGCAGGTGTTTTTCATATTCCTACTGGAAATAATGCAGAGCCTGTGTAATTACAGTGGTTTGGTTTGGTTTCTTTTTTCGCACAGAAAACGAATCTAGGAAAATGGCATTGGCCATAGAAATGTGTGGCTTTTACTATTAACATCCTGTGTCTGCAAAAGTGAGTCACCAAGAAAGTAGTAGTTAATTCATAGCAAAGCTAATGCAAGAAGCCCGTACATATCCACTGCCTGTGATCTCAATAGATTTGTCACTGCCTGGACAACAGGTCTGTGAGGTCCTTGTGGCAGAGCTTGGTTTACAGTGGCTGTGGTGGCTCACGTGCAAGCAGGGTGCACTGCTTTGCTCTCAAGCTTTGAACATTGAGCAGGTTTCTCGGGAGCTTTCTGCCCAAGCTGGCGAGGGGTCGCATGTGGAGTCCTGGGGGAATAGAGAGGGCAGATGCCAGGCTCCCAGAGGGGATAGAAGAGGTGGAGGGAGGTCCGGTCCAGGCTCAGATCCAGTGGCTACAGCAAGGTTAGACCTTACAGAACTTTGCCATCATTGCTGTGTCATTTATGGCAAGAACGTACAAAATGCAATGGGAACAGTGTGCACAAGCCGTGTCTTTGCCAGTAGGCTGGCTCAGCATGTTTTCACATGCTATTGGAGGCCATGTGCTTGAAATCTTGATTTATTTTTTTTCTCCTGAAGCAAACATGAAATTGCTGGTTCTTCAAATATCCAACCTCCCTGAAAAGAGAATGCCAATATTTTTCCTTGTGTTTTTTTCTGGTCTGATTTCTTATTTGTGTTTATGTCAAGAAAGGTAGCTTCTCCGCTGCTCTTTGCTTCTTGTTGATTTTTTTGTTGGCTGTTACAGTTGTCAGGAAAGGTCACTGAGGACATTCTGTGCTGTGTGCCACAGTGTACCAGAAATTTAAGTTCAGTATTAAGTGAGACTGAATAGAGAGTTTAACAGAGCAGCAAGCAGCAAAAGGAGCTTCAGAAGTGCATAGGAAGGCATGGCAAGGGCTGTTAAGTTGGGTTTCATCAAATAGCAATGAGATAAGATATATGAATATGAGTATTGGGAAGATTCTTTGAACTTAATTGCAGATCAGCAAAAGGGAAGTGAGGCATCTGTAGGATGCCTGTCCCAAGTCTACTGTCATACTGGGAGATAAGAATTAACCAAGTCTACATTTAATCCTGAGAAACATTAGGGATTGGTGAAAATTTTGGTCAAATTTGTTTGCTTTTCAGAAGCAACTCACCTTCACCAATTCATTTCTTGATTCTCTCGTTGCAGCTACTTGTCATAACACAAAAATATTCCAATAAAGATTTTTGTTGTCGAAGAATTAAATTGTAAACTAATGAAACTTTCTCAAGTTATCTAATTGGATTATAGTTGCTAGACATTGGAGAAAAGACTTCTCATCTCCAATGTTGCTAAGCAAATATTTCTTTCTTTTCTTTTTTTTTTTTTTTTAAAGTGCAAGAATTGCAGCAAAATTAAGCTATATCATTCTCTTTCCTCTAGGGCTTCTGAGAAGAAAGAACAATCCAAAAAGTGTTGTAAAATAATATTAAGAATAAATGAAATACAATTAATAAAACCAACATGGTTTAGAGGAAAACCTGTGGGAGAAAAGTAAAGATACAGTGGAAATGTTAGGACTATCAATTGGTGACGGGGGTCCCAGGTAACTCCTCTTGTACTGCATCACTGCTCTGGTGCAGAAAAGGATGTCTGTACAAGAAAAGAAATAGAGTCTGAATAGCGATAAATACCAATAAAGGAGAAAAGGAGCATGAAGAATTTGGGATATGCAGCCACAGTAATACACCAGGAAACATTTTTGAACAGTAATATTTCATTTTATGACTGAAAGATTCATTTAAACCTTGAGAAGGAAATACATATATTATGTGCTAATGTTCTCCATGAAGAGAGCAATATAGCACCTGCTCCTCCTCTGCTCTTTTTTTTACTGAATTGGCCAGGCTGATTATGTGCCTTTAGCTCTGGATAGAGATACTCAGCCTGAAGAGATCATCTGCCCTTGCCTCCTATAACACTTACAACTTTACTAGCTAATTTTAAGCTTTGAATTTTTGCTGCAGCAATAGGATATTTATGAGGAAGATGCACTGTTCTGAATTTAAGAGTTCAAGCAACAAGGAATCCATTAGATACCCAAATAGGTTTCTTCATTGCAAAAACAAAACCCAGCAAAAAGTCATGCTCTGTTTCCTAGCTTTGATGGAATCAGGTTTAATGAATGTCTAGCTTTAATTTTTCATCCACTTGTAAAACTGTGCTTGTGTGGTGCTTATACAAGATGACTTAGGCATCTTCGAGAGTAGATAATCACTAAATGCACTCTTATTCCTTTCACTTGGCGGGAAGTCTAGCAGTCTGATTACTCTCCCAAGAATGTAAGTATGTTTTCAACATTGTTTTAAACAGCTCTACAGCTGAAAAGCTGGGAGGCAGAAAAATGTAATTTGACATCACACTGTTTGATTTTGTTTTTTGCTTTTTTCTGGAGGAAAGGCACCTTTTGAATTTTTTATGAGAAGTGATATATATGAGATAAGGAATCTCAAAGATTCCTTAACTAATATCTATAACTAATATATATAGTGTATACTTACAGTTATTTACGGAATCTTTGACAACCATGAATATTATAATTAGTATGATGTTTAAAACTAGCATTATTCAGAACAAATGGACATAGAGATAGATATGTTTGCAGGCTAATTTAGATGTAGAAAATATTTATGATGATTAAGACAGGAATCTCATGAACCTCATCTTTATTTGTGGTATATTTTACAGAGAGTAGAGCGAATGATTCTGTACCCTTTTTTTTGGTTGTGCATTTTTTAGCATCACAGTAATTGCTGAAGAATTTCTCTTCCAGATTTCAGAAAGCAGAACTGATTGAGATGGTCCTAACACTTTGCAAAATACTTCCACCTCATCATATTTCTTTATTGCCAAATATCATACTTTAATAGTACATTATAACAATCTAACCAGGAGGATATTTTGATACTTCTTGGGATGTACAGTCCACCAAGCCCATAGAATAAAACGCAGGAATAAAAGGACAACAGTCATTCATATGAAACTTTACAGTAGTTTGGATCAGCTGATATGTAACTGAACAAAAATGAAAATTATCACCAATATTGAGACATCGAGTGCTTAGCCTGAAATTCAATTAGTTTCATTTTTTCATGTAAGAATTGGAATACTATTTCAATAAAATTATCCTGCTCTTAGGAAAAAAAAAAAAAGGAAAATGACAAATCTCTCAAGGACCTTCGTTTATGCCATAATGATCCACTGGTTCAAGATGGTTGCTCTTATTGCAGCTTTCTATTTTATAGCTTGAATTCCTCACTGCTCTGGAATGGATTACAATATAAACCCTAAAAAGGGTGGAAGCAAAGAGAAACCTGGATTGCCAGATTTAGAGTTGTGTGTATGGATCACACAATTCAGATTCATTTTGACTATAAGAATTAACAATAGTGAGAAGGCTATTATAGTCCTTAAAAGTTCAGGACTGGGGAACATAAGAGAACTGTTAATGAAGTTTCTGGGTCCTTTGGACTCTGAAAGCTGAAGGCTGTTCAGAACCAGATTTTTCTTCTAGATGTTTTGAGAGAAGCCAGAATGAGTCTTTGACCACGGTCTGAAGTTAATCTCAGTTCCTCTATCCTTATTTCACTCACTTGTTCTTTTGCTTGTTCAACCTTTTGCTCACTTGCTCTCTCCTGCTCAAACTTCCAGCTTGTAAGTGTTTCTGAATTCAAATGGAAGAGTGTGACTAAAAAGTATTGGTTATTTCATTTGTGTACTGTCAGAAATTCTTATTTTATATTGTGTTACAGTGGATCTAAAAAGGCTTAAAACTAAACAAAATCAATTTTTATTTAGGTTGAAGACCTATTTGGTTTCTTTTTTTGGGGGGGGGTTAATTTTTTTGTTGTTGGTGGTGGTTATTTCTTAGTACACTGGGCACGTAGAGCAGTGGCATTAATTTCACTCTCGTGGATTATGTTGAAAGCAAAGATGTTCAGTATTATATTATTACAATTGTTTTTAAGGGGAAAAATTGACATAATTTTATTCAAAAACAGTGTAAGACATATGCTTCATTAAAGGAATAAAACTGAAAAGGAAAAGCAAGATTTTCACTTTTGCTTAAGAGAAGAGTTATTTCAAGTCCATTGGCACCCACTTTGAATGTATATCTGACTGAACAGAAAATGGAGAAAGATAGAGAAGACATCTGATTCATTGGATATAATAAATTTATGACAGCTGTGAGTGATGAAAAACATTGAATTATAACGGAAATGCCCAGCACAAAATCAAGGTGCCAAGAACTATTAATCAAGACCATAAGAAATGCAAAGAGGAGAAGCTACTGAAATGCAATGGGCAGTTGAGATAAGAGGAACTACCTACCAGGTAGGAAAATTCATATCATCTGCATATTAAAATAATTGTTCATAATCTACTTAGATTGAGTCTGAAAAAAGTTTAGGGGGAGTCAACTGGAGCAAAAAATGACATTGTGTGTTTCTAGAACATTGAGAGCTAGAAAGAAATGATTTTATTTTATTATGGGTCTACATCTTAGCAGACAAAACACAAGACGTCTCTAATCTGATTGACACTACATCTACTACAGATTATCAAATCCTACTAGAGAACATGAGTTACACCCCTAAGCACTGATTTATAAAACATAGTGGTAGGAAAAAAAACTACATTACTATTAAGACTTCAGTGTGGGTTGCTTGTTTAACACCTCTCACTTATAAGGCCTGTATCAGCTGATGAACTCAGAGATGGCATTTTCCTAACTTTAGAAAGAACTGCATACATCCCAGAAAATTTACTTTAGTCTGTATTTTAGAACAATAAAGATGAGTCCATCACAAAACTATAAAACTCGCAATTGCTGACTCAGGTGACAGTGATTTGATGCCATGCATTATATGCACAAAGACCAAACAAGAAATTTTTGGCATTTAATAAGCAAAATTATTTTGATAAAAATCAACTAGAAGAAAGAGTTGAAACTACGAAGTAGTAACAATGGAGAAATATCTGACAGCATTAGTTGTTAAACAGAAAAAAAGCAATTCTATGTTAAAAGATCTTCCATACTGGCTTTAAAAATTGGGCTAACTTTAAGGAGAAGTGGCCATAAAAAATAAAAATAAAATCAAAGTAATACATTGTACTGGTTTTGGCTCTGATAAAATTAATTTTCTTCATAGTAGCTTGTATGGTATTTTTTTGGATTTGTGCTGAAAACAGTGTTGATAACACAGGGATGTTTTAATTTTTAACTGAGCAGTGCTTCCACAGTCATGGCCTTTTCCGCTCCTCACACTGCCCCACCAGCGAGTAGGCTGGGGCTGCACAAGAAGCTGGGAGAGGACACAGCTGGGACAGCTGACCTCAGCTGACCAAAGGGATATCCTATACCATATGACACCATGCTCAGTAATAAAGGCTGGGGGAAGAAGAAGGAAGGGAAGGATGTCTTCCCAAGTAACCATTGTGTGATGAAGCCCTGCTTCCATAGAGTTGGCTGAACATCTGCCTGCTGATGGGAAGTAGTGAATGAATTCCCTATTTTGCTTTGCTTGCGTGTGTGGCTTTTGCTTTACCTCTTAAACTGTCTTTATCTCAGCCCATGAGTTGTCTCTTTTACCCCTCTGATTCTCTCCCCCGTGCTGCTGGGAGGGAGGGAGTGAGTAGCTGTACGGGGCTGAGCTGCCTGGTCAGGGTTAAACCACTGCACATGTGAAAAAGAAAATAAGTAATTATACCCTAGGTACTAGAAAGTGCAAAAAATACAATGGTGGAGGATTTTAAGTGCACAGTGGAAATATGTGGCCAGGAGAATTAAGGTCTGAATTAATATCTGAAATCTGGTTTAAAGGGTATGCTCAGTAGGTTTTGGTAGAGTTACAGAATTGCCAAAAATGCAGAAAAAGCAGAATTGTTCCTGTTTTCCTGGAATGGTAGTGTACTCTTATTAATGATGGTGCCAGTGTAAGAGGAAGAGTTTCTGTTCTAGAATTAATATAATAGGATGTCAGGAGTAAGTCTTAAAGATGTGTTTTCTTAAATCAGCAGGACACGTGATTGTATATGTATGTATACATATATATGTATATATGTCTATAAATAACAGTATGTATATATCTGTTTGTATAAAAATTTTTAAAAAATTGCTTGGAACTCTCTAGATCATCTGGGCATATCTAATGAATTGTGGAAGAGTGAAGATGCTTGAGAGAGGTAAAAAAAAATATACACATTTTGCCAAAATTTTGAAAGTGTGGAAGGGAATGATCTCTGCTGCACTGTCAGCTGGACAGTGACGACACACAAAAGAATGGGATGGCTATCAAGAAATTAAGTTAACAAACACTTAAGGAGCAAAACATAATTAACGTCAGTCAAATGGTTTTACATAAAATAAATTTTGTAAAACTAACCTGATATCTTTATTATAGGAAGTCACATAACTTGATGATGAAAACCAACTGATAAATACAAGGGCTTCTGCAAATATTGGTACTGCATAATATCTTGACTTGGAAAATTGAATGATACAGTACTACAGAGTCACATACATGTTTAATGAACTAAAAACTGTTAAAAACAGTTTGGTTGGATGTATTTTGGAAAAGATATACTCCGGTTAAACCATGTCCATTGGAATTGCAGAAGGAACTAATTCAGGAATTTCCTATGGTCTATGTTATGCAGGTAGTGATCAAGGGTAACAGTGACAGGACCTCTGGCTGCATAATTCATCAAATTTATTGATTTTGACAATACTTCATATGGCTTAAATTTTAGACTTTCAAATGACCAAAGACCATTAGATTTTGGCTTCCGTTAACTTCCAGTAAGATGATTCTATACCCCTTCTTTCACTTGGAAAATTATAGCTGTCTTTATATAGAGATATCACACATTCACTTCCTAATACTGGCTTCTACAGCTAGAAGGTGCTTTTGAATGGCAGTAGCGTGCAAGCACCAGAATCACTTAACTGCTTTGCAAAAAATTGCCCCCTATAACTTGATCTAGTTATTTCTGGTATTCCTTCTTTATATTTACCACAGAGGGCGTCAGTTAGGGACTTACAACTTCATTAACATAAAATGACAGAATTCTTGCAAAATGCTAAATGTATTGTAAATAATAATGTATGTTGATGTGTGTACAGCATTATAAAGTACACATTTCATAATTATTTAGGAAGATAATAAATGTTTTTAAAATCTGAGAGTTTTCATTTTTGGATCAGCTGTTATGCTGTAGAAGTTGGCATTTTAAAAAATGTCTTTTGAAGAGTTAGAAGGTTTTATCTTCAGAAAACCTTTTGATGTCCAAGCATCATCTCTCTTTCTAAACAAATGTAACATTTGCTTGATGTCACTGATTCTTATCAAATTAGAATAATGCCTTCGTTTGAGCTTCCCAGTGACAATATTTTTAATGATTTTGCTCCTGCTTTCTGTCTTCCATTGCAAATTTCAAAAGTGAACTGCCTTCTTTCTCTGTAAAAGTTTCAAAACTTTGAAGGGAAAGGTAACCCTACAGTTGACTTAATAAAAAATATGAAAGCTCCTGCCAAACTGTTCAAGATCAAGGAGACAGCTGCAATTTCAAAAGTGAAGCTTTAAAGCTTCAATGTGTTTGACGAGGAAAAAGCTTCCCTTAATCTGTCATGAAACACCTTTTGTAGTAACAAGTAATGAGAAGAACAAGACTGAGAACTAAGCATTACCACAGAGTACACTTCTGCTGAAATTAGCTGAAAAAACTTGTGTTTGGGAAGCCATACTGTCCAATAGAGGGAGGAAAAAAAAGCAACAAACCAACCAAAATACACACACACATCAAGAAACAAACAAATTTTGTCAAACATATATTGTATTTTGGGCTGGATTTTTCATTTTTGCCCATGAAAAATAAAATGTATCAGCTGTTCTGTTTGTGAAGTAAGCTGGTATAGTTTAACATTAAATAAAGGCAACTAAATTTGAGTTTATTCTCTGAACATCCAATCAGACTGAGTATCCAGTATGCTTGGTAATAAAAAGACTACTTAAATATTGACCAGTTTTTAGAAGAAATTATAAATATTTGGAAGATGAAGAAAGAGAATTTGAAAAGGTATCATAAAACTGGAATAACTGGAGTAGGACTGAGCAAAGTTATCAAGTTTGAAGACTTTTCTAAAAGCTATAAAGTAGGACTATTAAATATGTTAGTGAAAACTTGAACACCTAATGAATTTGTTAAATTTCAAGTCTGCTTTCAAGTAATTCCTGTATAATGGGTAATTCCCCTATTAATTCAAGTAAATTAATTTTTGAAGCAAAGCCCAGCCTGTAGTTTATGTCTAACTGGTTGGTTTGCATTATCTTTCCCTTGCTGTGATATAAGGACATAGCACTCACAATGAACATGTCAGTCTCGAAACAATATTCTGCTGAATTTTATTGTATCTATTGGTATCATTGTATCTCACTGTATACTTAATTTTTTAAATAAGAAATTAGAATAATTTTGTGTTTATAAAATGAGCCTATTATCCCTTTGTACTAGAGTTTTTTCCACTAAACTCACAATCTTTTAGTGCTTTTTCTGTAACCTTCTAGCAATGCTATTTTCGTTTTTTGGTAGAGGTCTTTACATATATCCTGAGAACTAGTGTATTCATGTCATGAAGCCATGACAATATATCAAAATCTGAAGACAAATGGTAAATTGAATTCTTTATACCTGGCCTAAGAAAAGTGGGTGAATGCTTCGTTAGCTAAGGTAGGTACAAGTTCTTGCTTTGCAGAGCTACTTATGGACACTCATGACAGACTTTTTTCTGGTCTTAGTGGGAGTCCTAGCCACAAAACCACCATTTAGTGCACAGGCAGGACTCAGTGACTTTGTAAAATTAATCTTGTAAGGAGCTACATGCTTAGAGTCCGAAGTGCCTGACTGTTTAAATCTGGCTGCATGTAGTCAGATAAGGTTAGGTAAGACTGTTTTTTTTGTTTTGGTTTTTTTTT
>VYXH01003095.1:244834-267263 GCA_013397275.1 Burhinus bistriatus
TTTTTTTTTTTTTTTTAATTGTCCCTCTTATAAACAAGTTAATGTACAGTCTAAGCGTAGTCAGGAAAGAAAACTACACAAGTAATCACAGAATTTAAATAGCATTGTTGTAGTACGAAATGAGGAGATAATCTATTCTCAAGATGTCTTTTCCAGTTTTACTGAGCATTTTTGATTAATGGCCTGATAATGGAAGAGGATGTAGCCTCATAAAATTAGCTGATGATTGTGTTGTGGGATGGGTTTCAATTATTTTGAAGGGCAGTGCCAAAAGAACATGGAACAAAATAATTTTCTTAGTTATATACTTAATTCCCTGATTCATATAAGTATCCTACTCCAGATAGCTTGCTGCCCTTGGATGAGAGAAGACACAAATTCCTGTGATTTAGGTGAAATATTCTCCAGCTCTGAAGTGTGTAGAAATATTTGTCATATAGCATACTTCAGCTAAGGTATTAGCAAGCTTGTAAAGACTTATATTTTCTGTGGAATTATAATAATTTTATTAATGATCATTTTAGACACATATTTAGGTTTCTCCTCCATCATTAATAATGAGTGTTACAGGTACCTCAGTTTAGTAAAACTATAGCTACTGACTTCTCTTCCTTCCTTGCCTTCTTAGCTTTGTTACTGTAATGAATTATTTTCTTTTTATATTGTAAATTTGACTATAGTAAAGCAAATCTTACATTATAGTCACACCTTCAACAGAAACGTCTCTTAAAATTAATGGGAGACAATGTTTCTGAGTAGGAAACATAATCTGATATTTTAGGAAAGCTTTTATTATAAATCCTTTGAATGTATATTCATTCACATTGTGGCAAATGGAGGGAAAAGTGTAGTCGGAAATAATTTTCTATAGTCTGTAAATTTTAATAATGCTGAAACCAACTGCCATAGAGAAGATGGAGTATCTAGGAAAAAAATGCAAGAAAAGGAGTAGTCAGGATGTGTATAATAGAAAGACAAAGATAAATGAGTGGAAATTAATCATACAGAATTATTACCCACATAAAATAAAAAGTGATTGGAACACTCTGGTCCGTTTATCATGTGCTACACCTGCAAGCAGAATTTTGCTAAAAAGCTTGTACTTATTCCCTGATGACAGGGTTTAAATTTGAATTCTCAAGTCAATAATTTAGCAGCATTAAATTTACTTTCAGCTAAATTAAATAGGTTTTATTTCACATTTTATTTAGAAGGTAAGGATGGAAAGGCTATAGATACAAGTGTCAAGAATATATCTAGAGGCTCTGAGGGCCAATTCAAATAGGTTAGCCCAAAAATGGGCTTTTTGTTACATTACTCTGAAATGACGACGCAGTAAAAGCCATTTCTCTAGTATCCATCAGGAAAGTGAACAGCACTTCATTTCACTTTTTGTCTATGAATAATACAAATGTATAATGCCATCAGTCTACAAAGAAGAAAGATATCTGGAAGAGACAAGGGCCAGCAAAAAATGTTTTCCATCTTCTTGGAGAGTATTCATGTTATTAATGTACTTGTTAAGGACAATTGAATGTTCTAATGAAGCACCAAAAGAGACAGGATCGGAATATAGTGGACCAAAGTGAAGAAGAAAGCACATGAATTTTTAAGGTAAGGCTTAAATATAGGGAATCTAGAGAGCAATCTATCATAACCGCCTTTCCTCCTTACACAGTGGTGTTCAGACAGAGGTGCAGATAAGAGAAAATTCTCTAACCAGCATTTGCAGTCAGTGTCAAGTCTTCACTTTTTCCAGGAGCCTTAAGCCCTTGAGAGTATGCAGACCAAAGCATAGGACCAGGTATGATGTTGTCTGAAATATCACCCAGCACTTCTCTTATGGACAGTGATCTTAAGGACTAAGCCTTGAAAAAAACATGTTCTGTACATTCCAGTGAAAATCATCAAAGCTCTAAGCAGCTCATTCACCTGCTTCATGTGTACATATAACTTAACATTTAGATAATGAGTATCAGCCATTCAAAGCCCTCAAAACAGTTTGCCTGTTTTCTCAGGACTCTGAGCAACAAAGCGAGGTGTTCACATTACTGTCCCTGCACAAAGATCTGTTGCTTATAACTCTGACAGTTGACCACAATGGCAGGGTAAGACTGTCCTAACAAAGAGATTTAGTTAATTGAGTAGTATAGCCAATACCCAAATGGCGTTCAGGTACTGTTGTTTAAATCCAGTTGTAATTAAAAGATGAATTTTAATGATAAGAGTAATTTAGGAATGGACAAAAGTTAAGATTTTTCAGGCCAAACCAGTTTTCTGAAACCAAACAAGCCAATACTATAAAGGGAATACTTTAAAGGGTTTGGGGTTTTTTTTACAGTTTTCGGCATTAGATAGTGAAAGGCTACTGCCTCTCATGATGCAATTGGCCTGCGGTTAGTGCAGTAAATACCTCTTTTGATGACAGGATAATGCAGAAAAGGAGTCTAGATGGCTGTTAAGATGAAAGGCAGATTAGTGTCTAAGGTGCTGCTGTTGATCCTTAAGACTCTCAAATGGGTACAGAACATTTCAGGTATTTTTTTCCTCAGTGTACTTACTTCCAGTGGGTTTCAGAGCAAGCTGTGGAAATGGCAAAATGGACAGGGCGTGCAACTTCTTAAACCCTACCCTATCTTGTATAAGACATGTTCTCCAAGGGTTCTTTGTTGCTGCTTAGTTTAGGAGGAGAATGGCAATAATCATAAGAGTAGCAGGCACAAGTAGAATGCTGTTGTTGAGTGCTTCATAGTAACAAATTTCATGACATAGCTCCCTGTTGAGTTACAGAAACTTAATAGTTACCCTAAATTATCTGCAAACACATAAATGATGCTGAAGTTACTACATTTTTCATCTGGAAAAGGAAGTCTCTTGGCAACTGCTTAGTTTTTTTCTAAATACGGTACACCAGGGATTTTTTTTTATTTTGTTGTTGTTATCCTTTTGGAGTGAGGACCTGCCTGTAGAGCACAGATTGTTACGTTGACTCATAAAATCAAAGAACTTTCTTGTCAATAGCTATACTGTACACAATAGATTTAGAAAAAGCCCACAGACTTCTACTTCCTTATTTCTGAACATAAATATAAAAATTCTAAATAATCAAATAATCTTAATGTTTTCAGAAGTCATGGATTATACATGTTAGTATTTCCGAAATTAACTCCCTCCTGAAATTTCAGAGTAACAAGGCAAAAGCATGCTACAGAGTTAAGAAATACTAACAGGCAGTATGAGGAGTGAAGTGGAAAGCAGATCGAAAATATTCGGTTATGCCTACGCATACATGCTTTAAGCCTTGCTGTGATTTGTTTGATATTTACTAAATTTTGTGGCATGCAGAGCGCAAGAAAAATTTTAACTGATTTGTTAAGGACAATCCTCCTAACAGTGTAAAACTTTTTTAGTGTTGCATTGCAGCAACAGCTTTATATTGTATAAACTTGAGCATAACTGTTTGTCTAAGTTCCAGGGACTGTATCAGACGCGGGAGGTATTTTTTACTTGCTGCTGCTGTCAGTTCATTTCCTACTGCCCTATCTTGAAATTGCTCCTCAGCAGGCAATAATTTGCTGGCATTTCCTCTAATTTACACTAGTCATGGAAAAGTAAAATTGTGAAGCATCATGTGGCTAGATAATGCTGGTTTGGAGGATCTTGCTGAACACATGCAGCCTTTTCAGAATTCTTTTGTCTTTTTCCCATTTATATTGTGCCTGGCATTATGGTTTTGTCACAAAATCTAAATTATTTTTTCTTCCCTTTGGTCATCCACACTGTATAGGAAAATAGCTTATTCATGACAGGAAGAACAGGATTTTTCTTTTCCACAGCTTTAATCCTTTTCTACCTCCTTTGGGCCAAATAAATGTGAAAAGGAAAAAAAAAAATTAAATATTGAGGTACAAACCCATGGTGGTAGTATTTGGGGAGCACTTTCTCCCATGATCCTTTTAAAGTAAGCAACGTACTGACAATTGCTATTTGGATATCCTGGTATTTTAAAAAGTGTATTTCTACAATAGGTGTAAAAGAAGTTTATAAATATGCTGGTATACTAGACAACAGCTATTTGACAGTGCACCAATATATTTAAATAACACGGAAGGTTATATAAACAGTAGACCTTATCAGCCATGTATTACTCATTTTACATATATTTTAGTAAAAGTTTTGTATTCTTAACATATTTTTTGGACCATGGATGGGCTTCCTTCTTGAACAAGTAACACTTAGTTGCACCTCAAAAGTATATGCAGATTAATGTCAAATGTAGGCCATTGGACTTCCAGTCAAAAAAAGGCAGAAAAGGAAGTGGTTTGAAAGTTGGACAAACTGTAAATTAGTTTAGTTAATTTTATAATTTAGATCAAATTGAACTGAGTTTTCATAAATAAATATATATCTTGGAAAGACTGAACATTCATTAAAAAGTCTTTTGCCATGAGCCTTTTTCAAGCTACAGGGTAAAGTGAAGGGACAATGGCACGGAATTACTTGATCTTTCATTGAATTTCTGGTTGGTTGGACATACCAGTGTCAGATATAAAGAATATGGTATGTACATAAGTAAGTTTTATAGGCTAGGTTTATTTTATTAAAAGAAAACACCTTTTTAGCTCATTTTAGAGCTTTCATATCTTTCTCTTTATGTACCTTTTCTTTATGTGAATGAAACAGATTGTTACAAATTTACCTTCAAACACAAAAGAGGGGAAAAAAGTAATGCTTATTTACATTTAAAATGTCTTCAAACTTATAATGAATATCTATGCACAATACATATGTTACAGAACAGTAATTTTAGAACAAAAATATCAAATGACCAACCTGCATTTTATAGATATACATGCATACATGAAACCATATTATTCATAGAATCGTAGAATGGTTTAGGTTGGAAGCGACCTTAAAGATCATCTAGTTCCAACCCCCCTGCCAATGGGCAAGGACACCTCCCACTAGACCGGTTGCTCAAAACCCCATCCAAACTGGCCTTGAACACTTCCAGGGATGCGGCCTCCACAACTTCCCTGGGCAACCCGTTCCAGTGTCTCACCACCCTCACAGCAAAGAATTTCTTCCTAATATCTAATCTAAATCTACCCTCTTCCAGTTTGAAGCCATTACCTCTTGTCCTATCACTACATGCCCTTGTAAAAAGTCCCTCTCCAGATTTCTTGTGGGTGCCCTTCAGATACTGGAAGGATGCTATAAGGTCTCCTCGGAGCATTCTCTTCTCCAGGCTGAACAATTCTAACTCTCTCAGCCTGTCCTCATAGCAGAGGTGCTCTAATCCTCTGATTATCTTTGTGGCCCTCCTCTGGACCTGCTCCAACAGGTCCATGTGCTTCTTATGTTGGGGTCTCCAGAGCTGGATGCAGTACTCCAGATGGGGTCTCATGAGAGTGGAGTAGTGGGACAGAATCCTCTCCCTCGACCTGCTGGCCATGCTTCTTTTGATTTAATCCTTCTGTACACCATTGTATTCAGGAGTATCTGAGGAATAACTTCATTACCCTTTAATTTTTAGCTCTGTCCTGAGAGCAGCCAACTTCACTGGTTCAAATCAATGTGTTCAGGAGCCTTGTTGTGCAAAAAAGCCATATAAAAGAAGCTAAGAGTTTTGATTTTTTTAATCCTTATACTTGTAAACAGACAATACAGGCATAGAAAATGTTATGAATATCAGCTTCTTTTCACCTAGACAGACAGAGGCACAGGGAATTAAGCATTTTTTCCAGGGACTGACGATAAGGGTTAAGATTCAAATACATACACAAAAATGTACCTTTCTATACAAATAAAAAGCATGTCTGTGCCGTGTGAATATTATATACATGACTAAGCCATAATTTTAAAAAATAACCATAGTTTCAGTTCTCACTGAAGTAAAGCAGATGTTTATAAAGAGAAGATGTTACTGATGTTCATAAAATTTGGGTAAGAAATTCAATAGAACTGGATGTTAAGTTACAATAATAGTATAGAGAAATAACTCTAAGCATTATAATATATTATCTAATAAAAGATTAATTTAAATAGAAAGACTTCATCTTACAAAATTTTACATCAATATTTTGCAATAAAAATTTCCATCCAGAAATTTTCATTAATTTTTTAAAATAGCTTGATATTATTTCTATTTTTATATTTCTATGGCTACTTTAAAAAGTCCTGTATTTTCTAAGTGTAAACATTTTCGGAGGTAATAAAGCAGACCAGGAAAAGCACTGTGTGAGGATACACTCTTTTAGCAAATCCAGAAAAGATGTTTAGATAATATCAGGTGATGGAATGGCAGTAAAGATGGTCCAGAAGGACACTGCCACATTGGATAGAAGGTTAAAATACATCAACATATTGTATTACATAAAGTAAGGCAAACCAAAACAGTGGGGGGGGAAAAAAAAAAGTATTTACTGATTCTGGCATTTTCAGTTCCAACTTTTAATTGTCCATTTATTTGTTCATTATAAATTCTTCATTGTGTACGTAATGCATGGACTTTGTTGATTTTAGTTGGGATGCAGATTCTTTAGAATTAGTGATTCTGTACTTATCTACACCTAAATTACCTATACAAGATAATGACACATACATCTAGGGGTGAAGACTGGATTTATACATACATTTTAATGATAGTACCTTTAAACTCAAAGAGATTACTCATACGAGCAAAACTAGACATGCAACTAATGTGGTCAAAAATAATGAAAGTGCATGGTTTTTGTCTTTAATGCTGTATTTATAAAGGTGAAAGGGCTTATACGTCTAGGGAGAAAATCCTTTTATCTATGGCAGGGTGCAGTCTGTTTAAATTTTTATGCAGTAAACATTTCCACTGGCTCCTTTAGTTTTTCTTATATTTGAAATTAGCACACATTTATATACATTTATGAAAGAGAGTCCTAATCTGTAAGTTGCCAGTTCCTATGGTTGATTTGCCCCCTACAGATGTCTCTGCTTTTTGTCAGACTATGAGTAACTCTTATACTAAATTAAATTACAGATAAGTTCTGCATAACAGGAATTTTTTCACTTATGCTCGTCTCATGTCTTATTAGCAATCATGAGGATAAGTGAAACATGTCTACTTTTAACTGAAATACTCTCTTTTGTCCTAAGATTCTTGAGATGAACAGCGTTTACTGGTGCATGAGAATTTGTATGGATCGTTTTGGACTGATTGACATGATATGGGTCTTCAGCAAATGGTTTCTTTCTGTATCCTAAAGTACAATGCAGTATATCTGAGTTTTACTTGCAAAGTTGTTGCAATTTGTTTGAACCAACATCGTACATCTAGATTTATGGTAACATCGCAGTCTCTTAATGTGTATGGTTTTGATTTTATTTTATCTGGTTTCATAAACTGGCCAGCTCTTGAAATACTAAGCTCTACTTTCATATGGGATTCATGAAGAGATTGGAAGCTTGTTAAATAAAATAGTGACAAGATTTCAATGTTGTTGAAGGAAGAGTTGTTAGAAGTGTCTTGCTGGCAAGTCCTTCCATCTGCCATTATTTCTGTTTCTTAAATAGTTGTGTGTGTTAACACAATACCTAAGTTAAAAAAACCCAACAAACAGCAAAGAAAATAGTGAGCTTCTGAATCACAAAGAAAAACTACAGTCTTTTAAAAATGCTCATAGAAAACCAGAAAATGGTTCAATATGATTCAGCCAACCTCCTTTTCCTTAGATCAAAGAAAATATTTTGAGGGAGGGAGATCTAAATTAGGAGCCCATAAAAATATTTCTGATACATTAAATAACGTGGTAGTTGTGTTATTATTATTTCACTTATATAGCTTACTTTATTTTTTCCAAGGGGGCCTTTCAGACCTAGTTAGCATTTTTCTCATGAGACAGAACATTGACTGGAGAGGCCAAGGTTTATGAAAAGAATATTTGTACCTTGGCCACACTTGGGCTCCCAGAATGCTAGACTGATTATGTGCAAAAACAAAACAAACAAACAAACAAACAAATCTCCTTATAACATAGTGGAAGGCAAAAACGCACTTTTTTATGTTCCTGAACATCAATAACCTCCTTTAGTGTAACCTATTGCTTCAGTACTTGGCACAGCCAAGTTGGGAAGAGCTACTATTGTTGAATGTAGAAATTTACAATAGACACTACCTTCTCATATGTCTCATTATGAAGGATCAGTTGTGCATGTATTTCACCTGGAAACATAGAATCATGGAACAGAATCATAGAATCATTTGGGTTGGGAGAGACCTTAAAAGGTCATCTAGTCCAACCCCCCCTGCAATGAGCCGGGACATCTTCAACCAGATCAGGTTGCTCAGAGCCCTGTCCAACCTGACCTCAANAATCATTTGGGTTGGGAGAGACCTTAAAAGGTCATCTAGTCCAACCCCCCCTGCAATGAGCCGGGACATCTTCAACCAGATCAGGTTGCTCAGAGCCCTGTCCAACCTGACCTCAAATGTTTCCAGGGATGGGGCATCTACCACCTCTCTGGGCAACCTGTTCCAATGTATCACCACCCTCATTGTAAAAAATTTCTTAATTTTATCTAGTCTAAATTTTCCCTCTTTCAGTTTGAAACCATTACCCCTTGTTCTATTGCAACAGGCCCTGCCAAGAACTTTGTCCCCATCTTTCCTGTAGGCCCCCTTTAAGTACTGAAAGGCTACTATAAGGTGTCCCCGGAGCCTTCTCTTCTCCAGGCTGAACAACCCCAACTGTCTCGGACTGTCTTCACAGGAGGTGCTCTAGTTCTCTGATCATCTTTGTGGCCCTCATCTGGACCCACTCCAACAGGTCCATGCCCTTCTTATGTTGGGGTCTCCAGAGCTGGATGCAGTACTCCAGGTGGGGTATCACCACAGTGGAGCAGAGGGGCAGAATCACCTTCCTTGATCTGCTGGTCACACTTCTTACGATGAAGCTGAAGATGTAGTTGGCTTTCTGGGCTGCTAGCGCACATTGCTGACTCATGTCCAGCTTTTCATCCACCAGTATCCCCAATCCGTTCTTGGCAGGGCTGCTCTCAATCCCCTCATCCCCCAGCCTGGATTGATGCCAGGGGTTGCCTGAACCCAGGTGCAGGACCCTGCACTTGGCCTTGTTGAACTTCATGAGATTCACATGGGCCAACTTTTTGAGCTTGTCCAGGTCCCTCTGGATAACGTCCTTTCCCTCAGGTGTGTCGACCGCACCACTCAGCTTGGTGTCACCTGCAAACTTGCTGAGGGTGCACTTGATCCCACTGTCTATATTATTGGTGAAGATATTAAACAGCACTGGTCCCAATACGGACCCCTGAGGGACACCGCTTGTCACCAGTCTCCATCTGGACACTGAGCCGTTGACCACTACCCTCTGGACGTGACCATCCAACCAGTCATCATCCACTGAACAGTTCACCCATCAAATCCGTATCTCTCCAATTTTGAGAGAAGGATGTTGTGGGGGACTGTGTCAAAGGCCTTACAGAAGTCACAGAAGTCCAGATAGACAACATCTGTAGCTCTTCCCTTGTCCAGTGATGTACTCACTCCATCACAGTAGACCACCTATCAGATCTCCCATCATTCCTAAAAATATTGCACACGATATGCCACTTAGAACCCACAGTGACTCTTCTGAGTGATAAATTGTCCCTTAACAAGCTTAACAGAACAGTAAGCATTTTCAGTGCAAAATTATGCAACACATCAAAAGTGAGAGTTCGGGGACAGTCTATAGTAAGCAGAATTTAATAAGAAATTAAATCAAGCACTGTACTGATTATGTTACTCATTTGCATATATAATTCAATAAGCCTCCTTCATTTTCAATGTAGTGGAACTCGTGAAGAGTTTTCATCCTCCTTTAGTGACATACAGCACAATGGCTTATTGGCTTACTCCAGACAACTACGAGTCAAACTCATAAACTACACCATCACGTATTCAGCTAAGACACATTTCACAAAGAAAGTAAATGAATGACTTGGAAAATATTTAATAAATGGAAAAAATATTACTGTTTATAGGAGGAATTAGTTTTTTTTTCTTTTAATTCATTTATTTGTTAGCTTCAATTCTTGAAACACTGCACAGGTTGACTGGAGAAATTTGAGACACTACTCTGTTGGCTTTGCCAGCCAAACTAATGTCTTGAGACTCTTGATCTTGTGTTCAACTAGACTTAAAGATCCAAAAGAGTATTTATAAGTCTCTGTAAGCTTTGTTGCCAATGATTTACTGGAGACTGGAGCTGGAAACTCAATGTTTAAATTACAAAGATGGATAAAAGTGTTCTTTAAGGTTATACACACGAAATGTACGAATGTAGAATGTATGTTGAAATATGTTTTTTGTCGACTAACTCCAGGAGGAAGTGGGAGTCTCCATCTAGGAAAAAGGAAATTGAAATATAATTCCATCTTCTGTTAAAGAATAGTTAAACTATATCTTCAAAATTATTTCACTGGGCTATAGAATCATTCTAGTTATTTTAATGATTATTTATGTATTTTATATATAACGGATTTTTCCAAACAGAAAGCTCTGTCTGTGAAGCTCAGTTGAGGGGCTTTTTTATGCTCAGTGAATGTACTTTTCTATTGCATATATGATAGGGATAACCAGAGAACAAATTATATTTACCATGCATTTATTTTCATTTTCATTCTGCACACTAATCCATCTCCTGTAGAGTTGGTAGTTGAGATGCTCACTTGAGCATCCTTGATTTTAATCTTGTCTTTGGCATAGTCTTGGGTGATTATCTTTACTAATGGTTTATGAGGATTTTTATTCCTGTACAATTTATCACTAAGAGGAGGACTGGTATGTTATTGGATGAGGGAGAAGTTGCTCCTCCTCCAAAAGTCTGTGGGGTTTTTTTTCCCTCAGAAAAACCTGAAGTATATTTATATTTGTTTAGATTTTTCATGGCATACAAAATGTTTCTTTCAGACAAAATTCAGTGAAGGAAGAAGTGTTTCAGACAGAAAAAGCCACATACAATTGGATTTAGGTCATCTTTCTGTGTTTGGTTGCATTTGGGTTTTTTTTGTTTTGGGGTTTTTTTTGAGTATGTGTCCTTTGGTTTAGTGTGGTTTCAGAAGCGAGATTGAAAATCAGTTGAATTCTGTCTATTCATTATTCTCCTCACATAAGACTGTGGAGAGTAATTTTTTGTGCCCAGGAATATCTCTCCAAAAAAACTTTTTTGAGGCTTGTTAAAAAATTCACGTAAACTAGACATAGCTCTAAGGGGTATGGATTAGTGGGCAGAGTGAAGGTTAGGAGTTATACATGATGAACACAGTTTGTCTCATGGCTGTCTTTATCATAGATGCATACAAGAAAATGTATTCCCTGAGCATAATAAAATGCAGTCACCTTTGCAACATTACTTATGCAACAGCTGTTTAATTGTGCACAACAACATAGCAGTAATACACAACCACTTTAGTGGCAAAATATTCCCTTCACTATTAGAAAATTATGCAGAGAGATAATAATAAGGGGCACAATGCAATTAGGAACATTCTATTTGGGTACATGAAGTACAGAGCATCCAGCTGAAAATATGCTATGGGACATATAATGACCATAATGACCAGGACATCAATTTGTCTGAAAGAGCAACCCTGATCATGGTTTGCTTAGGTAGTGTGAAGAACTCTTAAAAAGGGTGGAATCCAGAGCACAAACACCCACACGTTAAAAAAAAACAAAAAAAAACCCCAAAAACAAAAACAAAAAACACACACACAAAAAAAAAAAAAAAAAAAAAANAAAAAAAACCCCCCCAAAAAAAAAAAAAAAAAAAAAAAAAAAAAGCCAAAATGTTGTTTTGTGGAAATGTAGAACTGTCCTATGTGATTGTATGTGTGCAATTAGAATAATAGTTTTCCATCATGTACTTTTATATGACATTTTAGTTATATAAAAGGAACTAGAAGCTCCAAGTCCCAGTCTAAAGCAGCTAAAAAAGATCAAAGTGTTTAAGGTTATGCAATAGTGAGGTTTGCAAAATAAGTAGGAGTTTGAACTTTGAAAGCTTAAATTTTCAAATCAGCCTAAACTTCAAAGGATTTATTATCTTCTTTCAGAAATACATTTGGAAAAATAAAAGGCATAGGTTGACATGTACTTATTTTACCCATACTGGCAATTCCTTTCCTTTGACATGCCTTGTCTCTGAGGCTTGGATTTACAAGCAACTAGACACTGCTACACAGCAATTTTCAAACCCATAAAACTTCCTTTGAGGAGAAACTAATACGTTAGTCTAAGGTTTGTGCTTTCAAATGGACTTTCTTCCTCAGCTGTTTCTTTTCATTATTTGAGGGTTAGCGCTTGACCTTGCTTTTCTGGAACATGAATCAGGACTATATTGATACAAATTGTTCAGTAGGTAATTGTCCAATTCATCATTAAGAACACCATTATAAAATAAAATTAAATTGCTGTCCTAGAGTGTAAAATAAATAGGTGTTATCAGTGTTAAATGTCAATCAGGATGGAAATGGCTTTGCATTTGTATCACTGTAACAAACCAGGCTTCAGGAAAAATAGTATTCTCATGTTATTCCAGAAAGCATCCTGTAAGCACAATGGCTTGAGGGGCAAAAAAGTTACTTTTGGCAAATGGTAAATAAGAAAGGCTTTCAAGCATGCAGAATATACTTAATAAAACTGAAATTTGAGCGAATATTTACATTTATTTAAAAAAAGTAAACTGAAATGTTCTACTTACAGTGTCACCAGTTTATATGGCTCTGCTACCTCTTTATTTAGATGCCATTTCAACATGATTTTACTTTCTTTAGCTTCCTGAAAGCACTATCTTTTGCTGGGTTTCTTTTTATTATTAATAAATATTGTGGAGGAATAACAGCAAAGCTGTAGAGTGAAGCAGTTGGTGTTGAGGATCCAAAATCCTCACTGCCTGTTGGGGATTTTGCTTCAGAGTAGATCTGGTTTAAACTAGTCTGGTGTTGGATTTACCACCAGCTGAAGCACATTAAGTTCATTTCTGTAGCGCATCTTTCTGTTTAGTTTCCTCTGAATGGAAACCTGTTTATATGCCTCAAGATTATTCTGTAATGTGAACCACAGAGCCAGAGTGGGAAAAATAAGGATTCAGTTCAAGAGCGTATTCCTGATCTCAAATAAAATGCGCAGGCAGACACATACTCAGAGTAGCACTTGATTTCTAATCAGCTGTTGAAGCAGCCTAGCTTTCTACTGCGTGAACTGGCAGGATTGTGGAATACCCAATAGTAGTCCAAATGAAACTCTATTCTCCTCTTTAGGATTTAATTTTGTCTAGTCTTTAGGATTAAATTTTGGATCAAAATTTTGGCACAAACCCATGCTGTTGGGAGAACTGAACTCAATTTCCACTTATTCTTAAGGAGATTTTAACCTGTCCTTTCTAATGAAGTCTCATGACCATTTAGCAAAAGACTACTCTTAAACCCATCTTTGAAATACTTACATTTTAAATGAGTAATATTCATCAGAATAGGGATTAGAACCCAGTTGTCACTTGCTTTGGATAAAAGTACAAAGCGTCAAGCTGGAAAGTCAGGCTCCTTTCCCCCCTTTATTCTCCCTTCCTTACAAAGACTGGATAATGTTTGATTTACTTGATTTTCCATGAAAAGTTAATTTTTTTTTTATGGATAAAAGTCCTAATTTGAACTGGACACTGTGGTTCTCTTCACTCTTCTTGCATTAGTTAAGTGTTGTTCCTTGACTTCGTAACATACACATTTCAGGGGGTTTTGCTTTGGGTTAGTTTTAGCCTAAATGCCCTTTTGAATTTACAATGCATTAGGTGGACTCCTGCAGTGCATCTTCCAGTTTTATTTTATCCATGAAGAATACAGGTCACATCACAAATCAATGGATAGCAAGACAAAGATGACTGTAAAATATGATTCAAAAGTGCAGTCCAAACTAGAACACTGATGGAGTTGCACCTCTTTTGTACAAAACTCTACAAATGAAAACCAATCCTAATGCTTACTTGAAAGCAATTTTAATGTTAATATAGAACCAATACAGCTGGCTGCATGAGATGAATAATCAAGTCTGTTATTGATGGTTCCTTGGCATTTGTTTCCCACAGATATTGCTGTATTTTCCAAAATATTGTATTCAAAAGATTGGCTAATCAGCCTATCCTGTTTGTAAAATGGTAACAATTAGAGTGTTCTTAATATGATTATTTAACCAGATTCTGGAAACAGAATTATATTTGTTGGTTTAAAGTTGAGAGGAACGTTGGAAAAATCAGAATGTTTTTAAAGGTGTCTGCTCTCAACATAAGCTTTGATTCAGTGGGTTTCGCTTTTTATTGTGTGAGCAATTTTTATGGCTTTCGTGCTCTTGGTGAAAGCACCAGGGTTGAAGATCAGAACTGACTTTTGTAATCTGTATAGATTTTCTATTCGGTAATTTTGTCATGCATGATTTAGCACTGTAGAAATTCCAATTTGAATTAAAAAGTAGCTTTCTTATAGTAATACAGAAGTAAGACTTCAGTAAGATTGTGCAGAATTATTGTACGGTACTGCTAACCCAACTGCGAAACATGTATATATCTATATTTTCCTTAATTATTCTCTAAATAGAACCTAATTTTTTTATCTTGTTTTCATTGATAAAAAAATATAGTTCATTTCTGAAATTAAACCCCTATCTTTTATTATTTTCTTCCATCAGCTAAAGAAGAAAAAAGGTTTACCTTATCAATGAAGTTATTAAATGTGTTCTTCACCTTGTAGATCGGTTTCATGGAAGTATTTTTAGCTTGCGTCTCCAGCATCTCTCATGTAAGAAATGGAATGGTCATTTTTTTCAGATGATCAGCCTAGTCTTACTCGCTTTTCACTTCAGCTCTCAGGTAATATGTGAGATCTGAGCACAAATTTTCACTGGCTGATATTTCCAGACATTAGCTGGAAATTCTGTTCACTCCAAGTCAGGTTTCATGACAGCCTTGCCTGAGAATTTTGTTATGGTAATACTAAAAATAGATTTTTAAATAAGGCGTCATTATAATGTTGAAAGGATCTTAAATCTGGTTTGCATGATAAACTTAGTCAACTTCTACTATTTACAAATAATTTTAGATTGATCCAAATTATGTCACAGATAAGAAACTAAGCCCAAAAATTTTACTTCGGAGTATACTGAGATGATGATAATCAGCATGATGGCTTTCTAAAATAAAGTATCCGTGCTGGGAAGACAGATAACACTAAAATCCAAACTCTTCTCTTTTGATAATCAGCAGGCAGAGGTCTGATAAATTTTACTGTGCATTTTTATAGTTTGATTATATACTGACATGAACACTCGATATAAATGTTAAGGCAATATTAAAAATGGAATACATGCTGTTTTACAGTCCCCAAAGACTTGATTTTAGATGGCTTTTTTTCTCATCCTTCCTCATTATTCTTATAATTTTGGAAGACTAAAAAATATCCCTCAGAATTCTCAAAAGTTTTACTGAAGACTACTTTCCCCCTTCATTATGATTCCCCACATTTCTTAAAGCCAACTTCTCAGATCAGAACTGAAACAAGAAAGTCCAGATTAATTTAAGAAAATGTTTATTTGGGGCCTGAAATACATTAATCAAAAAAAAAAAACCAACACTTTTTCCCCCCCCTTGCAGTTATAGCCTTGAGGCAATCATTTTAGTGTTAATTACTGGTTTTTTAATCAACAAGGTTGAAGGAGATGTGTAGATTAAACAGGAAGAAAACTTCTATCACTGATGTGCAATCATCTTTATCTTAGTTTTCTTTCTTCTTCATTTGTTCAGGGTTCTTCTTCACAATCATTTTCTTTCCCTGCACACCTCTGGATCTGTTTGCCTGCTTCTCTCTTTCTCCTCATTTTAGTGATAGTCTCTTGAGAAACAAGTACAAAATTTCTGTCTGGTGCTGCTGTTGTGTAAAGGCAATAATTTTTATTTCTAAGAGGTCTTGGAGAACACATTGTGTAAGAAACTTGATTTGGGTTTAAGAGATGCAGCTTTCTATTGCAGATTCCACTGTTGGCTGGAATATGGCCTCAGATAAATCATACCTACCAGAATTTGCTTACAGTCTCTTTTGGCAAATACTAGTAGCTAGCATGTGATTACAAACTTGCCTGGTCTTTTAGACAGCACTGTGGTGTGAACAAATGCTGGAAGGGAAGAGTTGGGAGGAACAATAATATTAAAGTGTGTTACTCTGCACTGAATATTTTAAGAACCTTTCCTTAATTGTTTCAGAAAGTGTCTGCTGATGGAATTACTCAGAATGAATAACACTGCAATTCTAAATTATTTATGTTATCAGTCAGAATACTTGCACATGGCAAGATTTTTTTCTTTTTGCTAAGTTTATTTGATGCCTCAATAAGTGGTTTTCCTCTGGAAGAAAACAGAAAAAGCAAAAGAAGATTAAAAAAAAAGTCTGGAAAGAAAAGAGAGATCATTCACCATAATCAAAACTGCTGATTAGCTGGCATTCAAGTATTTGAAAGTAAAACAGTGAGAATCTTTAGAGCATTTTATCATAAATGCTGCTTTTTAAGGAGTAAGAGTCAAAGAAAATATAATCTCACCTAATTATGGGCAATCTTATTTAATCATTCATAGTGAGATATACCTCTTTATTAGCCACACTGTATGTGACACTGCTGATCATGTTAATGTGTATCAGTCTTACTCTCTCATGGTGCCTGAAACTTAGCCAATCAGTATGATTACTGTCAGTCAACCTGATAGTGATATTTCTACTTGCAGGTGCTGACCATCATTCATTAAATAATTTTAATTTGTACCATCAGCAACCATCCTCTCTCTCTTTTGAGTATAATTTGAAATATAATGATGATGAGAGATGATGGATTCACAGCCTCATAATACAGTTTCTTGCTCTGGTACTGAATGACCACAATGAAATCTTTTAAATTCTGACCTTTATATATGCTTATTACAAAAATTATGTATCATTATTTACACTCCTCATCAGAATAGTAAGAAAAATAATTTTCTCTCAGTAAGAACTTTGTACAATGAATATTAAATAGTTTCTTCTTTGAATAAGTGTGTTAGATAAATCAGCCCACCTTATACTCAATCATTATTTTAAAATTCAGGATCCCGATTGCAGTTTCAAGGTTCAGTCTTAATGAAATGTTCTTTAAGTTTGGCAATGACATATCTTCTCTGGAAGAGCGATTTTTTAAAAAAAAACTGAGAAATGTCAGTACATGGTCCTAAAGAAATGCAAATAAAACTCACTATTGCTCTCAGTTCAGAGAGATCATTAATAGATACTATAGTTTTATCATCCAGACTTTGTTAATTGATTCAGACAAATATACTGTTTGCTTTAAAAAACCCTACTCTTTTCTTCTTAAATAATATATATTATTTTCTGACACAAAAATTTCTGGTTGACCTATGTCATATGGAAAGAGGAAATTTAAAGTATAAACTGGTTGCATGGAGATCTGAGTATATTTCCAACATTAAATCATGCTAATACACTTATCCAAATACAGCATCTTAGCCTGAAATTGAAGATGCCTCTAGACAAGGGGCATTATCTGTGAGCATTGAGTGGTTAAATCACTTCCCATTTCTTCTGGCAGATTATGTTAAAAATAATGTTATGGTTTTGTGTATTTGTACTTAAAGTCCATTATGTAATCAAGAAAAAATAGCCCACAGGGAGATTAACTTTGTCAGAGATGTTATTGTAAGGCTGGCTTAGTTAATGTTTTTCAGATCATATTTTTGTTGTAAGAAAGATTCATCTGCAGTTTTGCTGTCATTAGACTGTAGTGTGTGTTTATTTTTTTAAGGCGAACTGATTTCATATAGTACTTAAAAAGATAATATCAGAGACAGGTACAGTCATTCTGGTCTTCTTTTCAAGTACCTATTGTACTTAGATGTTAACCTTCCCTAATTCTACATGTATGTTCAGTCTTTTTTTGGCCAAGCTGTGGATGTTAAATACAGGTGAAATGATAAAGTTATTGTAAATATTTTTGCACTCTTAGAATCATAGTTGTCTATTCAGTTAATGAATAAGCTAATTTCCTTTATGTCTTATATTTGAACAGTTTATCCGACATTAGTAAAACATAAAATTATAATGTCATTCTTTCTTTATGAAATATTTTCATAATTTTAAAGTACTGAATTGTCTGAAGCTTTAAACCATTCCCAGGCATTTTTCATCATGAACTGGAAGATTTAACCTCTAGAGGATGTAGTTTTCGAGGCTCTTAGCCAATATAAAGTATTTTTCCAATATACTAATACACCTCCTGAATACTTTTGAGTTTCTCATACATTGGGTGGGAAATGGGAAATCAAAATGGATTTCAGCCCTGAAACTGGTTGACTGAATAATTTCAAGCAGCAAAGCAGCAACTTATTTTTCTTCTAATAATGTAGGTTCAATAATAAGCTTACTTCTAATTGGCCTGAAGGAATTTAAGGTGCTCTTTGCATGGTGTAACTCCATCATCAGAATTTGCACATGAGCCCTGGAAAAAATTGCTTGTGCCAGCAGACAGAAGTAATGTGCAGAGTTGATGCTTCCCATATATTTTCTACCATAGTGTGAAAAGAAGCTAAGATACTGTTTGTGTAATGAAAACCTGTATTATTGTTTTGGCTGTGTTTTAAAGTATCTTAACAGAAAAAAAAAAATTGTTAATGTACTTTATTTTTGAATGTTTAAAGCTTTGACAACAGTCAATTTTCCCAATATTCTATAGCTATGGGGAAAATTTTGTGTAGTTCTGCATCAGTAATACTATTTTATTTGCTAAGTAATACTACTATTTTCTTGTCCCCAAATCCTTCTTAGTCTTTCAAGTTGAGATTATGGAATGAAGCATGATTTCAGGAGAGAGATTTTCTGGTTTAAAGTGAATAATTCAATCAAGGGACTACCATTCCATAATTAGTAAAAAATAATATATTTAAAAATCTACTTGATTAAATTATTCCCCACACCCACACCCTATTGCTTGAAGGAAACCAAACCAAAACTAACTAGAAAGAAGTATCATTAGCTTTAAACTGCTCAGAATGGCCACTATATGATCAAGAGCTCTTAATGCTATTTGAAGTCATTGCATGCTGCAATTGGAGGGTAGGCAGTCTTTTTACACAAGCGATGATAGTCTGAAACAATCATTGTCAGCCCTAGAAGTTTCCCCTTGGAATCAGTTTACAGAACCTGGGAAGTTACATCAGGATATATATAACATAAAGAACAAATGCATGCGTATTGTTGAGGGATCTTCAGGCTTCCAGATTAGAATTGCTCATGAATGCAGGAGTGTTTGAGAAGGTACAAAATATAAGCTGGTTGTACTCTCTTTGTATTTTACCTCTTAACTGCACACTGAGGTATATCTCCACTTCTAGCACTCTATGCAGCATGTAATTATCATTTATTAAAGTGAACTGTAAAATAAAAACTGTGTCCTGAAGAGTTGAAGACAGGTGGATTACTAAGTCAGGAGATTGCATATGTGTAATAAGACTCATTGGTAAAATTATTATAAAATGTAGTAAGAAATGTGTCTGAGGAAACAAGCAATTCAAATGATAGGAGGTCCTCAGATTAGCTTCCTACTGATGCTCATTTACAACATGACTCTGGCTTCAGTTTGTCATTAGCAAAATGAAAATTAATTACATGTTTTAATTTCTTCTGAAATTTTTTTTTTTAAATTGAATTCAAAATCAGAACTATCTCACGTCTAGTTATGATTTAGACTTCACACATGGACAGCTGTTAATATTTTGTGTGTGCAAGTGTACTGGGTACAGGTGTCCCGGTGCTGGCAGCAGGAAGCTGATGATAATACCAAGTTAAACTGTTTCATATTTGCCAGTGATGAAAGATACTTGATGGAAATGATGTAGGTGTTTTCTGTGTTTCAAAAATTCTCAGACTGATCATTGAATGAAGGTACTATTTTGTGCCATCACTTTACACATATCTGCATCGGGACTAAAATCTGAATGGGGCTTTGTTAAAAAAAACCCCAAAAACTAGATAACATAAGGGTCTCTTCCCAAAGCTTATTCTAGGGCTTTTTTTTTTTTTTTTTTTTTTTGATGGACCATTTTAAATAAATTCTTCTAACCATGTGGAGTACCTAAAGGGAAGAAGAGATAGATGGAAAAGTGGTTTGTTTACTCAAGAGGAATTTGTTTTTCTGGCTTTCAGGAGCTGGTAAGGTGTACGCAGTCAGTAAGGAGTGGAATGCATACTTATTCCTTTGGAATCACGGATTTATATTTTCAAGGTCAAATAGACCGTGAATCTTGGAAGAATGTTTGATGAACTGAGTCAAGATGCCTGATATGCATTTTTTTGAAAATACAGAATTTGTTTTCATCTAAACAGATGTTTGAGGAAAATATAATCTGCTGTAACTGGATTTTTAAGCAATAAAGAGAAAAGGGACAGCTAGCATTGTTTGATTTTGTACACAGAGCTGTCAGAGCATTTCAGTCTATAATTTCTATTTTGACCTATGTCTTTAAAAAGGCATTCAGACTTGATTAAAATGTTGATTTCTGCATTAACACTAAAATAAAAAACCAAACTAATCCTAGATCTAATAAAGGTGTCTGATGCCAAGGAGGTAAGTACTGCAGCACATAACTTTTGGTGTATTTTGACTTTGAAGGCGTGTACAGAATTCCGTGTAGTGCACCTCAGCTCTTTGAGTAGTTTGGTTGACTTGTAACGGTGAGCTAAATAGTGCCCTGCACCAAGTATTGGGAGTCATGCAAAACTGCTCAGTAGAAAATGTGAAGAGAAGGCTAATATCCTAATATTCATCCTTCTTTGAAGTTTAGATGCTCAATGGATTTCAGAAAATGCTTTCATGCATTCAAGATCCTGTCCCAAATGCAGCAAGTTAGATCATTTGAAAGGGTGAGCAAACACCACCCCTCCCAAAGGGGATGAAAAAATGGAACTCTGAGGCAGGAAATAAAATCTTTTAAAATCTTTCTTCATCCTGAGGTTCACACTCACATCTGATACCTGCCATGGTTCAGATGAAGAGAAAACATAACTGTAGCTGATGAGATCCTCGCTGTTTTGAATAATAGGTCCTGAAATAGTGACAGAGTTGATATTTCCTCTGCCTAACAGAACATTGTAATCAGCAGTCTGCAGAATCACACTATTCCCTGTATTGATTTAATCTCTTAATTTCTGGACGAGGTCTCTGGCTGGAAAAAACATCTTGAAAGGATAAAGTCTCAGTTCATCCTGGAGGAGGTGGTTCATTTTCTGTAAGTTTTTATTTTAAAATTTTAACCATTACAAGATTTGAGGTATTTCCTCAGGATGTTGCAATGATACACAAAAAGGATTTTTCAGGCATACAGCAAATCTTTGAGAAATTATAATGCTGGAATTCTTTTCATAGTGAAAGAAGAGAAGAGAGACATCCACTTTTAATGAAAGCCTTCAAAACCCCTTGTTGATTTCATCTCTTGAAACAAGTGAAAACTTTCAAATCTCAAATTGACATGGCAATATGTATCCCACCTTTCCCTAATTAACTCTTTAGGAGAACAGGGAAGATTTAACAGTGCTGTAAACATTTAAGTTTATTTTTCCCTGAAAGGATAGGAGAAAGCAACATGGAAAAGAACAGATTCTTACTTTGTTATTCCTGTTAGGTGTAACTTTTTGGTTTCCTCTTATTTTTTTCCCTGAGAATAAATTCTTGAGAATAAATTTTCTCTTAGAAGGCAGATGGGAAGCCAGTGGTTTGATATGCCAAAACTGTGTAGCCCTACATTATGACTCTTCATCCTTTTTTGTATAGAAAGAACCTATGGCTTCTGGAGGAGGAGTTTTTTGCTGTTGGCTCTTAACTTGGATATAGCTATGTGACAAGATTTTATTGCGCTGTTTCTACTGTCAGTATTCTTATGAACAAGATTTGCAGTATGCACTTTTTGTTGTAATTACTGGTTAAAAGTCAAATTGATGAAAAGAATGTAATCTGAATGCTATTCTATACATAAAAAAAATTAAAGCTTTTAACATGTATTTTTCATCACCTACTTTTCAGAGGGTAGTAGCTCTTGCTACTAATGTGTACATACATATATATACAATGCATGCATACATAGAGATAGAAATCTGGCTGTACTAAAGGATTTGACCTTTTGACTAGAATCTATATCCTTCTGATAGGCTGTTCAGCTTCTGATGGGTTATATAGGAACTGTTTATCTTTCAGAATACGGCCTGAAAGAGCCATCAAACATAGGAATGACAGCCTTAGATTTTCCTGTAAATATACTTCCTTTCTCTAAAATGCTGATCAGGTTTCACTTTTTATTAGTGTGTTCTTTTTAGTGTGTTG
>VYXH01003095.1:267281-317323 GCA_013397275.1 Burhinus bistriatus
TTTCTTAAAAAAAAAAAAAAAAAAAAATGCTGCTTTGATTGTTCTGTTTTCTAACAATTTTTACTACATAGACTGGTACTAGGACACCCTTAATTTCCTTCTCGGAGGAATAGACCTTATATCTCATCTCTTCAAATTGTGCCTAAGCTACAGGGTTAGAGACTCTTGCAAATGAGGATATTGATTAACCCTTCTGCTTCAGCTGTGTGTCTGTGAGGAGAATTGGGTGGTCTGTGGGTAGCTGATGTTTGTTTAAGAATTAGGCTGGTTGCCTAGGCCAAACAAACTTGGATCCTCCTTCCTCTGTTGGCTTCCTGATCTTTCACCCGGGTTTCATCTGAATGGGCTGCAGTGAGGCTTTAACTGCAGCTGCTCCCACCTCCCCTGACAGTGTCTTTCCCAGCCTTTCTCCTCGGCAGGAGGAGAGGATCTTTCTCTTTGAGAGACTTGGGGTTTTCTTGAGCCTGTGTGATAGACCAGCTTGATCTACAGTTTCTAAAGCATTCTCCAGAAGGTAAGTCTGGTGATCGCTGGAGAGTGAATAAAGCTGGCTGGGGCACTTGGGGGCCCTTGCAACAAGAGCATGACTGATCAAATTAAGTCTACATACCACTTGTGTGTCTCTCTGTAAGGCTATGCGCTTAACTTTGTTGTACCACTCTTCTCATTCGTATCTTTTTATTACGGTATATTTTTAAAGATTTCTGCATTGTATTACTTGATTTTTCTCCTTGAAAGGAAAATCAGGCCATGATGCTCCTACTACGCAGCCATATACTAAGCTTAGTATAACATTGAAGCTAGGAGGAGGCTCAAAAAAACAGCTGCTTAACAGCTAAATTGTAGGTAGTCTAGTCATGAAAGAGCTTTCTAAGCCATGGTCGTGCCATTTCTTGCTGTACTGTTTTAGTAAATTCATAATATTGTCCCAGATCACTGTAATACTGCATATTTTCTGTAATACAGCAATAGTAATCGTTTCATGCAATTTTATGTTATTCGTCATCATTTAGGGAGCAAGATCACCTTAGAATATGAGGAGTGTGCATTAGAATGAAAAGAGGAAAAAAACATGACAATGAACAAATGCTCAACAATTTCCAGGTGAAAATTATTTGATGCATCAATATGTGTAGAGTTTTTGTTTAGTAGAGGAACCACATCTCTTCAGTGTTTAATACATGTATATGGCAAGTGTTTTTTTCTTCTCTTTTTTGTAAGAACAAATTCAGTAGTTATGTAGCTTAGAAAAAAGGTTATACTTCTTTCCGATGATTTTTCTTATTCAAATGTTGTTTAAACTTCAATTCTGTAAAGTTCTATTGTAACTTCTGACTCTCCTGTGCAAAAGTTCTTTGCTACATTGGCAGATTTCTGCTATAAATCACTTTGATTTGAACGGATAGTCCCTGAAGTCATTTTGCTTAGAGTCATCTGACTGGAATGATTTTCAGTTTTTGTAAAAGCAGCAATCCATTGCAACAATTGCCATTACCTGCTCTATAGATATCCAACACAAACACACTAATGGTACAAAGGGCTCCAGAGACATTTCTGAAGATTGAATAGCTTGAATGAAAAATAACTTCTTTTGGTACCCCTGTGACTATTCTTAAAGGCTAATTTAAATACCTTGGGCAACAATGTTTTATTGTCTTCTCTCATTCAAAAATATAAATCCAATCCCATAGCAAACCTTAAACTGAAGGTTTAGTGTAATCCTTTAGATATAATCTATAGGTTTTATGTATTTATTATACAGGTTTTAATAAAAGTTATGAAGTATGGAGGTTCAAAGTCAAGATATATTAGGAATGTACCAACAGGTAACCATGTAAAATTTTAAATTTGATAGGATAATTATATTAAGTATCTTAAAGCTTTCTGCAAAAGCTTTGAAGAATTTTCCACCGACAGCTCAGCTGATACAAAAATTGCATGCTTAACAGAATTGTTTAGATTTTGCTAAGGTATCTATTTGGAGAAATTGTATAACTTGATTTTAAATAAAAGGTTTTAAGTTTCCATTTGAAATTATTTTTTGGCAACTACAAAATCCATTGTGAGTATGTAAAATGAAATATTTTAATCAGTGAAGATATTTTTAAATATTTTGTAGGCTTTTTTTGAAATTTGAACAAAGCAACAAGTTTGATTCATTAAGTTCTTTGCAAAACTGAACTTTTTACTTCCTTACTTTGCTTAGGAATTCTTAGCTATTCTAAAAATTTATTTAATGAATTAAGAAATATCTGTTTCAGGGGTAAGGAAAATAAAATCTAAAAGATGTGTCTGAATGGCCTGCTTAAGACTTCCTTTACATAAGAAGCAGAAGAAACTAGATTTCATTCAGTTTTGCATTATATTCGCACAAAAAGAGAGATGCATAAATTTCACAGCTCCAAAAATAAGTTTGTGATAATTGCAATGATTTCAAAGGGTGGGTTGTATAAAGCATGACCTAACCCCATCCAGCAATTCTTCATCATAATTAACATTGTTGTGGTTACTTTCCTTATAAATGCAGGGTCCTAGGACTTTGAGATTTCTGCTTTGCTAAACATCATTCACATGCGTAATGGAAAGATATCTTTGCTTCAAACTGCATAACATAGTCATATAATTATAAAACAACAACTGTTGAAGAAGGATGGTGGAGATGCACTCAAAGAAACAGTGGGACCATAGTAGTCAGCATAGTCCTTGGTATCATCTTCGGGTAACCACAGTTATACAATATGATAACCTTTTAAAGCACTGCTTCAAGGAGAGAAGCAATAAATGTAGGAGAAAACAAAACTTTTTTAACTGACATATCTTGGTTAAAGCCAATGGTAAGCTGACAACAGAAATTTGGTGATAAATTCTATGGTATGGTAGAATTCACCAGGTATGAAATGCCTATGTTTTCTCACAATTTTCAATAATCTTATAGTAAAAATAATTCTTCTCTGTAGCATTTCAGTACAGTAAAATTAAAAATAAATTAACACAAAGTAGTATAACACTAGACTTACTTTCGAGTATTATCCAAGTTTGGTTTTGGTTTTGTTTTGGTTTTTTTTTTTTTCCTCAGGATAAAACTGAAGTTAAGGGAGTTCACTTTAGAGATTTTCTAGGCAGTAATTTTAATGCTGTAAAACCTAAAACTTTCCTGGACAACTGAAATTGTACATGGTGGGTTTTCTTGGACATGTAACTTTTACTATACTAAAATTAGTTATTTCTTTGACGTACATGGCAGCCAAAAGTATTACTCTTGCTATTTAATTTACTTAAGATGCTTACAAGTATAGGCAGGCACAGAGAAATTTATGACAGAAGGAGAGTTCAGGCATGCAGGGAACTTTACTGATTAAAACTGTCAGTGTTTGCGAGTTTTTGAGTGTCTGAAGCATCAGAATAATTGTGTTATGGAACTAAACCTCCAAGTCTCACCTAAACTCTGCTCCACAGTGTAGACCTTTTTAGGTCTGAGCCTGTTTGCTTTCTGTGAGAATTGTAAGGTTTCCTTTCATCCCCTAAATCTTGGTAAATCTGCAGACTCTCTTTATCACATGATCATTGATTTAATCGATCAGCAGGGAGTTGGCTGGGCCATGTTTCACATAACCATTATTCAAAGTCTTTATTCCTGGCTCTGTTGTGACATGAATGACTCTTATAACCAGGAGTATTTTGATGATTCAGTTTGAAGTGAAGCCACCTAAATACTTGCATTGGCACAGCTAGGAAGTGATAGGCTCAAGGCAAGAAAAGAAATGTGAGTGGTTGCCAAAACAGCTTTTTCATAGAACAAAACATTCATGTAACAGATTGAAGTATTCAGTACTCCCAGGACTTGAGAACATTTTTCTTTCACGTGTCCTTTATGAAAATTAGATCTTACAGATAGAATTTAGGCCTTGGACTTCTAAGTAATGAAGTTGCTAGCATGTGAATTAATCTGAATACTTGGCAATGAACATAAAAGAAATTTAATCCTTCCAATGATGAGAAATTGGCATAGTTTAGTGAATTATGATGCTTTTGACTTTCCAGGTAGGTTTCTATCCATGTTTTCCCTTTTTGTAGACTTTTTTTTTTTTTTGTCTGAAATGATCTGAGCTCTACCGGTTGTTAAAGCCACTCTCTAACCTCCATTTTTATCAAGAACAAAAAAACCACCCACTGTCTACTTTTTCTCCTTTGCTATTTTCCAGACTACAGAGCAACTGTAAGCCAATCCCCCACTAGCACCACCATCTTAGGTCACGTGTTGCTATTTATGTTAGCTTTATGGTTGGGGGCGCATTAGAACTGGATAGCCTGTGACTATTTTGGTGCTGGATCTCAAACACTGTGTATCAAACAGAGCCAGTTCGTTAGTTGTGAGAAAATTGTTAAAGAATGAGTTCTCAGGCCATGGTGAGCAAGATCTCATTCTTCTCAAGTCAATGACGATTTTCTTTGGGGAAAAAAAAAAGAATGCACCATTTATGCTTTGGTTTTGTTTTGGGTTTTTTATATAGTATAATATCTACATATCTTTCCTGTCTCTTCAAACTCTTAAATATTGAGCAAGTAAAATTAGAAAAAAAAAAAACCCAACCTCAACTTTGTAAGGAAAAGTAAGTACAACGTAACTGTAAGTTGATATAACTGCAAGCAAATTCAAGACCGTAAGGAAAAAAAAAAAAAAAACACAACAAAACAAACCAAATCTGAGTGGAAAGTTATACTCTAAGGATCAGAGTTTCTCATCTGAAGTTAACGGGCATCATTTAAAAACTAAGATACTTCCCTGTGTAAACAGGTCTAGATTAGTCAATTATTATTTTTCTGTTTTGACTGTGCCAAAACCAGACTGCACATATCATATGCTAGTTGAGAACCGGTGTGTGCTGTGTACTGGTTGTGAAAAGGCTTTATTCCACACCAACCAGTCATGCCTGGTTAGAGATATGCATGAAGTAAAAATAATAATGATTTCACAATAAAGACCCCTGTGATCATGCAAATCAGACACCTGAAGTTCAAGTAGCTACTTATAGAAGAAGGGGGGGAAAAAAATCGAGCAAACACTGTTATAATGCCTCAGTAATTATATTGCATCCCTGATCTGGCTGAGACATTGTTTCAGGATAAAGTAACAAAATGTCATATGTGATATGAAGTGGAATATGCAGCTGAAAATTAATAAGAGAGAAGATATATGCATTGAATGCTTGACCTGGAAATGTATGAAAGCACAGAGTTTAAAGAGAAATAAATGCTGAAACATCTGCTGTCTTTGTAATTTAGGAGACACTTTTGTTCTGTAGATCATTCAAATTCTTTCTGATTATTGTAGTCTTCTGTAATGTATACCAGTAGCTGAAGCAGTGAATAAGTATTTGTAAAATGTCAGCTTGTTTTCTATTTAAAAGAAGAATCTTTTTATGTTTCCTCAGCTGCTGCTAGATTTAATAACTCTAACAGATGTCACATTTAAATTGTATTTTGCTTTTAAGGCTTTGAAAGACATCAGAACAGAGACAGCCTTTAGAATTTCAGTGGCTATACGATAGTTTCTTAGAGTTATCCAACTTTGTAATTATAAAAAATACTTAATGGTTAAAAAATATGAGGCTTAAATAAAATGTAAGTATGCAACACTATACTAGACAAAACTATGAGACATTATTTGTTACAGATACGCGAAGAGGTGTATGTAGTTGAATCTAGTTTTCCGAACAACAGAATTGCCACTTTCTCTGGCACTTTGGTAATGGCAGGAAGGCTAAACACCATAAAAAAAACCCCCAAAAATAGTATCTAGTTTAAGGCATTGGTAGTTTGCAGAGTGTTCTGCACTTCCTATGGAAACACACCATCACTCTGAAGTCATTAATAGCTGACTACCATTCAAACTTCCACTGAATAAAATGGGAAATGGATCAGGACACTACCTTATCCCACAGAACTTTACTGAAAAAAGTCCCTGAACTTCAAATTCATTAACAAATACCTCTCTAAACTAGACTTCTTGATGTTGATTTGGGAAATTTTGTATTGACTTTATTTGGCTAATTGTATACATACATATGTATGAAAAATGCACATGCACTTCTGAAATGTATCTGCTGTTTTTCTTGCATACCTGATCAACACACTGTTGACATCTTTTTTGCTTGTTTGTGGGTTTATTTTGTGATTTTTTTGTTTTTTTTTTCTTTTACCACTCATTTGTTTGCTAATGCACCACCTATCGATGTCAGGTTTTGAAACCTCTTCAGGGATTGCAACAGACCTGCAATGTTGGTGTTAGCATTCTAAACAGTAGTAAGCTGCAATTTCTTCCCCTGGTGTCAAGCAATAAGCTTAAAGTAGCAAGTTCTTATCTGCTAGGGAGTGACTGACTCCTCAAATGTCTCTGATACTATCATGCACATAAGACTATGTGTTAGTTTTCTCACTGTAACTATGCGGCAAGCAACACCGTGAGGTAGAAGGTAACTTGTTCAACTTCCCAGAGTACTAATTTTAAGGCAGTAATGGAAGTATTTTTGCTTTATATTAAAATATTTCTGATTAAAGAAAAGTATTTTTGGTGACACAGGATACTTCTTGCTTGGAGAAAATGAAAACTGCATCTAAGATTATAACAGGAATTCAGTATCAAGCTGAAAATATTTGTTAGTTACTGTATTTTTAATTCTAGTTTTAGATGCATGCGTCCCTGCAGGGAACATTGTAGAAAAGACTAACGAAGTAGGAAAATATAGTATGAAATCAAATATTTTAATTTGTCTCCTGAGTTCTATTATTTGTGCATTCTATTTAGCTTCCAAGTAGTTGTACTTTATGGTTGGTGATGGGAACACTTTTCCAAGAGTGAAAGAAAGGCAGCGCAGTACTAGAAGTGGGATGTTTGCTATTTATTGTATGTGTTGCAATGCTTCTTGGTCTCAAGTTTAATGTTAAACTTTGGGTGAGGTATCATTGTGGTAGAAAGATGAGGTTCATTTCTCCCAGCCTGACTGTCTTCTCTCACACTCTGTTTATTGGATGAGTGAAGAAATTGAGCCTACTGAAAACTTTATATATATAAAGTGTTTTAAATATATAAATATGCATATTTTATGTGTCTGGGTGTGTTGGATTTCAGTTGGATAAGTAACCTGACCTCATTTACAGTGTGACATCACCGTTGTGTTGAGGTTATAATACAGTATTAAAAAAAATTAATCATTTTCATTCATGTATTTAACTCATTTTGTAATTTCAGGATTGTATCTGAAAACAAGTAACAAAACTATCACTGTGCATTTAGATTTTTTTTTTTTTAAATTCTAATATCGGTTGGATGAGCAGTTTAAATATGCCACTTCTAATGAGCACAAAGGTTATGTACTGCATTTAATAGTATGCAAGGAAAATACTAGTTTTAATTTGTTTACTGTAAGTAGAAGACTTAGCATTGAACACCTGGGGTTTTTTTCCCCACTAAGGAGGTAAAATATACTTTTAGTCTATATTAATTTCACTAGAAAAATGATAGAAAAGGTCGTTGACCATAGGGAATTTTGTCTTTTTCTTTTAAAAGTTTATATTGTCATGATTAACCTGTACCTTATGCTCCATAATTGTCTGTAACAGAAATTCTGCTGTGCTAAAACTGCAATTTTTCCCTAGCTATGTTTCTGCTGGTTAAAAGATACCACTTTCTATATATTCTGAAGACTTTATGATGAATAATAAAAAATACTTTGTACTCAAAGTACAAGCCAAGACACAGTGATTCCATCTGTGTTCTGCCTGTGTGCGTGGAAAAAGTACAAATTACTGGAAGAGATACTATTGGAGGAAAAGCTGGGAAACTGAATTCTTCCAAAGCGTGCAGCACGGAAAGCATGTCACATGGGGCCCCTACTGTTTTTCTGCATGTTCTGCTGTCTTCATAGCCTAGGTCTGGGCATCTCCAATCTTTTAGTAATGGTGTAACATTAGTATCTACATCTTCTTGATAACTATGTCTCTGCCCATGCAGAGTACAAATCTGTGAGGGCTAAACTGCACGTGGGGAAATAGTAACAGGGCGTATCAGCTGATTCATTGTGAGACCCCATCAGAAGAGTCCTTATTCTTCTGTTGTTATTGTTACTAGACAAAACTATGTATTCAAATTTGTCTGGGTTTTTCTGAGAAAAGAGTTCTAGTGACAATTTTGGTATGTAGCTTCATTGTCAGGTTTTGGTGGTTTTTGTTTGGTTTGGCTTATCTTTAACAAAAAACAAGACATATGAACAACAATGACTGTTTAGAGAGATAACTAAGTAAATACATGTAAGTTGAAGGGAGGAAACAAATATTCATTAGGTATTTATAGCCACATATACTCACAATATACTCGTCATGCACGTCAGCAGTGCTGCAGTGCTCTTAGAAACACAGACCTCATGCTACACAAGCCACAGTTTCTAGAAAGAAATCGCATAGTCTGTTCCCAATAGCACACAACTTGTTACTATCATTAAGATTTTCCTTGTTTTGATAACCATGGGAAATATCCTATGTATCTGAGTTATGATGTATCTGAAACTGAAGACCATTGCAAGTCTATCAAGAACTTCTGAGCCACCAAATAATACAGTACTGTTTGATAGTTCTGGTAGGGTTTGCAATCCAGCAAGCTGCTTAGACAGGAAATGAAGAATTGTGACTGGGGAATTATAATCATCGCAACCATGCAGTGGCTGCAGCATTGCACACATCTACTCAACATATCCATAGAATATAGGTCATAAATTTTCATAATATACAATATAAATAATATAAAGAATGAAGGATGTATTTTTTTGACAAACGATTTTGGTAGGTAGTTTAGAAAAGAACCAATTTTAAAATTGCTAGCCATATGTTACAACTACACAGACAATAAGACAGATACCATATTCTATATGTGCGCTTATTTGGATTTAACTGGCTGAATATACTTTATTTAGTAGCTTGGACTTAACACTGTTCGGCTTTCAGTATGTATACTTCTTTTTCTGCATGTAGGATCAAAGTTAGTGGACTTTTTTCTCCTTGGTTGTTTCATAATTCCATGCATTTAATTGCTCTTATAGTGTGCATAAAACTAAAAATGTATGAAACGCATTGCATAGACTTTATACAAATTGATCAGGCTAGCTGAATAAGCTTCTAATATTCAGTTCCTAGATACTAGTAAATAAGATCAGAGAAACACCAGAAAACTCAAAAATACTGGAGAGAAAACAACAGGAGAGCTGAGCTTTTAGAAGAAAATAAAGGAAAGATATATTAGTAATAAGCAGAAAACAGTTCAGTATCCAATCTTTTTTGTTATGTTCTCTGCCTAAATGTCCCCATGTGTTTGTTCCCTTTTGGTTTGTAGCTGACTGATAAGCTTTCTGGATAGGAAATATCTTCTGTGCTTAGAAAGTGTGTACCACAACAGACTTTGTATTCATGAAGGGAACTAAGGCTACTTCTGCCAAGAACTGAGTACAACTTTAAAAGCTGAATAGTACAATAAATCAACAAATCATTATTGCAACTAAAAACTCAAGATCATAAGGGTTAGGAAAAATGTCATAGAACTTAACATCTGTTTTTGCACTGGTGGTTGGTAAAGGAAGGGGAAATCCATGAAAGGAAACCTCTTGAAGGTTGCCTCCAGCAAATCGGATGTGTATGTTCTTCCTACTCAGCTTCCAAATGTCTCGTAGGAACAATGGTGCAAACTGTCCACCCCCCAGGCTATTCAGTTCAGTGACCATCCTACCCTGGCATAAGCTTTTTTCTTCAGTCATTTCCATTATTGTATTGTCTGGAAATAAGACTATGTAATTTTCTCATGCAATATTTCAGCCGCTTGGGCTTTTTTTTTTTTTTTCCCCATACATGGAGACATCACAGCAAAAGAGAAGCAAAATTGTGAAAATTATTAACTACAATTTTTATTCTTAAGGTGAAGAAGGGACTACAAAATTTTACAAAGAGTTTTTAAATATGTACATTTTTTCAGAATTAAGCAAAACAGGTTATAGATGCATAATTAAATTTTAATGAATTATATATGTGTGAGCAAGTAGAAATAACCTTAACCAAAGTTCCTTTAAAGCCAAAAGGTATCCTTTAAAACCAAAGTTATTCATAAAAATGTATTCAAAGTATTATCTCAAGAGAAGCTATTCTGTAAGAATCAGGAACCTTAAACGTAAACTAAATGCATGTTTGTCCTGTATAAGGTCTATATAGGCTTGCATTTAATGATGGAAGCTCTTTGTAATGTAAATTACAATAGCATTTTAGTATCCTATTTATAAAACTATAAGAAAAAAAATCCTGTGTGTGTGCTATGTGTGTAGCAAGTTCACACAGATAGTATCTTCCCTCTTGACAATGATTCTTAGTGATGGCATATTTTATACAAAACTGCCCTGAACACTCACTAATTCTTTGTGTTTCATTTTATTCTCTGCATTTTTACCTGTCTGGCTGCTACAGATATAGCTAAAAAAAATTAATTTTAAAGCTGAATGGAAGCAGAGGGAGACTGTTCAGTTTAGAAGCCTTTCAAAAACTTTTCATAATACCCATTTCAAGTTCAATGGATTTGAAATTTGCGAACATAACTCCATACTGAGATAGTCTGTGTAACATTTTCATAAATATATTGTCTGCTTGGTGTGTATTCAGCTACTTATAACAGTGTTTATTCTGTGGCTGAACATTCCCAGTCAGTCTCTGCAGTTAGAGTTCTTTAATTTTTCACTTTTCTAATGTGTTTTCTGAAAATTGCTTCATGTTTCATCTGGCATTAATAGCAATTGAAATTCTGTTGCAAGGAAGTACAAATGTTGTTTATTAAGTGTTGTTCTGACTCTCATTACTATCATTATATTTGTCAAAGACAAATTTTAAATTTGAGTAATATTTTTTAAAAAATCGCCTCTCTTTTGGATGAACCATTTTTGAATTTTGGTAAGTAAACCACCTAGCCATTCTCAGTGCCTATCAAAATATTCTGTACTGTAATTATAATGTTGTTTTTAATTAGTAGCTAATCTAGCAACATCACTGTGATTTTACATTGTAATGTTAACCATTAACATTAGGGAGTTATATAGCAAGTTTTCATTTAGATAAAATATATACAATTAGATCTTTACTAGTTGAGAAATATTCTGTGGTTTGTATTCCTGAACTGAAAAATGAGTTGCATATGCTATGGTGTATCTGTGGTTTAATTAAATCTTTTAGTAGTAAAGGTGCTGTAGGCATAGCAATGAAATACAATTAGGCTTTTGAAAAGTCTAGCTAAAATCTCTCTTATCTCCATGTCTACTTTAACAAGTAATGAATGGCATCAGCATTTAAGTTGTTATGCAAAAAAAACCCAAACAACCTCTGTTTGATAGTCTTATTTCTGGATCAATACTTAATGCATTTTGAATGATTTCACCTTATAAAATAATATTTAATATATAAATAACAATGTTTACATTTAATGCTGTGTATTTTGGAGGCGGAGCTTGGGGAGGGTTGTTTGGCTTTGGGGGGGGGTGTGTGTTTTGTTTTGTTTTCCTGACAGGGAAAAGCTTCTTCAGAGACTGGGAACTTGCATGGAGGAATAGGAAGATTTAATGTAGTGGTTGTAGCTAATACTTAGAATTCAATTCATTAATACATTTGGTTCTTGACTCAAGCGAAGGTTTTATTTTTTTTTCTTTTAGCTCTTTCCCCTGTGAAGCTTTCAGCAGATTTCTAGTATACAAGTACTACTAATAATGAACAAATGTCCTTGTCAGTATTTTGAAGACACCCAAGGTGCAAATCACCCCTCCAGCCTCTCTCCCTCTCACTCTGTGATAGTGAAATAATGATTAATACCTGCCATTCATTTTTCACACACTACAGTACAAGGTATAAAACACCTTGACAGCTTAATGGATGTTTAAAAAAAATGTTAAGATAAAGGTGAAATATCCCAAATGTTTCACGTTATTACCTTGTTATGACTGATCAAAGAAAGGATACAGCAACACTTCTTGACTGGATTCACTTACTAGCTTTTGTCCATATGCATTCAAATTTGATTGTAAGCTCAGCTGTAAGTTCACATTCACCTTTAAAGCACCCTTCCACAATACTTTGTCTCAGAAAACTTGGTTTACTTGACTGATTATGCTTTGAATTACCCAGTTACTTTATGCCTCGAATTAGTTTATTTAATTTGGGTTCATTTATCTTTTTTGTTTTGTGTTGTCACTTCAATTTCCTCCCCTTACTTTTCCCAGCAACTGACTGTTATATGCATTTTATTCCAGTGCTCTCCAAATCTCAGAACAAATGCACAATACTGAATGTGCTACAAATTCAATAAGTAAGCCCATTGATTGTTTTCATATATGCTCAAATACAAAGAAAAGAACTTACTCATTATTGAGATAGGTGCAATAAGTTTTAGATTGTAGACTGAAATGATGTAAATCAAGCGTTAAACTAACAGATTATCTCTCTTTACTAGGAGAAGAAATACGTTGTCAACTATAGGAAATATCTGGTTCTCCTAATAATTCTATTTTAACAAAACAAACAACAACAACAAAAAACACAACAAAAACCACACCACCAAATAATAAACTGAAATTTTTATATTGAAGTTACATAAATATCAAAACAAGATTACTGCTGCATGGTGTGTCCTATGGTGCAACATAGTCATAGTTGAATGAGGACCTGAACAAAAGAGAAGCAGATGAAAGAATCAAACTATTGTGTGCCTTTCCAGAAGGTATCTAGTATCTTGACATAATCTTATATTTAGGAGGTGTTTCCCACAAATGTGTAAGAAATCTGTATTTGCCCATCTCTCTCAGACACACACAAACAAAAGAATGATGGAACTAAGAGCGTTTTTGTTTCTTACACAGACATTACAGCTGCTTCTGTGCTATGGGCAAAGAAAGTCATTTAGAAAACTTCTGCATCTGCATTGCCTCTGAGCAATGTGAACAACCCATAGGAAACTGATGAAGAGAGAAAGGATCCCGGTTTCACTTATTGTAGTGGTGGCAAGGAATGAGAGCTGAAAGTAGTTGTGTTGCAGCGTTTTCAAGGCAGTAGTGTCTTTTAGGCTTTTTTTGTTGTATTTATAAGACTTATTCTTTTTATTAGAATTTCTTTCTGTCCTACAAGTTGGAGATACATGTTAGTGGAACACTCACAGACGTAAGCTCCTTAAGTAAGAATTAAAAATGTACCTAGAATATAGTTCTCGTGATCAAATTATTTATCCTAGCATTAGCTGATTTAGAGTTATGTTGCCTCTTAGCATCAAAGCAATAGCTGTTTTTTAGGATGTCACACATTCTGTAAACTATGAATTTCTTACAACAGGTGCACCATCTGACAGGATTCATTTACAATCAGTGCTGATCATTCACCCTGCAGTTATCCATCTCATTATCAGAAGTTAAAACCTACTGATATTGTACTCAGAAAGGCTTTGACCCATGTTTTTACTGTGTCCTTGGATAACATCTGAGACAGCTTTTATGCTGTAGATATTTTTCTTCTGGCCACACATAGCTCCCTTAATCTTCTTCAACTCAAAGAGAAAATATCCTGCTTCTGTGCTGAATGTTTGCAGCTTAGAGCCCAGCAGGGGCAGATTTCTCTCATCTCAACCAAATTGGAGGTTTCAGCCCCCTCTGAGTCGTTTGGTAGAGTTTAGCAGCTAGAGTACCTGCTGAAGAGGCAGACGTGCCAAGAATTCACTCAATTGGAACATGTACCTTGCTGTTTGTAAAGGAGTGGGGAAGGGCATACTTGTTATCATTACCTTCACAATTAAGGACTGGAAAGAGGAATATAGTCCTGGCAGCTCACCTAGGCTTTCTTAAAATGTCAGTGTTGCTCTTTGGAGGCAGAAATCTCAGCTAGAACCAATTTTGTGACAGAAGTGCAGAAACCAGTCTTGCCCTTCTAATGTAGGCTGCTCGCATTTCACTGTCCTCATCAACATTTCTGGAGAGCGGGAAGTGTTAGCAAAGCTATTGCCTGTGACCAAATGCTTTGTATTCACAAGCCTGAAATAAAATTTTAAGCACAGGTTTAGATAATATTGCTTGACATACTGGGATGCTTCTTTTCTTTTCTTAGCGCTCATCTGCAAACTACTGCTTCTGAGCATGGTTATCTTGCGTTTCAGGAGTCAGATAATCTCTTTGGTAACTTTGCTGATAATAAAATCATGAGGATGTTACATTAAAGATGAATTTGACCCAGCATTTCACCCAGCAGAGCACGGAGAAGCCTGTGCTCAAACTGTATTCTCTAACTGTGTTTTGCTTTCCTCGTATGTGCCTTGCTCAGTAAGTACTGTTTGTAAGCTAATATGAACTTGCAGCTCTGTGTATTTTGCAATCCTTTCTATTTGCCCATCATAGATGAACATGCAGTCAAAACATTGTGTGAACATTGAAAACAAAAGAATTAAATTTCTTTGAATATTTTTCTAAAACCCACAAACCTTATGGAAATATACGTATTTTATTGGAAGGGAACACAGTGTAGTTACTGAGTATTAGTCTAACTATTATGTTTGAATCAATGCAAATGTGACAGTACTTTATAAAACTAATCTAATTTTAACACTGCTGTATGCTGGAGGTAATCAGGATATTGCTAACTGCATTGACTAATTTCTCAATTTGTTTTTTAGAGGGGAAGGGCATTGGCTTTGTTTATGTTCTCCACACAAAAAAAAGAAACATAAAAATCATGGGGAAAAAAATAACCAGTATAAGCTCTTAAAGCTTTCTCAGATCTCACATTCTATCACTCTAAACAGTGATACAATAGAGGGGTGTGTGTGTATATGTATATATTTTATTGTTATATTCTTTAAAAAGGATATCAATCTGGTCCTTGCACTAGTTACACCTCCCTCCTTCTCCGCTGCTAGGACTCTGACAGTGTAGATGTCAACATCCTGGAAGGATGGGACTGCTGGTGTCTGTGTGAAATGACACTTTGATTAGTTCTGTACTAACACTCTGCTTGTGGCTTCAGGTTACATTCAGTCCTCCTCCTGATTGTACTCCCTAAGTGGTGGGTTATGCTATGGATTGAGTCTGAAGGAAGTAGGTCTGGAGTAAGTCATTTGGTCAATGCATGTTCACGTGGTAGAATGCGTTCGTATGTGTCACTGTTCCTTCAGGTGACATATACAGAACTGGCTTCAGCAGCTTGAGACCTGACCAGGGGATTACCTAAAAGTACTATATAAGCAACTTCCATGCAGCTTCACAGCGGCTGAGTAAATGATCCCAACCATCCTTATTCTTCCTCTTAAAGCTCAGTCAACTCAGTAAATTCCTGGGAATGGATTATCTTATCCACTGGATTTTTTTTTTTTTTTTTTTTTTTTTTTTTTTTTTTTCTTTTTTTTTTTTTTTTTTTTGTGTTTTTAACCCNTTCTTTCCATTTTGTTTCACTGATGATTCAGTACCCAAACTCTGCTTAGGAGTCCTCTGTTAACTAGAATTAGTAGGGCATGTCCTGCTGCATTTCTGCTGGTCTTTCAAATTGCTGTTTCTCTTTCACAATCTACATCAGGTGCTTCTCTTAGACATTTACAGTTTTTTGTTCTTGCATGTAGTGTTTTTATAGCAATTATTCTTTATCGCTGTACAATACTGTATTTAAATTAATTGCTCTCCTTAATCTTTGCATTATTTTCTTAGTTTTACAAACTGAATGCACCATGTTTCCAGTCTTTTTTTGTGTCATTAAATGAACTGCGATTTCATTTTCAATCATGCAGATTGGATCCAGAGATATATTTGCAATGTCTTTGATAATCAGTTTCTGCCTATTTACCAGCTACTGCTTCCTTTTCTGGTAAACTTTTGTGTTTGATTCCCTCATCTCTAGGAGTATTGTAAGTTTTCACTGTCATATTTTGCTCAAGAATTGCAACTTCATATCAGCATATAGAATTGGTTTATTAATGCTTTATCTCAGGATTCTTTGAACACAAATCTTCACAGATCTTTTTAGGTCTCTCATCGCTTTCTGTTTCTTAGCTCTGTGCTGGCCAGGTCAGACAGATGGTTAGCTGTATGCTTGTGGCTTGATTAAAGTTTGGATTTAGTTTACTGGTAAATTTAGTTATAGAGATGGGTGTTAGAAGGCATCATTCTGCTTATTTGCCTAGATTTTCATGCCAGCAACATGATTAACTTTGGACTAGTGTGCTTCTTGTTTGGAGATCTGGCTCGAAAAATAAAGGTATTTATCCTGAATGAGAACCTATAATCACTCACCAGCGTCCGTAAGACTTCATTAAACATTTACCTACTCACTTATCAAAATGGAAAAAATAAGTAATAAAATATCAATCATTTTATAGTAATTTTTTTTTAATCTTTCCTCTTAGAGAGGCGATATGTTGTTCCTTAAAATATGTACTATGTTACTTCCATTTTCACATAAATATCTGCAGCCTACCTCTTGCTGGCATGCTTTACTTAGTAGAAGAGTTTTATTTATTCCTCTCTAGTCAAGGACATTTATTTTTTTTATTACTCTGAGCGGAAGATATTTGATCTATTGGTTGAACAGGTGATATAAAAAGCTTTGGAAGTTTTCATAACTGGTGGTTCTGATGTCCCTTTTTTTGCCTCCTTTCTTTCCCCAATATTTGAACTCACTGAAGGATAAGGAGGTGCACAGAAAACAATTTTTATATACCATTGTATCATTCAAATTTAAATATGTTTTTATATATCTAACATTCAGTGTTGGATATATAAATTGACTTCTGAATAATGCAGATCATTGTGGATTTTACTACAATATCATAAAATGAGAGAGTGCTGCATGTATAATCTTCTTAATCAAGTTCTTTGATTGTGGGGTTCATGTAGTTCATAGTGTTCAAATAAATAATTTGTGTAGTCAAACATAAGGTCATGTAATAACATGTTTAAAAATACTATCTCAACAGATGAGTCTGTTTATATGTTCTCTAGCATTTAGTCAATGACTAGAGCCTTATATAAAATATGAACTCTTATGAACTCTGCTTATGAGTTACTTTACTCAGTTAAGTAACCAAAATATACATAATATATGATTATATAAAAGATAAGTTGTTTATATAAAGTGATGGATTATTATAATGTAGCACGTAATTCTGTGGTTACAATGTCCTAGGAACTTACTCTGTCTCTTGAATGGATGTCTAAAGTCATTAATATTTTAAGCCATCTGAAACCTTGAAACCTATATGCAAATAAAACCTTACTCTAAAGTGTGACCTAGATTTATGTTTGCATAAAGAAACTGAACACCTTGTTTATTCAGATAGTCTTTCCGAGGGTTTGTTTTGACTTTTTTTTTTTTTTCCCCCTTCTTCCACTCAACTTGGATGATGCTGGAAATATATACAGATTCTTATGACAATTTGGATAATGCTGGAAATACATACAGACATATATGAAAATTTAAAGAGTGGTGACGTGTTGATACCGATAATTTTTTTAAAGTTACTTTCCATGGCAGCATTTAGTAACACAGCGTACAGAACTGAAGAGCAAAGGAACACTTAGCTAGCAGCATGTGTGGCTAGTTGCGTAATGATTGGCATTTGTGCTAGTGGCTCTGTCTTTGAGTGTAAATGGATCAAAGACTTCAGTCAAAGTAGGGAGCAAAGTATAACACTCTCTAGCTTTATGCAAAAGAAATAGAGATAGGTGGAGACTGGAAGAACTGAGTATTAGAATGGCTGGGTTTTACGCTGCAGAGCAAATGTGCCTTTGTTTGGCATTCATACTCATCCCATACTTGACTTCTTTTTCTATTTTGAATGTTTTATGTCACAGTTTTCAGAATAGCAGAAGCTTAGTAATCAACTTGAATGGGAATGTTTTGTCTTATAGTAGCATAAATGGGAAATGTAACACAAAATACAAGCTTTCCTTTCTGCTTTTAAACTAGGGAAACTTAAACTAATTTCTTATATCAGTTACCTTTAAAATCTCAAGTGAAGGTGGAAATGTATCTTAGCATTTTTCTTTTATCAAAACAAATTAGCTTATGCTCTTCTAAATTTGACATGTCCTTCAGGATTGATACTCTGAAGTGCTTTAAGCAAAACCATTAGTATACTCCCTGCTAAGGTTATGCTCGCAACTGGCTTTCTGATTATGCAGTGCCTAATAGTGGTATAAAAAAATGTAACAGAGTTCTCAGTGAAAAGATTTGCCTTCAAAAAGTAAAAAGTCTATCAGAATAGTGTTTGGTTTTTTTTTCTTTCTGTGTGTATATATTTTGTGGATCAGAATACATTCATCTTTCTCTCCAGCACATTGTACATATTTCTCTGCTTGATGTTAAAGCAAAACTAAAAGAGAAGCAAAAGGACCTCAAGAAAATTGCTGTGGCACATGGGTTAATCTATTTAACAGGTTTCTCAAAAAGCTAATAATGGTGGCTTAGGTACGTCTCCTGTTGTAAAAACTCAGATCTCCATATTAGAACCTTTTTATTTTTCTTTGTTTTGTTTTTAAGTCTGTTTTCATCCATTTAATGTATGTGTTGTAAGAAGTCGAGAGGCATTGTACTTTGTCTTTTTTTCTTAAGAGTAAGTCTTGTTTTTCATGTTTTATTTTTCTTTTCTCTATTTGAGGGAAAGAAAAGATCTATCCTAAAAATACTGGATTGGGAAGAATTTCCTGTGTGCTGAAGTCTAGCCGTGGGCTGTCATGAGAACCACCTTGTGTAATCCACAACAATCACTTTATCAAGTTCCATTTAAAGGTACAGTTTTTTATTGTACTTTACCATCTTTGCTGTCTCTTATAAGCCTGTAAGAGGTCTGTTGTCAGCTTAAATTTACTTATGGTCAATCTATACACATTTGTTTCTGGGCCAGTATTATTCTGTTAAATAGTTTATCTTCCCTGCAGCCCTTGTGTGTTCTCAGGTGATGCACTTATAAAACAGTAATCATATTTCCTTCTCATTCATCTTTTTGCTGGACTAAGCAAGAAGAGCTTTTAGTACATTGAGCAAGTAGTTTCCTCATTCTCCTGATCATTGTTAGCCCTTCGCTGCTGCTTTTTGAAAATACTCACATAACCATATTGAAAGGCCGCCTTATTTTTTTTTTTTAATCATACATATACTAGAGGAATAATATTGCACAGGATAGTGAACTATGAAAGTGGAAAGTGCATTTAGATTATAATCACTTTGCACAGATTTTTATTTGGGTCTTTGAGAAGAGAAGGACACCTGCTCATCTGCTTGTGTTTTCCCCCTCTCACTTTCCCCCTCGCTTTTCTGGTTGCATAGACCACACAGATCAACCTCAACCTCTGAATGGCATCGTGGCACAGTCCTATAAGGATTTCACCACCCCAGCCCCCAAATAACACTTTTTCCCCCATTTTCAGAAATGTGATCACTGGTGGAGCACTGGTCAACTCTCACAAAGTGTTGCCGTTCCTTGCTTCTAAGGCATACTGAAAGGTAGGTTAATGGTATATGTTGTTGCCCAAAATCGTACTGTCAAATCATTGTAATATTCTGATAATATTTTCTAAAAAAGGGGAGGTTGAGAGTAGTTAATAAGCAGATATTTATTGTTTTGGGGTTTTGCTTGTTTGTTTTCCTAGTTAATAATAATGGCAAGCTAAAATAATTGTGAACTATTTTATGTAAGCTTTTCTTTCCAAAAGAATCTTTATAGTTTTCACAACAAGTTACAAAGCTGCATCTTTGGTGAACAAAAGAATCGGGTATAGTGAAGGAACCTAAAGGAAAATTTTACAATTTTAGTACAATATATTACTGAGTTATAAATAAGCTGTCTGTATAGATAAGTATTGCAAGCATGTGTCTTGTGAGACTTTTTTTTAGTGGTCCCTGCTGGTTTATAATTTATACAGTCAGAAGTAAATGTAAGAAAGTGTCATAGTAACACATTTTAACAAGGAAAGAAGGAAGTTGAGCTGCAAAATATGCATAATAAAGATTTTTTTTTTTTCCAACTGCCAGGAAATTTATATTCATGACTAAATTGGTTTCTAATAAAAAATGCACAGCCTTTATGAAGTTAGTGAAAACATGAACCATACTGCTATAGATACGTTAGCAGGATCAACTGCTTTGCAACAGTTGCTGCAAAACACTATATTTTTGTTTCCTTTAATACAGTTAATGTAAGCATTTATTTCAATCTTAATGGTTTTCTTTCTCAATTTTATCTTAATATTTTTAATAGCTTAATTCAAATGCTTTCCTTTCCTTTGTGTTTTGTGGCTTTTGTTTGGGTTTTTTGACTTTTTTTGGGGGTGGGGGAGTAAGACTTTCAAATACTCAAGATCAAAATTGTCTTTAATACATCTAATAAATGAGGTTTAGCTTTTTTTTAAAAAAAAAAAAAAACCCAAAAAACCCCAAACTATGTCTTTGTTACTTTTTTTTAAAAAAAAGGGGGGGTGTAGAGGAAAGAGAGTCAACATGCCTGTATGCTCTTCCAATACTAGTGTCTGATTTACTTTGGTTTGTTAAAGGTTAAATTGCTTTCTCTTCATAGTTGTCTAAGTATTTCTTCATTAATTAGAAACTGGTGCCTATCGTTTAGATGACTAAATTAGGACATATCTATCTCCTCTATTTATCCGAAAGGCATTCAAAAACCCAATTGCACTCTGCAAAGATACGCTCTGAATGATCCCAAAGTTTTATAGGGAAATAGTTATGGTTTTACCCACTAGTGGCTTTTCCCCTTTACAACATGACCACCTCTTGAGTAATGAGAATGAGTACTACATTTTATTTCTTTAAAATTTTACAGAAGCCTTCCTTATATCTTGCTAGAATGGTTAAAGCTATTATTTTCCTTTATAAGCTTTTCCTTTTCAAAAAATCTTTTTATATAACTATTTCATAAATAGAGAAATAGCATATTCTTGACTGTGATAATTCAGGTTTGAATTGCATGTCCCCTGCAAAAGTAACAGCTAATGTTGAGAGAGGTGGATTTTCTGTGTTGTGGGGTTTTTTTAGTTTCTTTTTCAGGTTGCAACTGGCAATATTATTTTGAGGTCAGAAGCCATCCCTCTTCAATCCAGTTTTTGTTGCTGAAACTGAAGACAGACAATTCTCTCCTGCAACAAAACAGCTCATGTTGGCTTATGGAGATGACACTGATGCATATGGAAAATATGCACAGAAGGGTATAAAATTATTCTGATAATGACACCAGACAGTGTCCTCTGTTCTGAATTTCTGCTTATTTGTGTTATTGTTATCTAGTACTGAACTAATGTTCCCAACATAGGGATGATGTTCTTAATGTAACTTTGTTATTATTTAAAAGACAAATGAAATAGATTTTAAAATAAGATATAAAGTTGTTTGTCACCAAGGGGAAAAAAAAAAGTTGAATTTTTTGTAATTTTTTAAAAAATAGTGTTACTTTATGTCAGGGAGAAACACTAATTTAAATACTGAAAATATTAATTTCAATACTGAAAGATAAGAATTCATTCTATTCTAATACTTGTGTATTAAAAAAAAAGTCTGAGAAGTATATGGATTCTAGGGATAAAATTACTGTCTATTCAGGATTTTATGTTTAATTACATATCAACAGCAAAAGGGAGTTAACGCTGTTTCATTTAAAATACAAATAAATACTGATTATGCAAGTAAACATAAAAATGAGATGTAGTGAACAATAACTTTAGCTAAACATCGCTAGGGAAAATAGTAGAAGGAACTTGGGGAGAGGAAGAAAAGACTTAGCAATCAGTATTTTCAGGGAATTTTTGACCAATATTTCACACTAAAATATCTGTGATGTGGAGAGCACTGCCAACGTCTTTCAATCTGAGGGGACTGTAGAATGCATATCCTGATTTTTCCGCTCTTCTTCAGCAAGACTTTTTAATAGAATGTTATACAGCACATAACTGTATCTTTGTTTTAATGTGGTGGATCTTTGACACTTTCAGTGATAATGTTGGTAGCTTAAAATAGCCGTACTGCACTGCCTGCTCTAACAGCAATTCCAGTGGACTGTAGGGCATTTTTTGTATAATAAATAGAAGCATGATGTCCCCCTGAATATAAACAAGTATTGTGATTTGTGTGAGGTTTTTTAGGTGTGGGTTGGTTTTTTTTTTTTGGGGGGGGGGGGGGGGGGGGGGGGGTTTTGTTTGTTTTTTTAAATACTTGTAGGCAACTACCTTTTGATCAAAGAAGGTATTCTGTTAAACTTCATACCTATTCTTGCTTTCACTCCATTATTTGAAATGACATTAAGAAGAAGTATGTAAGATGTATTATCCTCTGTGACTAGTCAACCAGTGAGAGCTTAGAAATTTAGGGTTTGGCTTGGGAGGGATAAAATATTCTAACATTATAATTTTGGTGGAAGAGGGAAAAGATTTAAGTAGTATCATATAGAATCAACATCAAAGTAGTTATGCTTTTTCCTGTGTAAAGTTAAGTAAATTAAGAAGAAATGTGGTTTGAAGCACAAGTGGGAGTAAACAACATGGTGTTTTCAAGATGGTATTTAGCAATTTTTTTTTAAATTTACTTTTATTTACATCTTTTACGCTTCTTCTGCCTTTCAGAGAACCTTCATGTTCTATTTGTAAAATGGGATCTTAAAGTATGAAAGCAAAAGTCATAGACTATCAAAGCCAGAAATTTGATTCTATGTATCTTAATGTTTTGGTGAGAAGGAAAAAAAAAAAAATTTAGCCTCAGAGCAGTCCTTCTAGTGTCTTGGCATAACTGAAGAAGATTATATATTTCTACTGAAATAGGATTTATGTTAGAACAATTTATGAATTTTCAGTTTCTGAAATTTGTGTGATATTGACTAGTAGGAAAATGATTTAAAGCGAGTTATCTATGAGAATGAGTGGTTTATGGTAAAGGAAAAAAAATCCCTTTCGAATGATGAACATAGTCATGTCAGAGTTCAGACAGTATTTGATGTTGGAGGCATGAGAAAAGTTACGGAAGCATGAGACAAGTTACACAACACGGCTTCATCCTGCAAATCAACATACTGCATCAATTCTAAACCAGCAATCTAGTGTGGTAAATATGCGGACTAAACCAAAAAGGAAAGTTATGAAACAGGGAGCCGTTTAATTTTTTCCCTTATTTCTATTCTTCTCTAATAGCTATGTTTGAACAAATAAGAGTGATTTCTGTGAGCGGCATTGGTCATGGGTTGTTGTGTGTGTGTGTCGTGATTTGGGCTATTAATTTTTTTATTTTAATTTTTAATATTTTTTAATTTTAATTCTTGATGCAGAGATTTTTCTAGTGCATGGATTGAAAAAAAAAAAAAAACAAAACCAAAACAACCAGGAATCTTAGCTGAGTAGTGAACAACCTGAAATGAACAGAAATTAAGAGGTAAACCAGATTTAATATGTAAAGGAAAGACTAAGGCAAAGATGAGAACAATATCAATATTGGTAAGACAGGTATCTATCTTCACAGTTGGACTTTGTTGCTATTTGTTTATGTATTGTTAACTGCTTATGTACTATTTTTTTTCCTTTAACTGTCATAAACAAGGAGGCAGCAGTGTTTGGAAGGAATTTAGTGTTACAGACAGCATAAGGATGAAGGCGTTTTAATATTTAATCTGGCCAGCCACTGGAGGTTTCTGCATCTAGACATTGCTTCAGATACAACAGGGAAAATATGAGATGTGTGATAGTTGTATGTCAGACACAGTACCCAGTATCCTCTGTATGTCTCAATGCATGTTGAAATAGGCTTTTTCATAAGAAGAATGATAATTCGTCCCCTTGTCAGGAGATTAGTTCTAATGTGGGTCCATAATTTCTCTTTTCCTAAGGTTTCTCATAGAGTTTTTTAGAGACAGAAGTTAGTCTAGTTTATGGGAAATACAGGTTCAAATCTAACTTTGTTATTAGAATCCTATGAATGGAAAGTTGGAATGTTGCATAATTTTGAAAAGTGCTCAAACATTTAAGATGAACTGAACATCTGACTCAGACCCGATTAAGAAAAAGCGCTTTCAGGAGCTAAGTAGTGAAGCACTTATTGTGACAAACTCTGCATATTTCTTTCTCAGTTCCTCAAATCTCACCTGTGAAATTAATATAACAGCATTTCCAAGGTATTAGGTGGAAAAGGTAAGTAAAGAAGATGATGCAATGCCATACATAGGGATTCTTATTCTTTTTTTTTTTCTTTTTTTTTTTTTTTTCTCTCCCCTGAAGAACCATTTACTATTCCATTCTGCAGTGGTCCTAGGAATTATCTGAATTAATGCAAAGCACACTCCTTACGTAGACTGAGGCATCTGTAACAAGCCTTCTAGCTGTAAGTCTTAAAGTTTGCATACCATTTGCTTAAAATGAGTTAGTGCAATACAAGAATTGCTGTCATGCAGGAAGTGTAGATTGGTTCTTCCATACACAAAACTGGGTACTCTCAATAAAATGCGGCTTTAAGTTGTTGTTATTCAATAGTCTGGACTTCTACAAACAAAAGTAAATTAAGTTGAAGATAAAAACGAATGCTCCCAAGCTGAATCTAGTCTACTCTTATTTATACTGTTTGAATTAAAAGTAACTTCACTAAAGAGTAAATTTACACCAGTATGAAACTCATGTCAGTAAGCTCAGGATGATCAGCTAAATATGTATGTCTGAGTGGAAAGCTCATTATGCTTACAAATGAAGAGTAGACTGCTGAAGGAAAGGGAACATAGAGAAGAGTCACTTCCTTCGAAATTGCTTCTTTCTCCCTGTTAATTATAATCATTAGTTGGTTATAGCTGGTGAGAAGCACCAAGTCTTCAAAAAGTTAAGGTGACCTGAGGGGCTTTTGGTTTTGGGGGTTTGGGGGTTTTCTTTTTTGGGGGGTGGGGTTTTTTTTTTACTAGCTGTGATTTTCCCCACACTGAAGGTTGCCTTGTTTTTCTGTCACAAGACGACTAGTCTCTGAGTTTACCTTCTCCCGAGCAGACTGAAGAAGCACTATTAATTTTATGACAGGCATCTTCAAGTGGCCCACTATGATATATGTGGTAGATTGATGTAGTTAAATTGTAGCCTGTCACTTAAAACTCAGCCTTACCTGTCTTTAGTCACTTATTTACCTGGGTCAGTCTGGTTTGGGGAATTTAAAGATATATCTTTCAAACCTGTTGAGTGCCAAGTAACTAAAAATATAGATAGGAAGAAAATGGTATCTAGGATTAAACATTTTTACATGTGATTGCTAGTGATTAACAATTATTAGTGGATTTTCATTATACTAGTTCCAGAACATTTAAAATTATATTACTGATTACTGTTTGTTCTGGTAATAATCCCCATAATCTAACATAGTATTTGACAGGGAAGTGAGACATATCACAAGAAAAAAATGGTTTGATTTTTTTTTTAACTAAAAAATTAAACTTGTGACATAAGTTGTATTCAACTTTATTAGTTGAACTAATAAATGAACTCAAGATTTCCAAAAGATGTCAAATTAAAAAGAATTAACAAAGGAATAATGCATCAATAGTTTACTGTGAAATTCTTCAGCATAAAATATAATTAAAACAAGGCTTGATTTACTGTCTTTAAAAATTTAAGATAATGCAAATAAGCACTTTCAATAAATAATGAGAATCAGCAGCATGGTATCCAATTACCTAAAACATCACTAACATCTCATAAGAATAGGACATTTTTCTTGTTATGCTAGTTGAGCATCTTTAACATAATACAGTAACAATAGTAAAAAATGTATATACCGTGACTGTGACTAATATCATAATATTTAAATTCAACTTCATGATAGTTTTCTTAGGTGGGAAAAGGTTTTTTATTCAACTGATAATTTAAAGTTTTACAATTTCAAGAAAATAGCATATGAGAACTTGTCATGTGCAATTACAATTGACTGTGCGATTACATAATGCTTAGACTTCTAAAGTTACTGCAATAAAACCATCAAGTACTTTTTTTATAACAAGAAAAATAATACAAAATATCAGTCAATGAAGGCTAAGAAAACAATTGTGTTGTGTATAAAGCTGAATTTTATGTTTTGAAACAATCTAGTGATCAATCATAAGAAATGTGTCATTTGCATTAATTTGTCTAAGAAAGTCTCGGAGATTTCCAGTGACAGAATGTTGAAAAAGGTTTAAACCATAGAAGAAGCTATACATCAAAATTACATGAAGAGTAAGTCTGCTAGTATATAAGAGAGAGACTAAATATTGATGCCAAATTGTAATTAAAGTTATATTAGAGGTATCGATTCAGAATTTTACTTTTAGTTAAATTTTCAATTGAATAAAAATGGTATTGTAAAATACCTAGTTTTTATCACATGCAGAGTGAAATAAATTATCATGACTAATATCATTGCTAAGTCTCAGACCATTTACCACCGATCCCACAAAAAAATAATAATTTCTTTCATCAAAGGAAATAGTTGATGGTGTTATGAAGATATGTATGTGGTAAGTCATACAGAAGATAACAAACTGAGGTTGCAATGTCCGAAGTTTATCTGGAGGTCATTTAGACTTTCTTTTCATTTACTAAATATATGTAGAACTTAAAATTATTTCTTAATTCATTACCTTGATAATTTCTAAGTTAAAAATGAAAATAACATATTTGGAGATCAAATTGACCCTTGGATACTACAGTACAAAAGATCTAGAATAATCCACAGAAGGAATTAGGTTTTTATACAAGCTAAAAATGTGTTTAACTCAAACTTTTGTGATTAAATTTGTTATGTGCTTGGCAAGCAGGAGAACTGCACTCCACTAGACTGGAGACTCGATCAGATGGAACGTTTGTCTCGCAAAGTTTCACCTCGGTTTTGTACAGCATTTGTAATGCTCAGTCACAGAATGCAAGCTCCTTTTGGGATTTGCTGTAAATTATGAATGCCAGTGTACAGATTGATAGCAAGCTCTTACAAAGCAGAATGGAAGTGATTGTGACAAAACTACTTGCTTTTTTCTTTGGGAACAAAATCCTGGGGCACTCTCACATTTTTCTCATCTGATTTTATTTTATTTCACTGCTGTAGTAGCAGAAAGACAGGCACTTTCCTTCCTATATTTCTTTCTTAGGTGCTTCAATATATGATAATGAAGGAACTTGAGGTAATGAAATGACTTCACGTAAACTCCACAATTTCATTATTTGGAGATTGTGCCCGAACAGGTAGACTGCTGAATAGTGTGATGCTGGAAAAAAAAAAACATTTTCTATGTAAACTGTGAGTTGGCAGCATTACACTGCATGAGCGCTATGAAAACTTCTTGCTGAGAACTTAATTGCAAAGCTATGAAATGGAATGACAATGGCAACCTTATCTGAAATTCTTGAAGGATCTTCTTATAACAGCATCATTACTAAAGATAGATACATCATTAGGAACAGAAAAAAAGAGTATTATTATAGCAAAGAGTAAGAATATTGTTACCGATAGTAAATTACAAGGTCATTGTGCATGTTTCTTCCAGGGGTGTTATATTTTTGTTACAGTTCTCAGAACAATCAAGTAAGGAAGTGTATTTTCCAAGCACATGCTTGTAGTCGGTGGTGTGTTGACCCCAGACAGCAGATAAGCCCACCCACTCAGCTATTCAATCACTCCCCTCAGGAGCAGGATGGAGGAGAGAATAGAAAGAATAAAAACAAGAAAATTCATGGGTCATGGTAAGGACAATTTAATAAGAGAAGGAAAGAGGACAAAAACAACTGATGCAAAGGCAATCCCTCGTCATCCCCCACAAGTAGACCGACGTCCAGCCAGCCTCTGAGCGCTTGGCCACTGATAAAGAGTCCTCCCCCATCTTTCCTGTAGGCCCCCTTTAGGTACTGGAAGGCTGCTATAAGGTCTCCCTGGTGCCTTCTCTTCTGCAGGATGAACAACCCCAGCTCTCTCAGCCTGTCCTCATAACAGAATTGCTCTAATCCTGTGATCATCGTCGTGGCCCTCCTCTGGACTCACTCCAACAGCTCCATGTCCTTCTTATGTTGGGGGCTCCAGAGCTGCACACAGTATTGCAAGTGGGGTCTCACGAGAGTGGAGCAGAGGTGCAGAATCACCTCCCTCGACCTGCTGGCCACACTTTTTTGGATGCAGCCCAATGATACGGTTGGCCTTCTGGGCTGTGAGTGCACATTGCCAGCTCATGTAGAGTTTCTCATCAACCAACACCCTCAATTCCCTCTGCTTTCTAACCATTCTCTGCCCAGCCTGCATTTATGCTTGGGATTGCCCCAACCCACATGCAGGACCTTACACTTGACCTCGTTGAAATTCATGATGTTTGCACAGGCCCACCTCTCAAGCCTGTCCAGGTCCTTCTGGATGGCATCCCTTCCCTCCAGTGTGTCAACTGCTCCACACAGCTTGGTGTTATTGGCAAAGTTGCTGAGGGTGCACTCGGTCCCAACAAAGATGTTAAATAATACCAGTCCCAGTACCGACTACAATATTGGTGGTGATGGGTCTTATTCCTAGCCACTTTTGTTTTGCATAATAAACAATATTTTTCCAAGCAACTAAAAATAACTTTTGCTAATTACAAAGCATCTGATGCAGTCAACGGGGTAACCCAACTGATTTGACTTCAAAAGCTTCAGAAGCAAAGAGGAAAAAGGAGGCAAAGCTCCTGCGTAATGCTGGAAGGGTGGTACTTCTAGTAAGAGAAATTGCAGTTTGATATCAAAATCTTAATATAAGCACTTTCTGTCATGAACTTTCCTTTTAAGGAAAGTGCAGATTTTCTTTGAGAAATAGAATTTGTGTAATGGATTCTAAGGGAAATGGGAAACACTCCCAGGAGTTGGGGAGGAAAGTGGTTTCTGACTTTAAGGAAATAATTATACCAAGCCATGTAATGCAGATTGAAAAGCAACATGAGTGCTGTCTTAGGATTAGTTTTCCCTAAATACACTTCTTAAAAATATTCATAGTCTGCTTTCAGGAAGCTGACACTGGTTACCTGTCATTTCCTGATGAGGAGGGTTACTTTTTTCAGCATGTCCTGAAGTAGTGGTGGCTCTTGCATAGAGACTGAAGAAGGACTCAATTAAGTCCATGAAAGTGTCACAAGATGTTAGTAGAAATTTCACGACACTTCTTCAAGGCAGAAGAGACTGTCTGAAGGGGCTGAAAATACTAATTGATGATGACAATCTGATCTTTCACTGGATAATTGTGTAATTACCCTGTCCTGAATCCAACATATCTTTATCTCTGAAAATGGTATATTTGGCTGTTGGTATTTTAAACCACTTCAGATCAAACAGATGTACTTGAGTAATTTTCAGTAGTGGTTTAAGCTCAGTTTGCACTAAAGCAAATTCTACAAAATTGTGCCCAGGTTGGTTTCTGATGGATTTACCATATGAATTGCAAGTCAGTTGCTTTTCTTCTTTCTTGATTATGTAAATTGCAAAAGAAGGATATTGTTTCTGTGATACCAATTCGGAATGAATTTACTGGTGATAGTTCTGGAAAGCATTTGAGTTTTGCAGTCAATTTGCTGAGCTGCTATCTGTTTTTTTATCTGTATTTTTAAAAGAGATGGGTGATTGGAACAAGTAACTTATTTTAGACCATTTAAAAAAAACAACTTATTTCTCCAAGATATATTTTCATATATTGAAGCTTTTGCTTTCTTCCATCCTTGTTTTTTTTCATTTAGACATTTATTTAATTCTTTTTTTAGCGTTCAGAAATGTCATTTGTCTTTTGTTTGGCTGGTTTCATTTAATTATTTAAGAGCGAAATTTTAATCCAAGTGTTAGAAGCCTCCAGAGGTTGGATTTTCAGCTAATAGCATGTTTTGTGTTAATGGGGTAGTGGTGAAGAATCAGTTTTCAGTTTCACTTAAATATTCTATTCTTGTTTGCACCCTGTTGCTCCTTTTGAGATAGCCATAATTTAAATAATTGATTCAATGAAAAAAATCCAGCAGTGTGAAGCTTAACAGTCTATTCCAAAAAGGTCAGATACCAATTACTGTAATTTTGCAATAAAATGAAATAAGAAAGCCTGCCCCTTTCACTCCCAGGGAAAAAATGTTAGGATAATCAGAATTCTCACAGAGCTTTTTCAATCAATAAATGTTTCAGTGAATCATTGCAACACCAAAATTTAAAAGTTTGTTCTTGCTCTGCAATTATACTAAAAAACTGCCCCTGGATCCGATTGAAAGGGTAGGGGTGGAAGAAGGGATAGTCAGTACAAGAGAGGGAGAAAGAGAAGGAATGGTTTATTTAGTTTGCCCCTTAGAAAGATTGGGGTTTTTGTAGTGAACCATACTAGTGATTTTATTTGTATTAATATTATATTATAGCTGGTTTGTGCCTTTTTTTAGTTCTTTTCTCTTACTTGCATTTATGGTTTCACTTTTCCAAAACATTTTTATATGGTTTGACAGGTGGTACCTACCTAGTTCTGGTGTCTGAAACATAAACAGCAGATAATGTTTCATATATTTTATTTTGATCCTTCACACCATTCAAGTCCAACTACACATCACAGGCTAGTATAACCTGGAGATAACAAAGCAAGCTCTGAACCAAGTTGTTTCAGTATCAGAAGTCTAGTCATGCTAGTGTGGCATTCTGCCTGGGTTTGTTAGCCTGCTGAATAGTTAGGTATGTTTTTCAGGTAGAGTACTATGCCAATATAACTACAGCACTTTCAGCATGCAAACCATTTTCAGCATCTCCACGCAGTGCAGGATTATGGCAGTGAACATATTCTGTGTTGATCCCTTGGGTGAAGATAGCCGCCATCAACTCATTTACATCGTAAAACTTGACCTCTGGCAGTATTCTTACCTAGTCCAGAAATCCTACAAGATAAGAAGCTGAATTTGGTCATCTTTCAGTTTGGTTTATTCAGAGCACCTGGAATTTATCTGCATCCTGCAGGACTCCAGCACAAGAAGCTTACTTGTAACCTTCCCACTGTTCCTTCTTCCTGACTGCCACCTCCGCTGCTTCCACTCTCTTTTTAGAAACCCGAACAAAAGTTTGGATAAGTAATGCACAGGTCTATTTGCTTTGCAAATAAGAAGCAGATAAGTAGACAGATTTATCAGAGACAACTATATAAAATATAGCTAAAGAAAGACACCTCATGTGGTTTTGGGCTAGCTGAGGGTAACTTAGATATTTAAATAAAGAGTCCTTCTCTTTGTCCAACCTGTTCTGCCTACTTGCCATCGAGTGCTGTTTTTCAAGTCGGTCTTTTTGATTTTCCTACATGTAGCACAGAGCCGCAGAGAGGTACTAGGACCTGTGATACCAGCATGCAAAAGTGGGTGACAACATTTTGTAGAAAGGTTCTTTTTAACCATAGATTGCATAACAAATGCATATACACTTAAACAAAAGCACTCTATAAGGCCAAAGAACTCCTGTCAATAGCTAGTATGTTGGAAAACAGTTTGCTCAGCTGACTATAGTATGACAATTCATACACTGCCTTATGAAAATGGTAAAAACTTTTTTTTTTTTTTTTTGCCTACCCTTCAAAAATATGTGCTTCTTCATTCCCTTCTCTCTCTGGAACCTTTTTTAAAGGGCCATTGTCGTAGAATCATAGAATATCTCAAGTTGGAACAGACCCATAAAGATCATTGTGTCCCACTCTCTGCTCCTTGTTGGACAACCTAAAACTAAACCATATGATCAAGAGTGTCACCCAGATGCTCCTTGAAGTCTGACAAGCTTGGTGCTGTAACCATTTCTCTAGGCAGCCTGTTGCGGTGACCAACCACCCTCTCAGTGAAGAATCTTTTCCTAATGGAAAGGAACTTTTATCTCCCTTTCCAAGCCCCCTCTTTCCTCCCCACCCCTGCCTTTCCTCCCCTTGATCAGTCGCCAAAGGAACCTGCTCTGGAGCCAGTCTGTGGCAGATCTCAGCACACAAGGGGTTTTCCTAAGGCAGGGAAACACCAGGGCAGTGGAGAGACGCCAGGAGCCAGCAGCTCTTGCAGGAGATGCTGACAAGGCCTGGGCATTGCCAGAGCAGCTGCAACCACCCCTAAGCCTATAAAAAGCAGCCCAGGGAGCTGGGAAGGGATGGCATCCAGAGGGACCTAGACAGGCTTGAGAGGTGGGCCCATTGAAACCTCATGAAGTTCAACAAGGCCAAGTGCAAGGTCCTGCATGTGGGTCTGGGCAATCTCAAGCACAAATACAGGCTGGGCAGAGAATGGATTGAGAACAGCACTGAGGAGAAGGACTTGGGGGTGTTGGTTGATGAGAAGCTTGACAGGAGTCAACAATATGCGCTGGCAGCCCAGAAAGCAAATCCCATCCTGGATTGCATCCAAAGAAGTGGGGCCAGCAAGTCAAGGGAGGTGATTCTGCCCCTCTACTTTGCTCTTGTGAGACCCCACCTGGAATACTGCATCCAGCTCTGGGGGCCCCCAACATAAACATGACATGGATCCGTTGGAGCGAATCCAGAGGAGTGCCACAAAAATGATCAGAGGGCTGGAGCACCTCTCCTATGAAGACAGGCTGAGAGAGTTGGGGTTTTTCAGCCTGCAGAAGAGAAGGCGTCAGGGAGACCTTATAGCAGCCTTCCAGTACCTAAAGGTGACCTACAGGAAAGATGGGGAAGGACTCTTTATCAGGGAGTGTAGTGATAGGATGAGGGGTAATGGCTTCAAACTGAGAGAGGGTAGATTTAGATTAGATATTAGGAAGAAATTTTTCACTTTGAGGGTGGTGAGGCACTGGAACAGGTTGCGCAGAGAAGCTGTGAATGCCCCATCCCTGGAAGTGTTCAAGGCCAGGTTGGATGGGGCTTTGAGTAACCTGATCTAGTGAGAGGTGTCCCTGCCCATGGCAAGGGGGCTGGAACTAGGTGATCTTTAAGGTCCCTTCCAACTCTAACTATTCTATGATAATATCCAATCTGAACTTCCCCTGATGGAACTTCATTCTGTTTCGTCATGTCCTGTCAATCCTACTGTGATGGAATTTGATGCTAAACAAAGTTTTCATGATTTTTTACTCTCTTTTTTTTTTTTTTTTTTCTTTCCTGGCTAGTGGCTATACATACCACTTGGTGTTAGAAATTATCTTCAACGCATCATGTTATGTTTTAAAAACCATGTCTTAATTGAAATTCCTTTGATCTTAAATGAACTTTTAAAAGTTATTTGCAACCATCTGATAAGTTGCGTGGCTTCTACTTATTTTATAAGGGCTTTTTTCTGGTCTGCTTGTTGTTTCCTTCAGGTGCTTACTTACCTTCATCTCAATTTTGCTCTTTTCCTTCTCACTTTACTGGGATGCAGATCTGAAAGAGAAATAAGAAAATAAAACAGCTCTAGTGTAGCTCATTGGATGTACAGATTCTTACGTGTCCATCAATGAAACTTCAAATTTATACATAATTTCTATTTTAGATGAAAATTTTCTGTAGTCTATTCAGCTAACTATTCCTGGTCATTTTTTATAACATAATTTTTTCACTCTTTTCATTACTCCTGTTATATTGTACTGATATATTTTTTCTGTACTGAATAGTTAAAGCACATTTTTTAGCTTTTTCATTATTTCTGGATAGCTAACATCTCTGCTTAAGAAACAGAATTAGATTGTCTGCTAATATCTATTATCAGTGACCCACTGATGCCAGGAATTATTATGGAAACCAGTGAGGTAATACTAATTTACACTAGCTGTGCCTCATTAAAATGGTTTAACATGGACTTTCTGGTCACTTCTTTATTTGTGAAATCACTTCCGTGTAAATGGTAGCAGAATGTGAAAACAGGTTTTGGTTAATTTTCAGACTGGGAAAAAAATTGTAGTTCTTAAAGCAAAAGAAAATTACATTAAATATAGTGTCAAAAGTACTTTCTAAGCTACGTGTTTTGGAAAAGAATCTAACTCTTGACCTAGAGCCGTTGGGTGAAGAGTTGAAATTGGTAATGTGGTACCTATGCCTCATTTAATTAAACAAATGTCCACGTTGCTGACCTGCAAGGGTGTACATTTATTTGCAAGTAATTTTGCCTGAAAAGATTTTCGTGTAGGTGTCTTTTCCTTAACTCACAATATAATTGTTCAGAGTTTAGTTCAGCTGCTTCCCCACCCCTCCTCCCCCCCATTTGTACCTAGATCTTGGAAACTTTCATGGTGTGCTTAGTTTTAATGTGGATACCAACTTCATTTCTTGTTGCAGAAAGAAAACCTTTCTGCAGTTTATGAGTGAATGGAGAAATACCCCACAAATTCATAATAATAGGAAAAAACCCTAGAATTAAAGTGACACTTAAAGGATGTTAAAATGACTTAAATTAGTCTTGCCTCCCTTAGTAGAATGATTCTGTAGAAAGTGTGAGTTATTTCTAGTAACTGAAGTCTCAAAAATTGTTTTCTCTCATAATAAGTATATTTGGACAAACTGATTAATACAAAAGACATTAAACCAAAGGTTTGCTAACCACTTCCTGAGGGTCACTTTTTCACTCCCCACATCCATAAAATATTATTGTTTTTTCTTAATTTTTCACACAAATAGAAAAGCAGACTTTTATTTCCCCCCCTCCTATATATTTTCTATTAAAACTTTTCAAATTATTATTTTGGTGTCTTTTTTTTTTTTTTTTTNAATTTTTTTTTTTGGTTTTTTTTTTTTTTTTTTTTTTTTTTTTTTGCAGGGCAGCCTTTGGGAGGAAAAAAAACCAGCCTTTGTTGTTGGACATAAGGGCTATTATATGTCTCTGATCATCTAAAAAAACCTACATCAGGTACTTGTTTAAATCCTGAAAGTTTATTTGCAGCATAACAGTGCAGTAACATTTTTTTAGCTGTTTGAAAGAAGTTTTAGGGCAATTCATTTTTTCTTCTTTCTTTTTTCTTTTTCTTACAGAAAATAATACTCTTATCCCTTCTATTTTTTTCTCCAGAAGTACAAATATTAATTAGTATGAGCAATTCCAGTCTCTTTTTTCATCACTTCTGTTCCAAATCCTCCCTCCCCCTGCCCTTGTTCTTGTTGTTGTTTAAAGAACCCTTAAGTAAAACTCAGATTTAAAAGGTTTTCACAGTGAACAGGACAGATACAACTAGGGACAATTTAGAATAAAATCTAAACAATTCCCCCTGAATGAGCAGAGTTGAATACCTGATAAGCTTCCTTATTTTACCTAAAGCAGAGCTATTTTGTCTTGTAAGGAATATAGGTTTTCATTAGCTATAAGTTGTACTACAAGAAAGCAATCAAGAAACTTCTAGATAACAAACATATGTTGCGCCTGATGAAAGATCAGCTCTATGCTCTGAATAAATTTGCCCTTTTCCTGAATTCTGAATAATGTCATAATTCCTTACTGATATTATAAATTAATCCCTGAAATCTGATCTTTTGAAATGTTAATCTTCTCTTACAATTCTTTTTCAAAAAAGAGATCAGGGTGTTACAGAAATTTCAAAGAAGCGAGGGGGGGTGATGCGGAAATTACATTCCATTTAGGAACAGGTTAAAATTACCCATGGTTAAAATCTGGCAAACTCTACAGTAATTTTTTTTTTTTTTTTTTTTTTTTTTTTTTTTTTTTTTTTTGTGAATACTTAGGTATTAAATAATGTGTAACATCAGTAGGTTCCATAGGGTCTTGTTTGTTTTATTGGTGTCGTTGTACTGTTAAGAAAGACTGAGCCCCAGGGAAATAGTAGTGTTTCAATATACACTTCCGTGTTCCAAGTCTAAATCTCAAATTTTCCTGGCAGTACAGCTAGCTCTAAAAAAAGCGAGAGTATGTCTGAAGATCAAACTTCACATCTAATATCTTTTATGCAAGTAAAGGTGAGGGATGATAAACCTGTGTTGCTACTCAAGTTCACTCTTGATTAGATAGGAAACGGATATTCCTCCATTCATTCTTGAATACATCTCAAGACCGAATGTTGTCTATCTGCTCCTTCATTTTGGAAAAGTACAAGAAAGGAGGGCAACTGTATAAATTGTTTTCCATATGGAACATTCATCAGAAGTCAGGTGATATAAAAGGATGCCAGAATTGCAAGTGGTGTATTTAAAGCAAACGAAAGAGAGAAACAAAAATCCAAACCAAAACCCCCACACGTAAACAAACAAACAAAGAAAACCCCCCAAAACATATTCCTGAAATTTCAAGATGTGGATTTTTTTCTTACTTTGTTTTAAAATATTTTGTCTTTTCTATAAAGAAAGAAAATCCAAATGAAAAGCCCCCAGCCAAAAGAAATTATAACAAATTGTCATTATTTTATGATCTGGTTACCTTTCAGTATCAGAATTCACAGATTTATTTGCTTAAAAGGGTAGTGAATGCTTCTCACCTTCAAATGTCAGCTTACTGATTTTTAAACAAATTGGTAATTTTCCTATGAACAAACCAATTCAAATACCGCTATTTTCTGCAATAATACATTTAGTCTAAGCGTACTCAAATATTCACTATTGGTGACTTTGGAAGCCTGTTTTAAGGAAAAAGATCCACAAAAAACTTTGTAGTTGGATATACAAGTTGATTTGTGTTGTTTAAAAGTGCAGTAGCAGAATGATTGAGCTTGCCTACAAGTAGAGTACCAATAATGACTTCCTACCATAGACCTAAATGTAGTCATTAGTTTCTTCAATTTTAGCAATTTGTTGCCCTATATAAAAGAAGGCAACCTCCTTTATCATTTCCAGACCTCTCCTATGGAAGGACTCCTCAGGATGCACAGGACTAGAGAAAACAAAAGTGTGGAAACTCTTTTTTTTTCTCTCTCTCAACAAAACGTTTCTCGATGGCAATCATTAATGCCAGTAGGACTTGGCTGTATTATCATAGTTGGTGACTTTCCTGAAAACATATTGTACTCAGTAACCTACATCCAGAGACCATTTCCTGGTCTGCATTTATGATGTAAAGGATCTGGAATTGCCAAACCGATAAAACAACAGAAATTCCCCAGTAGAACAAGGTTTTCTCTTTTCCCTAGTTTGGGAGAGGGATGTGTCACCTCTGTGCTCATATAGTCTGTGTGAGTTATGGAAATGGTTAATTAAGAAAACAATTCCTTAGTTTTTGGGGCAGTCTTATTAACATGATTAAACTGGTATGAGGACCTAAAGTAATATATTTACTTGTTGTTTTGTGATAATGCAGAGCATTATGAATGTCTCTATGGATGCCTTGGAGATCCTTGCTTTGTATTTCAATGATGGGGAAACATACCGCAAGCTAAGAAGTTGTGAAGACTAGTCACGTTATAAGTACACATAACTATTATATGTTAAGTGTATTAGGAACCAGGCCTCCGTTGATTTTGAAAATATGTGACTGCAGAAAGTTGAGATGACATGCACTGTAACTTCACACTCATCAGATGTTATTGCTGTCCTTTGAATTCTTAATCTTACTTTTTTTTAAAATGTAATCATAAGATCTTAGAATGGGTTAGGTTGGAAGGAGCCTTAAAGTTCCAACTCCCCTGCCATGGGCAGGCACACCTACCATTAGATCAGGTTACTAAAAGCCCCATCCAACCTGGCCTTGAACACTTCCAGGGATGGGACATCCACAACTTCCCTGGGCAACCCGTTTCAGTATCTCACCACCCTCATAGTAAAAAATTTCTTTCTACTATCTAATCTAAATCAAATCTTTCTCAGTTTAAAATAATTACCCCTCGTCCTATTGCTACACTCCTTGATAAAGCATCCCTCCCCATCTTTCTTGTAGGTATTGAAAGGCAGCAATAAGATCTCTCTGGAGCCTCCTCTTCTCCAGGCTGAACAACCCCTACTATCTCAGCCTGTCTTCATAGGAGAGGTGCTCCAGCCCTCTGATCATCTTTGTGGCCCTCCTCCAGACCTGCTCCAACAGGTCCATGACTTTCCTGTGCTGAGGTCTCCAGAGCTGGATGCAGTACTCCAGGTGGGGTATCACGAGGGCAGAGGAGGGGAACAGAATCACCTCCCTCGATCTGCTGGCTATGCTTCTTTTGATGCAGCCTAGGATATGGCTGACTTTCTGGGATGCCAGCTCTCATTGCTAGCTCATGTTGATCTTCTCATCAACCAACACCACCAAGTCCTTCTCCTCAGGGCTACTCTCAATCCATTCTCTGCCCAGCTTGTATTTGTGCTTGAGATTGCCCCGACCCACCTTGCACTTGGCCTTGTTGAACTTCATGAGGTTTCAATGGGCCCACCGCTTGAGCCTGTCCAGGTCCCTCTGGATGGCATCCCTTCCCTCCAGCATGTTGATCGCACCACACAGGTCGGTGTTGTCAGCAAACTTGCTGAGGGTGCACTCAATCCCACTGTCCATGCTGCCAACAAATACGTCAATGTCCTGGTTTGAGGTAAAACAAGACCAATTTTGTTCAATAACTTTACTTTCTAGCTAGGACTCTTCTAACTGCTGAAATTAACAGCATGTTGTGCAGAAAAATGTTCGCTCTGAGTGATAAGACCCATGTTTATAGTTGATGCCAAGGTACAGTATGCAGAGAGTCTCCTGCTTATACTTATTCCTATAACAACCAAGGGCAGCCAACTTTGTTACTTGCCCCTTTGGAGGGTGGGAAGNTGGTGACATGATTGTCATCCTGGGAGCTTGATATGGTTTTGTATATATTTCATTATTTTTTTATTATTATTTTATTATTAATATTTCATTAAAGTAATTGAGTTCTTTCTAAGCTCTGAAGTCTCTTTTTCTTCTCTCTCTCTCTCTTGCCTCCCTTTGAGAGCAGAGTAAGAGAGAGCGAGCATCTGTCGTTCCACCGGATTGGGCCAATCTGGCCCAAACCACGACAGTCAAACAGTGCCAGTCCCAGTACCGACCCCTGAGGAACACCACTTATCACTGGTTTCCACTTGGACATAGAGGTGTTGACCACAACTCTTTGAGTGTGGCCATCCAGCCAATTCCTTATCCACTGGGTGGTTCATCTGTTAAATCCATGTCTTTCTAATTTAGAGACCAGGATGTTGAGCAGGACAGTGTCAAATGCCTTGCACAAGTCTGGGTAGAGAATGTCAGTTTCTCTTCCCTTATCTACCAACACTGTAACCCTGTTGTAGAAGGTCACCAGATTTGTCAGGCGCAATTTGCCCTTGGTGAAACCATGTTGGCTGTCACCAATGACCTCCTTATTTTCCACGTGTCTTAGCAGAGTTTCCAGGAGGATCTGCTCCATGATCTTTCCAGGTACAGAGGTGAGACTGACCAGTCTGTGGTTCCCTGGGTCTTCTTTTTTACCCTTTTTAAAAATGGTGGTTATGTTTTGCCTTTTCTAGTCAGCGGGAACTTTACTGGACTGCCACGACTTCTCAAATATGATGGATAGTGCCATAGCAACTTCATCTGCCAGTTCCCTCAGGACCTGCGTATGCATCTCATCAGGTCCCATGGACTTGTACAGCTTCAGGTTCCTCAGCTGATCTTGAACCTGATCTTCTCTTACAGTGGGTGTTTCCTCATTGTCCCAGTCCCTACTTTTGCCTTCTGTGACTTGGGTGGTGTGGTTAGACCCCTTACCAGTGAAGACTGAGGCAAAAAAGTTGTTGAGTACCTCAGACTTCTCCATATCCCGGGTGACCAGGTCTCCTGTTTCCTTCTGGAGAGGGCCCATGTTTTCACCCACATTATCCGTTATCACGAGGCTGTATGTATTACTTCTCCCCCCCAAAAAAACCCAAACCAGCCAGATAAGCCCTGCCAGGATAAATCCTGCTCCTACCTATGCAGATGGGTAGGGACAGAAGATATCTGTATAATCTACAGAGCTAGCTATCTTTAGAAGCTCATTCTTTCTGGCATCCAGAAAATTTCATGCTATAATGTAAGAAAATGTGTTGCAAGATAACTACTGTCACAACGTGATGGATTGCAGCCATATGTGTTTTAGGGGTTATGATTTTCCCCAGAAGCAGGAAGTGTGCTGCTTCTCCAAGACTCTGCAGTGCAATTGCAAGTGAGCTGCCAGGTAGAATTCTACCTCTTACAGAAGTAAAAGTGTTTTTCTTTAATTGTTTGGGTTTTTTTCAGTCCTAGAAATGCCTCTTGATGGCTCCCAGACGGGGTGTACAGGATTATGTGCTGTAACTGGTGCAATTACCTGGGAGAACAGAATCATAGAATGGGATATTTGTTCATCTGTAAGATGCTTGATTAATTTTTTTCTAAAAGATTGGATAGACAGCATAACAAGTAACACTTATTTTATTTTACGTTCAGGATAAGGAGATTCTGCATCTTGTTGTTCACATCCCTCATATTTCCATATTAGAAGATTTTACTTTTGTTACATGTAAGTGAGGGATGACATATAGCACGCAATGTCCTGTTCATAATTAACTGTAAAAATATGTTTGTGCTTCTTGTGACCATTTGAAATCTGAAAGAAAAAGTATCCAACTATATTGCAGAATCCTCTGCTTTTGTAGTTTGAAAGGAACACAAAAGCCTGTGAACTCACTTTTATTTCTAAATGGAAAACAGCACTTTCAGTGAAAGTGAATAGCACTTTCCTCCTCTAACAACATTGTGTATTCAGAATTCTGAGCCCTTTGCTTTTTGTGATTCAGCAGGACCTGCAAAATCATGATGGATGGGTGGAGCACTGTCCACTCTTTCCTCCATATGTCTTGTTGATTGCATTGAGGTTCAGTTAGCACAGCCAAGGACTAGATATATAATACACTAGCATACAGCTGAACATATAGCTATGATGATGAATAGTGGTTTCGAACGTCCCTTAATAAGAAAAATGAATAAAATCTTCCTGGCTTGTACCTATTAATTGACACTTATTGATCCAGTACAAAAGACTGCATTGTGTGTGGTCTTTTCAACAACAGTCTGATTTGTCTTATTGTTCAGAAAAGTGATACAGTGATCTCCTACAATGCAGAAGAACGACTGGCCAGGAATGAACTACAAGTGATCTGCATAGGCAATGCAATTACTGACATATGGACGCAATGGTATGCAGGTGCAATGGGAACTGTATGCTTCAGTTTAATCAAAAAAAGGTGAATAGCAATAATGCTCTTCTGCTTAGATTGTAGTTCATAAAAGCTTTTTTGATGGTTGGCAACGAGACAGTCACTCAACACTGTATTTTTTTGAACATCTCAGTTTTACATGATAAATTAAATTTGTAATTTACTTTCTGTGTTGTTGGTTTGGTTTGGTTTTGTTTAATTCTACTACGGTAAAACTCAGGAGCTTCATTCATGATTGAGACTGAACAGTTGCAATTCAATCCATTGGATTGACTGTGCAGGAGTCGATGACGGCTTGTCTGAAAGCTGTAGACTTGTCAACTGAACAACCCTTAAATAATTTTTCCTGACTGCTTCTTGTGAGTAGCTACAAATCCTTGGCCTCGTCCTTGAGGTAGAGAGGTCAACACCTCTTGTCTTGTCTGGTTTGGTCTTGTCTTATCTGCTTCTCTGTGAGTACAAGGAAAAACAAAATAAACAAAAAGTGTGTGTGGGGATCTCTGACTGAGGGAGAAAAGAACAAAAAGATTCCTTTCCTTCCCAACTACTATAAGGCCAAAAGGACACATCATGTTTTAAAAGCTCTTGTATTTTGAAAGGGGAAGCTGCTTGTGTTTTAGCCAACTGGTAGATCAGGTAAAATAGCAGAGATGATTGAGTGAAAGTTCTGGAGTCAACGACTCTACTCCTGGGTAAATGGGGTATTAGCATTAACCACTTGGCTGCTGTGTCTTCACAGCCATCCTCCTTCTTTTTCTGACTCAGTGAAGCTTGCGCTCTTTTCTACACAGTTTTTTGGTTTCCACAGAGGCAATGGAGCATGACTCTTACTCAAATTAGTCTTGATTGTAAGGGAGCTGTTGTGAAAGACGTGAAGCATCTCAGGTGAAAATGGATTTGAAACAGTCCTGCTCACCTCTGGGATAAACGTTTTGACAAGTAGGTGCAGTCCTGTGTGTTTTCACGAGTTATGTTTGGAAGAGGGAAAAAATGGAAAAGTTTGCTAAGAAAAATATGAAGCTCAAAAGATCTTACAAAGTAGGCAAGTCATCCCCTTCCTCTGGGCAAATAATAAATAATGAGGTAATTTAAAAAACAAAAAAACAAAACCAACCTAAACTTAAAAAGACTTTTTTTCTATACAAACTTTACTGTATAACTCCTTAAATGAGGTGGAAAATGTTTTTTATGACTGATTAAAAAAACTATAATCCCTATATTGTCTGGTATACCTCATCATTATTTCATAACGCTTTCATCAGTGGTTACAATATCAGACTGAAATTGAAATGCATGCAAATTCTTAGGTATGAAAATTGAAAAGAGAAACACCTTCTGGTTTTGGGTTTTTTTCCTGATCTCTTCTCCTGAAACTAAATAAATTTACACTGTTTTTCAACTGGGTAAAATATTTTCTTTCAGTAGTGTACTAAACCTATCAAATGCAACACTTGTGTCCTGGTTTGAGGTAAAACAGGACCAATTTTGTTCAGTAACTTTACTTTTTAGCTAGGACTCTTCTAACTGCTGAAATTAACAGCATGTTGTGCAGAAAACTGTTCACTCTCAGAGTGATAAGACCCATGTTTATAGCTGATGTCAAGGAATGGTATGCAGAGAGGCTCTTGCTTATACTTACTGCTATAACAACCAAGGCCAGCCAACTTTGTTTCTTGCCTCGTTGGAGGGTGGAAAGCGGAAAAGCGTAGAGGGGTCACACCTGCGGGGAGGAGCGGACAGGACAGGTGACCCAAAACTGACCAACAGGGTATTCCAGCCCATCTGCCTCATGCTCAGTATAAAAGCTGAAGGGTCAAAGGGTCAGCCCTCTTTCTTCAATGGCCGACCTCCGAGGAGGACTCTGTCTCTGCGTCTGCCTTTGATCCCGATCCTGAATCCAGTTCCCCTCCGTCACTGAGTCCAGTCTAGGAATTCCCCAGTGCCTGCTGGTGACATGATTGTCATCCTGGGAGCTTGATATGGTTTTGTATATATTTCATTATTTTCTTTTTATTATTTTATCATTAATATTTCGTTAAAGTCGTTTAGTTCCTTCTAAACTCTTAAGTCTCTCTTTTGTGTCTCTCTCTCTCTTGCCTCCCTTCAGGAGAGGAGCAAGAGAGAGCGAGCATCTGTCGTTCCACCGGATTGGGCCAATCTGGCCCAAACCACGACAACTTGCTAGGAGCTTTTCAAAAATGTAACTGGCTAACCCCACAACTGGAAAGTAGTCTGAGTAAGGACTACAGGCTAATGACTCAAAATTGTTTTATATCACTGTTGAGTCTAGAAGACAATTTTCTTCTTATTTTTATTTTCTTCTGTGTATTAGGGGCTTAGCCCTAGTCTCACTGGAGTGTGAAATAATTTCCACTTAGAAAGGTGTTACAGTTCATGTGTGTACCCTCCTGAAACACTCTGAAAGACAGAGACTTATACCAAAGATTGCATCAGTCCTAGATGTGTCTATATATTTCTAACCATATGATATAATAATTCATAAAGATGTTATCAATTTTTTTTCTATCAGGGACTATGCAAAAACACTAAGAACTGCGCAACTTCTGAAACTTGTATTTTGAGTAGTAGGTGAACATTCATGTTAAGGAAGAGATATTCAGTCAAATACTGGATTTATAATATAATCCCTTTGAAGTAAATTAGGCTTCATTATGATTTCAGCTCAAAATTGGTGTAATAATGTTGCTTCATTAAAAGGTTTGTTTACTAAAATTTTTGTCAATTGAATTACAGATGTTAGAGGTTCCATTAAAATCACTTTAATAGTTACTTTCAGACAGCTTGTTAGTGTGAAGAATTCTGACACTGGTTTTACAGTGACAATAGAGATTTGCTGTGAAAAGATGTTCAAGTAATTTGAAGATAGGGTTTTTTTAAACATTATATTTTTTTTTATTACACTGTAATTGAAAAATCTTGTATTTTTCTAATACTTTTAGTCAAGGTTAATTTTATTTCCATATGAAAAGCCGCATTTCAACTGAAGCTTGAGAGGGTTTTTAAAATTTTAGACTCTGATTTTTAAAGACTAAAACCCAAAAGATTTGACAGCAAAATTACAGCAACAAAAATGAATCATGTTATTTAAACTCTTTGAAGAGTCTGGAAAATTTTGTATTAGAAATATATTTTCTGTGAAGATGAGAATTCTAAAGCCACAATGAATCTATAAATGCTTGTGAAAGTTAGTGTTAAATATTAATATTAAATTCTGCCACTCTCATACAAAATCCTATCAAAACAGTATTTAAATAACTGAAGAAGATAAATTACTATGGATTTAAATGTTGTGGGGTTTTTTTGCACTGTAACTGGGATTTTTTGGATCTATTATTTGTGAGTGTATAGTTTATTTCCTCCCAAAGACATCTGCACATCAAACTACTTAAGTAGTATTCAGTTTCAGCTGGGGGCAGGGGAGGGGGTTGGTAGTGGATGTGGTATGGTGTGTGTGTGTAAATCAGATCTGTTGAATTGACTTGTTCTGAAATTTTTCAAAAGCCTTTCCTAATTTGTATGTTGTGTTCTGTGTTACAAAATGGGGAATGTCATGTTGGTATTTTCCCTTATATGTTTCAGCTCAGTAGTTAACACACTAAAGAATGGGACGGGACAGAATGGGAAGTACAGGTCCCTGGCATGTGTGTGTGGGGGTTGTGCTCATTCTTTCTCTGAGACTCAGAGCAAGGATTTGAATTGCAATGTGCAGATCTCATCCATTGAATCTGGGATCTGTGAAGTCTCTCTAAGCTTCTCCAAATTGTAGATATATGATTTGCTCTTCATTAGATTGCCTTGAAACCCACATACAAATCTGTACTTTATGGTCTTGTAGAACATAACTGACAGATGCCAACTGAGTACTTTTTATGCACCGAAAAATAGGTTGTGGAATTATTTAAATTGCTGCAAAAATGGATGTTAGCAGAGCTGGCTTAAGAGAAACCGTCCTGAATGGATAAAAATGATCCTGATACTTCTCCCATGTACTGAATTCAGAAAGAGGGTGTCATGAAGGGTGGAATGGAAAGCAGCTCCCTTTTTCTATTTTCTATTGATATGAATGAAGTAAAATTGCATCAATTATTTGATAACATATTGTTACAAGATGCTGAAACAAAGAAGCGTGCTTGATGACTGATTTCTCTTATGGCAAGGAACACTTACATTTAGTCAAAATGTTACCCTCACAATTGCTGCAGTGCAACTCAATTGCTTTCTGGATCTCCAGAAAGCTGAAGAAGAAGATAAAATGAAGGACACTGCATTAGTTTGCTTAACTGCAAGCTAATTCCTTCCTAGGAGTGATTAGACACAGCAAATGTGTCTATAGCATTTGTTGAAACTGTGCTAAAATTAGTGTGGAGACCAGATTTATTATATATTCTATATGAAGACCAGACTATATTCTCTGTTACGTGCTTCAGGTGTGACCTCAGTGAATAGCCAAATTGGATCAGATTTTGTGCAGACCAGTAGATGTGTGCAGCAGCCCTGACAGGTTCAGGATGTTTCAGAGAGACTCAGCCAAACTGGCTGGACAGTCGCCAACTGCCAGGCTATTGTACCTTGAATACACCTGGTGTATTTGCATGCGAGCAAGCAAGGATACTAGTGACGCAAAACCATGGGAAACTGCAGCGTCTTCTCTGCCTTAAGGCAGTAATGTTTTGATGGAGATCATGTGAAGCAATGCTCCAGAGGTATATCTTTCCAATTGTGGTGGCGTTACATGCTTTGGCACACAGTGAAGAAAGCTCTTCGAACTGGTAGCCACATCTGTGGGTGAGTAAGGGGCTTAAGCTATTGTCAAGTTTTTAACTTTTCCACTACTAAATTGACTCAGGAGATGCCTTGAAACAGTTCTTAGTGCAGGCAGAAATAAAAAAAAAAAAAATTAAAACCATTTTAAGACACAATGAAAACCTTATGAGGCAAAACACATCAAACTCCAGCCAGAATAGAAGATATGTTGTCATAGAATCATAGAATGGTTTAGGTCGGAAGTGACCTTAAAGATCATCTAGTTCCAACCCCCTTGTCATGGGCAAGGACACTTCCCACTAGAATGACATGTCATGACTGTAGTGTTATTTTATTTTATAGTTTTGTTTTACAAAAATCTTTTAGTTCTCTTTGCTGTACTGGTTTAAATGTGGTTGTGAGAAGGGAACAGAAACTCTGCACAATTAAATTTCAGTGTGTGTTCCAGGGACTTCTGATGAATGCTACCCCAACCTAATTAATCCATAGGCACCCTAAACGTCTGTGGGAGAAAAGTTAATTACACAATTTGAATTGATGGGTTTGACACCAAAAGATTTGAATCATACTGTCATGATCAGTGGAGCAGCTGATACACTGTAAGATGCCATCATCTTACACCTCTATAAATTGTCTGTGAGCTTTTTGTAAGTTGCAAAATAAATGAGAAAATATTTCATAATTGTTTCTCTTTCTCTTAGTGGCAGAGACAGTTTATGTTACTGTAGAATGTATATAAAACTATGATCTAGGTCATTTTGCTTACAGTAACGTAGATAGGACTTTGCATTAGAAGTGTGGAATATAAAATGGAATTTGCACCAGAAATTGTGGATATGATTACTTATCAGCAATGAAATTGGTAGAGGACAATATGAATATCAGAGAAGAGTTTATAATTACTGATCTTATTTTGACTGTATTTGGAACTTAAATGTTTTCCAGTATATTTTTGAACCCTAGGCCTTCAACAGGTAACTCTATGTGCTGATTCAATTTATGGTGTCCTAACCGTCTTTCATCACTTTCCCCTGTACAAATTTCTTCATTATATTTCATAACTGCAACATGAATTTAAAACAAAAACAAACAAACAAAAAACCCCAACCAACCAAAAAAGCCCACAAAAAAAATCCTAAAAAAAACCCACCCCAGAAAATCTTGAAACCAGGATTTTGAAGTCTTTGGAGTGAGAATTGTGAAAGACTTCTGAGAGCACATAATGTACTTACGCAGATTAAACCAGTTCTCAGAGGGATTCTTGCAAGTTAAAAGACATGTACAGATAAAATTTAAAAGGCTCCACAGTCCGTTTCTGGTGTACAGCCGGCTGAACATGAGCCAGCAGTGTGCCCAGGTAGCCAAGAAGGCCAATGGCATCTTGGCCTACATCAAGAATAGTGTGGCCAGCAGGAGTAGGGAAGTGATCGTGCCCCTGTACTCAGCGCTGGTGAGGCCGCAGCTTGAGTACTGTGTTCAGTTTTGGGCGCCACAGTATAGGAGGGACATTGAGGTGCTGGAGCGTGTCCAGAGAAGGGCAACAAAGCTGGTGCGGGCTCTGGAGAATGTGTCTTATGAGGAGTGGCTGAGGTAATTAGGATTGTTTAGTGTGGAGAAGAGAAGGTTGAGGGGAGACCTTATTGCTCTCTACAACTACCTGAAAGGAGGTTGTAGTGAGAGTAACTAGCAATAGGACAAGAGGAAACGGGTTCAAGTTGCACCAGGGGAGGTTTAGGCTAGAAATTAGGAAAAAATTTTTCCCTGAAAGAGTTATCAAACGTTGGAACAGGCTGCCCAGGGAGGTGGTTGAGTCCCCATCCCTAGATGTGTTTAAAAGTCATGTAGATGTGGTGCTTGGAGACATGGTTTAGCGGCAGACCTGGTAGAGTAAGGTCAATGGTTGGACTAGATGATCTTAAAGGTCTTTTCCAACATAAATGATTCTATGATTCTATGAAATTTGAATTGCTTTCAAACTTTTAAACCCCCTCCTTTGTTTCACTTTCTAGAAGTCTTATTATCTAATATGCTGTCTCAATTGCATGTTTTGCCTTCAACGTATAGTACATTAGGAGTTAGACTTTTTTCAGGTGAAATGACCTTTGGATTTGCATTGCCTGAAAAGATGAATGACCCTTGATACTTGCTTTCATCAACTCATTCTTACCACAGTACGTTCTGGTGTTCAACCTATTACTGCTGCAGATCTCTCTGGCACTTTCCATAGTAATCTAATAACATGGTAGGAGGACTACACTGCAGTAAAATATTGAAATAAAGTATTACTTCAGCAAAAAGGAAGGTGCAGTATTTTGCCATTGACTGACCAAAGTAAATAGAGATATTGAACAAAAGTCAGTTTTTGAGTGTTGCACACTGACTTGATTTCATACAAATATTTATTGTAAACTAAGGAGAAAAATAACTACAACTTTTACATCACTGGTTTATTCTGAAGTGGTGGGTTTTGTTGGTGGGATTTGTTTTTATTGTTAGTAGTAGCAGTACACTGTGTTTTACAACCTGAGTGACTTAGAGGATGTACAAAACAAAGTTCCCTCATAGAAGATCAGTTTTGTTACTATTTGCATATATGAAGGTTGAAATCTTAAAATATTTTATTTTATTCATATTTGGAAACTGACAATCACGTAATTTTCTTCATATGTTATCTTCTACAAGGCTCTTTTCCCATTATGTCTTTCCTACAAGAGTGTTTTCTGGTCCAATAGTAAGGATCTTTCTCAAGAGACATTTAAGAAAAATCATTTGTCTTAGTATTTGAAAGAAAGTTAGAAATTGTCATGATGCTTCCTTGTAACTAGCCAGATATTTTGGTAGTAGAGCAATTGTCAGTCTAACAGCTAAAAGAATTGAAGAAAATGTTGAACTGTTAGAAACTTATTTTATTTTTGCAACTGGGGATGTGATAGCAAGATTGGAATTTGTAATGATGACAGACACAGAATATTTCCCTCTGCAATGGTATCTTAATAGAGCCTTCATATATGAATGTCATAGGTAGGTTTACCCACTTATTCACATATTATATTCACTGCGAGATGGGAACTCATACGTCTGACAGATCTTTTGTTTTATTCTCCCAGTGACCGAGTTTACGTAGCTGACAAAAGTCAGGTTTCTCTAAGTCTATAGGAAAAAAATATGGTTGTGATGAAGAATCTCTACAGAGAAGTACTCTCTGCAGGTGAAGGATTGGACTAAAAGAGTAACAATCTGGATGATGTGATGTTTTAAGCTTTCCAAAGATTAGTTTTTGAAATGGAGTGAGGTTTTTTCGGAAAATTATTCTTGCTTTTATACACAGAGTGACAAAAAGAAAGGTCTTTATTTTGAAACAAAAATGTATTTACAGATATACTAATATAGTATCTGTAATGTCAAATCAGAAGATCATTTTAACTTTAAATAATTTCTGTTCTTATCTCAATAATCTTGTAAAGAATGAGGAAAACATGGAGAACCACCATAATTTGAAGTTACTGTTCAATTTTTTTGAATAAAGGATGACACATTTTTTTGAATGTATGAAGATTTAAAAAGAGATATATGACCTTTTCATGTGTGGTCAGATGGTGTTAAATTCAGTGTGATATAATTCTGTGCAATCTGAGTTTTTAATACTTTTTTTGAGCTAGGTTCAAAACTGGCAAAAAATCTTATTGGTTTTCTAAAGACTAGAATTTCCCACTATACGTATCTTGACTTTCCTACCGAAATAGATTCATTTCAGTTATTTAATTTTTATCTTCTGCATCAAAAGGAAGAGTTTTTCTTAATCACATGCATTTTACTGTCCTTACCTTTCTAAATGTGCTTTATAATGCTCAATATTATTATACAATTAATGGATTAAATGCATTTATCAGAGGTGTAAGCATACATACAACATTAATTGCTAACTTTGTAAAAATTATAATAAAGTCTTCTTATTAGCCACTAAAAGGTATCCAAACACAGTCAGAACTTATATAATATTTTCATATACTATGATTATATAATATATATTATATTTTTTACTTTTTTGTTGACAATGAGTAGGGTGTAACTGAAAAGAAGTCTGCAACATGCAACAATTAGATAATTAGAGTGGATTCCATACTTTTTTTTTTTTTATTTCCCCCCACCTGAGATTTGAGTATGTTCTGTGGTTTTAG